>MU217358.1:342507-352849 GCA_018584345.1 Thuja plicata | reverse complement strand
ATCATATGACATTTAATATTTAATATTAAATTATTATTCTTAATTAATAATTGATTGATGAAACATTATAAGATTGATTAAATTATAATTAGTTGGAAGAGGTATGTCCTTTCTTATAAATAATAATGAATAGACATGTCCCATGAAGGGACATGTCTCTCCTATCCTCATTCCCAATATAAATGAAAGAGAGATTGTTGCATTTGGAAAACACATACAAAATAGAGTGCTATTACATTTGCAGCTATCCTAAAACTTAACAAAAAGGTTATAAATTGAGATTACTTATAAAGCTACCAGGGTGTAAAAAGTATTGAGCCCATTATCATTAACGATTAAAGAGAAATAAAGGTGATTATTCTGTATATTTGCCACCTTTTTTCATCCTGTTGTACCTCACCATGTAGAACTAATAAATACTTGCGAACTTCTTTTTTTCTGTCGAACCATTCCATTCAAAGCAATTCTTTTTGCTTGATTCATGAATGCAGGGCAAGGGGTCCACTCCCATTACATTAAACTTCAAAATATGAACATTACATTATGCTTCGGACCCTTAGCAGGGGAACTATCTATCTATTTATAAAGACTACTTGAAAATTAGTTAGCATATTCAAACATCTATAGCCAAACTATTTCAGCGGTATCACCTTTGAGATATCCATAGCAGCAGCTTTTCCAATTTTCTACCTTCACCACAAGTACTGGCAGACATCTCTACATAACGAAATAAGAAATTTGATACCTTGTTTAACACATTCAGCTTTCTTATGCTCTGGTAAAGTGTGGAATTTGCAAGGGCGCTTGAGAGCAGAGATGTTGAAGCTTTTAGAAGATGACCCTTCTCTAGTTTTGCTCAGATAGTTCTTCAAATACTCAACAACTTCCACAACAGCTAAAAAGTGAGCCTCAAGTTCCGAAAAAGATGCAAGAGAAACCAGTCCCCAAACTTTAGTGCCAGTGATAGGAAGAGGGCAGCCCAAACGAACCAAGTCAACATCCAGGTTTGTTTCAATAGCAGCAAAAATCATTTGGGGAAAAAATCAGCAAACCAAAAGTATAAGATTTTTTGACAAAACTGGTGAAAAAATTGGATTTAAAAAAATGTAAAAAATTGTAGAAAAAGAGACAAAAACTACTTGTTTTTGAAATCTAAGGGCATTTCCATAGCTTAAAGAGATATAGAGCAAATAAAATAGAGAGTTTAACCCATGAATTGTAGAGAATAAGTTTTTGTTGTTTATATTCATACCGTTGATTACATTGCATTGCCCAAAGCATACATCATAGTGCATAAAAAATAACTAGATGGTGACAGTTGACAGGTTTTTTCAATTCCGATATAGTTTGTAGAAAGTCAACCTATAACTAAGTACAAAGTTCCGAAAAATCAAATGTAGCCAATGACTCTTGCTACTACAAATAGAGCTATGCTAGAGGGCTGCAGTTCCTAATGATGAAGCTATGGGGTGAGAGCCTCTCCTAAGTCAATCAATCTCATGAGAATCCAAGTTGGCCTTTGTTAGGATCTCTAAATACTTAGGCTCAAGAAAATCGTCATCAACAAAAGTCCACTTAGACTTTGGATCAATCTCATCAAGGTCAATTGGCTCATCATCCTCAATAGTACCTGATTTTGTCTATGAAGAAACTAGTCTTGGCCTTACAAGTGAAACATAATGAATACAATTGCAACAATGACAGCAAGAACATTAAAAGTTTGACCTTGAGCTTTCTTTAGCTTCAATTAGAAGTTGTGGTAAATAAACACCAAGTCATTCATTCGTTGTTGTATTAGATGGTTGTGTTTGTTGGAATGCATGTGTTCAAAAACACTCAAAGTTTGCTCACAAGCAGATGAATTGTATGGCTGGCTCAAAATACATCTCAACATTCACCTAAGATTTTTGGTTTTGGACCAGAAAAATACCACCACCGCATTGAAAAACACATTATATGGAGATGATATAATGTAAGAATATCTTAAAATCTTATAAAATACTTAACACATTTAATGTACATGTCCACAAAATAGAGACTATCAAAAGTTTATAGAGTCTACTTGGTTTGAAGGTCTTCTAGCCTTCCATGTTAGCCTTAAATGAAAGAAAAACCCTTGATTGCATATACATTGGCAACTTTGCTATAGTTGCTTGCAATGTTACTGAGGTAGGAAACATTTTTTCCATGCATATGAACAAGTTCCCTGTGACTTCAGCATCATCACGTCTGAAGGACGAGTTATAGAATAATGTTGGATTGAGATAGTATCTTGCAACATGGAGAGGAGAGTGCATCTGTCAATCCCATCTTTAATCAATTATGTTCTATAATGGCATATAACTATCCTTGTTATTTTCCATCTTACCTGTCATCACCTCTTTGGCCCTACCTATGGCCCCATATAAATGTCATGGGGCATTTATGCCCATCCACTAGTGTGAAGACTTTTACTAGAGGCTCTAAAAATTCTTTTACTTCTTCAGCCGCTTCCCAATAACTAGTAGAATAAATGTACTTTACCATGGCTATGCCATCTATTTGATTTGTGAAGCTAGACTCCACCCTCTTGCTTGAAACATACATTCATTTCAAATTCATTTTTTGTTGTCAATGAGTCTATTGCAAGGAATTGTGTTGTAAATCTTGTCATCCCTAGTTGAACTAGCTCCTTGTCCTTTATGTAAGAGCGCATCATACACAAAATCGTCGTGTGGTTATAGATGAATTTGGTAACTGTGTGAGCCTTTTGCAATATCTACTCAACCCATTCAAGTTTTTCAATGTCCTCTACGGTTATATCAAGGCAATGTGCTGCACATGGGCTAAAAAATAGAGGGATCTTTGTTCTTCGGGAGCCTCCTAGCAAAAACACAAGTAGTAGCATTGTCTAATAAATTGTATTACATTTTTTGGTCCTACATCTTCGACCACGATGTCAAACTTCTCGAACAATGCAATTGCAGATTTGATTGTCTATGATGCATTCAAAGAATTCAAAAAATATTGTGCCAATATCACAAGAGACGAGAAGTTGACGAGGGTTCAATGCCTTCTATTTGTCCATCCATTTAGAAATTATGGTGCAGCTGATCTTAATCCACTCTAGTCAATGATCTTAACACCATCCTTAACTACACAGTTGAATCCTGATAGCAATATCACAATTTGACTTACTGTGGAAAATATCTCCTACTTATCAATTGATGAGCTTAAGGGGCTTTCTAATGAATGGTTCATAAGGCACAACACTTGATGAAGCTTTTGCAAATAGGGTTGCAAGCAGAGTGGGCTTAACATGGAGGAAACTCCGTAGTTAAGCGCGCTCGAGCTAGAGTAGTATTGGGATCCGGGAAGTCCCGATGCTTCACCTCTGTGAGCATCACCTATATTCAATGAGTGCAAAGTGTTTCATTCATTCTCATGAGAGATGGGTTCTTGTGAACTACTACTCATGAAACATGGGTCAATGAGTTTGACTAAAAAAACTAAACTGTTGAATCCTAATAGCAATATCACAATTTGACTTGTTGTGGAAAATATCTCCTACTTATCAATTGATGAGCTTAAGAGGCTTTCTAATGAATGGTTCATAAGGCACAACACTTGATGAAGGTTTTGCGAATGGGGTTGCAAGCAGAGTGGGCTTAACCATGGAGGAAACTCCGTAGTTAAGCGCGCTCGAGCTGGAGTAGTACTGGGATGGGTGACCTCTAGGGAAGTCCCGGTGCTTCACCTCTGTGAGTATCACCTAGATTCAATAAGTGCTAAGTCTTTCATTCATTCTCATGAGAGATGGGTTCTTTTGAACCACTACCCATGAAACATGGGTCAATGAATTTGACTCAAAAAACTACACAGTTGAATCCTGATACCAATACCACAATTTGACTTGCTATGGAAAATATCTCCTACTTATCAATTGATGAGATTAAGGGGCTTTCTAATGAATGGTTCATAAGGCACAACACTTTATGAAGGTTTTGCAAATGGGGTTGCAAGCAGAGTGGGCTTAACCATGGAGGAAACTCTGTAGTTAAGCGCGCTCGAGCTGGAGTAGTACTGGGATGGGTGACCTCTCGGGAAGTCCCGGTGCTTCACCTTTGTGAGCATCACCTAGATTCAATGAGCGCTAAGTGTTTCATTCATTCTCATGAGAGATGGGTTCTTGTGAACCACTACTCATGACACACTGGTCAATGAGTTTGACTAAAAAAACTACACAGTTGAATCCTGATAGCAATATCACAATTTGACCTGCTGTGGAAAATATCTCCTACTTATCAATTGATGAGCTTAAGGGGCTTTCTAATGAATGGTTCATAAGGCACAACGCTTGATAAAGGTTCTGCAAATGGGGTTGCAAGCAGAGTGGGCATAACCATGGAGGAAGTGCGCTTGAGCTAGAGTAGTACTGGGATGGGTACCTTATGCTACCTTGAAGTTGTCTCACAAATCCTAATCCTCGGGGAGGATACATATTTTTTATGGTTATTTTATTCAAAGATCTATAATCAACACACATTTTCTGTGAATTTATTAGGCACAGTAACAATAGGAGAACCACATGGAGAAGTGCTAGAATGGGTTACACATTGGTCCAACAAAGATTGGAGTTGTTTTCTTACCCCGTTTTCTTTAGTCATAACTAGTTATAGGGACCGATTTTGGGGAGAGGATAACCTGGCAACAACTAAAGTTCATGCTCAAATGCTTTGTCTGGTGGTTGCATATGCTTAGGATCTTGGCAATATTTCTTGAATTGCCGCAATAAATTTAAGTTGGTTTTATCTCTTTGTTAGTAGATATACTAGTAGAAGTTCAACTATTTCATTATCTTGCTTACCTCTTGAAAGAATGAAAGCAAATGCTTTGGTAGTATTGATCAACCTTCTAGTTTGACCTTCTCTTACCAAGGGGGTTTTAGATTTATCCTCAGAGCCTTCTAGCTTTACTTACTCTTACCAGGGAGATTTAGATTTGTTCTCTTAAGCATATATGATGAAGTTTTCTCCTCTCTTGACCAATTAGTATGTGGTAGCTTGATGCATGAAAATAGCATCTCTTAACATTTGTCAGTTGCTGCCAAAGACCATACTACACACATCAGGAAGCACACCATCTAAAATTACAACAAACAATTGCTGATTGATAACAAATTTAACTGTCAATTATTTAGTAGCATCTATTTCAGCTTTTTGCTTCACCCACTGCTAAGAATTAAGGATTAGGAAGATCATATGTAACCTAATTAAACATATCTACCAGCTCATTAGAAATCAAACAACTTTTATATTGTTAATTTGAATCTTACTATAGTTGTGTAAGTTCACCTTTAGCAGGAGTCTTACTGCTCTTTAAAAATACCTCCCATCAAACAGAAAAACAAGCAATTTACTCATCCACATTTGAGTTACACCTTACCTTTTGAGAAAAACAATTCAAAGTTGTTTCCTTCTTTTCCTTTTTCTTGAAAGGACACAACTATAGGTACAATTTCTAACAAGTACCTTTGTATGACCATCTAGATAGCCTACAACATCATCTTTTTTAGAAATAATAGCAGTACCTTTCCACTTACCTTTCTTCTTATGCTTGGAATCACCTTTTCTGTTTTGAATGTTTTGAAGAATATCAGGAGGATGATACACCTTTATTTTTCCATCTCAACATTACAGATTTTGGAAAGTGCCTCATCATTGTCTCTATCCTTGGCCATTATCTTCTGTCACCTTAAGTGGCTATGAAGCCTTGCACTATACTTCATCAAGATGTTAGGATTGTGTAACATCTTTGTTCATTTGGACTGGCATCTTGTGAAATTTGCCAGAATGATCCTGGACACTTTGGCATGGGAAACACCATATTTTTCCTGCCTGAATGGCCTACAAAGGTTATTGTCATCCACAAACCTGGCCCACCATTGTGATTTTTGCAGGTAGGAGTAAAGAGCTCTTCTTTCAAAATCTTCCATAAACAGATTTGCTAAAATTAGGAGAAGAGGAGATTCCATGGCCTAGTGTAATATCCCATTTAATATTTTTAAAAATATTTTAATATAACAAACCCTAGCTCACGATAATAATAATTTGCACAATTGAATACAAATATGAGATTTTTATTTTATCTTGATGAATTGAACCAAAGCTTTTAGTTTATTCTGTTAATCAGATTTAATGCCCAGAAATTGTTCAGAATTTATAAATTAATTCATTCGGAGTGGGTTTTGATTTGACCCAATTCTGCAGTGATTTATGAAAATGTCAATTTAATGTCAAATTCATAAATCACCAATAATCATCAATGCAAATAATCATATTGCCTTTATTCAAGTGCATCAAATGAGCAACACCACTACCACTCCCACTACCTTCACTATGTAATATGCATTCTTGTATACCAATTTTTTGCTCCTTATCATCAATCGAGAGTCAAGACTATGGAAAGTAATGTAATATAGGCATCCCAATGACGATATACCTCCTTGTCCCCTGCTTGTATTTGACTTGCTTGTGTGAGAGGATGGGTAGGTTGGAATGCCCATACACCAACTCCTCTACCTTTTTCGTTGCCAACTGGTTGGGCTAAACTAAGTGGATAAAGGAATATGCACTTTAGTTGTGTTCATCTAGAGAGGAACTCACAACTTATTGAGATTCAAGTTAATACACAGTTTAGAATGGTAGGTGCTAAAGATGAGAGTTAAAAAATAAGAAATAAGTACTTGTGATAGAACTTTGATGGAAAACGGTGGTAAGAAATTAAAACTTTATGGAGGCATAAAAAAGTAGGAGTGTCCTTGTACTTGTTTGCAAGAATGCTAAAACTATGACTTGTTGAAGCTATAAATTTACCAAACTTGCCCACAACTATGTCCTCTTCATTAGGATTAGGGAAGAGTTTGGTGGTGCTACCGTGTACTCATTGCTAACTTCCACATCTCTATATGGTGGTACCCTTTTGAGAAAAGAAGCATCTTTGTGCTATAATACTTGAGGATCAAAGCTAATGCAAAGCGATGCAGTGAGCTAGTCGTTTTGTTTCATTGTGAAATTTATAATTCTTTGGACCTGCTTGGAAAGTGGTTTTAGAGTGATCTTACTCCTTAGTTGCTATTATGCCCCTTATATTTTCTGTCATGGAGTCAATGGGCATATATCTTGTCTGAACATGGTTGATATATTAGAGAATCCAATCATACTTATGATAGGCTTAATGAAACTTTAACACATGCTCCACATGAGTCCATTGATCATTGTTTAGGAGTGCATTGACCTTTTGGATCCTCTTTATGTTAGGTTTCTTCCATAGCCAAAGGTTACTAATTACCAAGGTGCTCAATATCTCTTGCACCTTCAAAAAGTGTCTCAAAACATTTTTTTGTGAGGTGAATTGGGTCTTAGCTTCCTAATACGGTATTAAAAAAGTTTAAAACAAAATAAATAAACGCCAAGGTAAAAGCATTATCTACTTTGTTTTTAAGAAAATATCATGTCAAATGTTAAATATAATTCTATGCCTTGAATCTTCTTCGCACCTACCTAACACTCCTTGAAGCATAGGAATAGCAAGAGAATGATATTTCAAAGAAAACATCCAGCCTCGAGCAATGAGTAGAAATAGAGTTTTGTGTGAGAAGATTGAGAGATAGGAATGTAGTTTTTTGTTGTTGTGTTGTGTGTTGTTAAAAATTTAAAAGTTGATTTTTAGGGTTGGTTTAGGTTAGATTTGACTTTTTTGTTTTTTCACTAAAAACTGTTTTTTTTCCCTTTGTCATCGGGTTTGTTTGGGTACTTCTTGGGTTCACTTAGGGGTTTGGCCTTGGGCCTATAAGGCTATAGCTTATCCTTGTGCCAAACTTTGGGTGAACCTAGGCTGTGCATAGATCAGAATTCATTGCCTGGTATGAACCCAGTGTAGGTATCCCCTGGGTTCACCAAGTATCCAGAAATGCAGATATATCAACATTAAGAGGACCTTTAACTTGACACCAAATTTTTGCTATAGTTTTGTAACATTTGTTTATCATTTATGAAGAAAGATGTGACAAATGGTCTCTCCATATAGAGAAGACATTCTCCACGTGTTCTTTTTTGATTTTGAATTTTGTGGTCCCCTTCCCTCAACTGCCTGGTTTTCTCCGAAAAAGAACAAAAATCATTCGGCGTCTTCAATTTTTAGTAGAGCATTTTTGGTCTTGAAAAATTCATTTAACGTTTTATTTATTTTTATATAATGTTTTATTAGAAGTAATTTGCTGAGAAAAATGTATTTGTGGTGAACCCATAGGTCCCAAGCCAAGCCTTGGGCCAACCTAGGCAGTTCCTATATCAGGACCCAAACCTTTTACAATGACCTTCAACTTAAGTTCAAATTACTGCTATAGTTTTTATAAGTTTCTTTGGTTGTTTTGTAGAAAGATGCATCAAAAAGTCTCTCCATATATAGAAGACCTTCTAAACATTTTCTTTTCTGTTTACGAATTATATCGACTCCTCCCTACAACTCCCTAGTTTTCCCCTCAAAATGAACATAAAATCAATTGATATGTTCTGAATTTTAAATAGAGGCCTTCCTGTCTGTAAAATAATTTTGCACTGTCACTTTTTTTTTCATATAATGCTTTATAAGCAGTACTGTGCTAAGAAAAATGCATTTGTTTAGAGTGGACATACTGAAAGTGCACACATTTTATCTTAAATTCCTTGTTTTTTTGTGGATCAAATTTGCAGGGATTGATCATTTTTGAGAATATTAAGATCATTTGTCATTGCTAAGAGTGATTTTGTAATTTAGTTGGTTAATGATTTGTACTTGAAACTAATTTGCAATATTTTTTGATTGCTTGTCTTGTTGGTCTTTTATATAATGTGTACGGCGGTACTACAGAGAGACATTTATTAATGACTGTGATAAAATGTTGCAGTTTTATTACCATGTTTTGATTCCTTCAAACAGGTTTGAATGTTGTACCATATTTATTATTGCAGAATAATTTATAGTTTAATTTGATATATTTTGTTCTTAAAGTAATATAATAGTTGCTACTTGGATAAGCTAATTTATAGCTGTGCATTTCAAGTTCTCTAAGATATTAAAAATAATAACGAATTGTAGGCAATTTGCAGGCATGTGAATGGAATTAACCATTTATCTTTTCTATGCCAGTTGACATCAAAAACTGAGTCGAATATGAATTCCAAGGATGGGATAATTCCACAACTCTTTGAAACAGTTTCGTGCTGGACTCATCAATTTCAAGATTTTGTTGGTAAGTAGTTCCAACAATTATAAGATTTTGTTGGACTCATTTAGCATTATAATTATTTTATTCAATATTTTACTATTCAATTAAAATTTAAATAAAAAAGTAAAACAGCTATAAGACTTATGATTTTCCTTTGTTTATTCTAGCTCCAGATTGCAGGAGGCTAGAGGATATACAAAAGTTCAATCTCATTTAGCATTGTGTTATTTTAATTTAATATGGAAAAAAACACAGCTGTCTGTTTTATTGAATTTTTATGATAAGGAAAATTCAAAAAATAGTTATCTTAATTTTGAAGGTTTGAAGTAAAAACAAAAAACTTGAAAATAGGGAGAATTTTTTTTTGAAAAAAAAACAGCTACCTAATTTGAATTTTGATGGGAAAACTTGTGGGAAGATTTAACTTTTCGAAAATCAGCAATTTAAAATTTAATTTGTACATTGAATTAGAAACTTGAAACTGGGAAATCAGAGGTTCTGAACGTACCTCTACCTCTTCGTCTTCTTCCTTATCCTCCATTTCCTCTTGTTCTGCTGTTGGTGATTACAATTGAGCATACACAATCATATTTATTATTTGTAAGGGTGGGGGACCTTGGTGGGTCTCTCTTTGAAGCTTAGGTTTACTCTCTCTCTCTCTCTCTCTATCTATATATATATATAAGATGTAATGAATTTTTTTTGAACTGCCCGCGGGTATGTCCTACTACCCTTGGGACAGTCAAGAGACATGAATGTCCCCAGGACATCCCTGCATTTGCAAGGCCATATCAGGCACAGGCATAGGGGTGCTGTCCAAGGGCTTAGTTACCGATTCGGGTGTGGATGCGGATGTAGGATGCGGGTGCGTGAAATTTTTTTTGGGGGGGATGCGGGTGCGTTTGGATGCATTTATATATATATATATATATATTTTAAAAAATATATATATATAAGTAGTATAATAAATTATATATGCAAAGAAATGCAAGAAACATACAAAAATAAATCATTTGATATTGATAAATTGATAATGAATATGATAGTATGATACTTCACCATTGATCAAGATTCAAGATATTTCATATTTGATAC
>MU217358.1:304783-337530 GCA_018584345.1 Thuja plicata | reverse complement strand
TAAATGTTCTAATCTTCTTTTCTTATTGTTTTGTTTATGATATTTGTAAATCTACACTATTATACACTACTTTATATAATGTAAAACTTCATTTACAGTTTCTACTAAAACACCTATCGGCGATTCCCTTGCACCTCCGTTGGGCGCAAGTGCTAGTAAATATTAATTCCTAAAATAGCACTCAAGTATTCATTCAAAATCATTTACCTTTTAGGTCAATTGATCTTCCACTTATGTCACCTACATAGTTATAAAAGTGATTCTTTGTCACTTTTGATTCCTTAATGCATCATAGACTAATTTGTGTAGCTTTTGGTTTAGATTTGGATACTTTTTGGGCAGGATTCATGCGGCCTTTAACTCTTTGTTCTCTGTATGCTATTAAAATTTCCTTTCGAGTTAGTCTCACATCCTCCAAAGAGGTCTGCGACTTCAGTCCTTTGTTCTTAATCTTTAGTTTAGCCAATTCCTCAATAAAAAAATCCATTTCTCCAAATTGAAAGGGGAGAAGCAAACAAAGTGGCCAAATTATATGCTCTGCCACTAGCACAACCAATGGCAACTTCTGCACAGTCTTCCCTAATGCTTGCTTTTGACGAGCGAGGAACAACACCTCCAATGCTTAACTCATCTAGAACACCTTTGGTGAAGCGAAGAGCCACCTTATTGGTGCAATGAAAGATGGAGCTCAAATGCTTGTTGGAAACCCTTCCCTTGATAAAGTGGTCTGTGGAATTCAAAGAATAGTGCTGTTGAGCCATTGTAGAAGGGGCATACCACAACAAGAAGCCACCTCCTAAGCCAACCGCCATGGCACCTTTGACACCTACAAGCATTCATAGAGCCCCATAAATCCAAACACAAACAATGAATAATACAATGAGCTCTATGTCATAAATACACCTTTACCATGCTGAGGCAATTAATATGAGCCAAAGCAAGCACAGTCTATTACCATGAATTGAACAAGCCCTCAAACGTGATCCAAGCCGCCATCCTTGTGGACCATAAAAGCTTGTCATCATATCAAAAGTGTAACCAACAAAGGTTGTGGATGGAGGAGGACATGTGGCCCAAGGTGAATACAAATAAATAATTAAGGTGGCTTAAAATCCAGTAGCTACTCCAGTCCCATACAAGAAAACTGTTGCTCACTGTAAAGAGCCGTGACAAGCTTCTAGTCCATCCTTTCATTAGGCAATAAGTCTGCTGCCAAACTGGCTTCTTTATAGCGATGAGAAAACACAATTTCATCAAAATATTTTCTCAGCTCAAGAGCTTTCTTTAAAAAATATTGGATTTTACAATTTGGGCAAAAGCACTTGGATGCCATTGATCACAATTAAAGAATCCCCTTCCACCACCAATTGAATACAACTAAGTGAAGATGCTAAAATCATCCAAGAAACAATTAGTCATTATATCAAAGAGTAACCAACAAAGGTTAAAAAAGAATGACATATGGCCCAAGGAGAATACAAATAAATAATTAGGTAGCTTAAAATCAAGTAGCTTTTCCAGTCCCTGTTTACCTGCTGCTTCTATTTTTCAGATTTATAGGTTAAACAGAAGTGATAGAATTAAACAACAGAATAATATAAATTATTTGCAAACATTTTCCAGAAAGATATGGCTCTATTCTCATTTATCAGATATTCTCATTTATTATTATAATATATGTTATTAATGTTATATATAAAAAGAAAGTTAATATTAATGTATAATATAATATTATGAAATTAATATACAATATTACAATATAATAATAAAACTTTAAAAAATAATATTAATACATGTCTCACAACTATTAATTTGTCTGTTTTCCCAATACTAGGAAATTTGATAAACTCTTAAGAAATTTCAAACACAATGCATAGCAGAAGGAAGGCTGAACACTTAAGAAAACAAAAAGTTACAAAAATACAAGCATGTCAATTTAGGGTGAAGTCGATTTATAGAAGACAAGGTGGATTCATTGTGATAGCAAGAATAGATGGTGAAATTTGTCTTGATACTATGTAAAAATGGTGAAATTCGTTGCGGTAGCATGAAAAAGGTTTGAAATTTGTCACAGATTTGTCGGGTGTCATCCCATACGAACCCACAAGGAGATTGAAGGACCCTGCAATCTGAATGCAGATCCGAATCTGGACTGTATCAAACCCAGACCGGCAGGTTCAGGGGGGAAAATCGGTAACTAAGGTTTTAGACTAGTTTCTTTTAGAGTAGTTTTATTTCTCCTTCTTTGTAGATAGGAATTGAATTTCTTTAAAGCATTACTTTTTGGGATTTTTAATTAATATTCTTAAATCTCTAAAAGCTACTGTTTATGAGCTTTTAAATAAATGCCTTGAGCACATAATCATAAAAGGTTAGTTAAAGTCACACTTATGCTGGAGAAGCTATTGTTCAGTTGAAGTTATTGTAATTGTAAGTGCATGTTTTTGCAATTTCATAATGTAAATTGACAAGGGATTATTTCTAGTCAAGCTTGTATTGGTGAGATCCATCTTTCTAAATGTTAGATTTTTATCTTGTTTGTTGTTTATTTCATGAAATTTCATGCTGTTTGCTCATTTAATTCTTTCCTATTAATGCTAACCTATTGGTCTTTGCTTTAGCTGGTAGCGAGCATTCTTTTGTTTTTTGTCCAACATATCCACGTTGCAACCAACCATTGTTCTCTTCTTTAACAAGTAGGAAGTGGAGTTCATAAATTTGTGTTTGAGCAATTCATCCTCCTTATATATTGAAAATCTTGTTGCAGGGCTTGGTTATTAAGAGTCCAATGTTTACATCCAGGGAGAAAATATAGTTAATATTAATTTATGTTTATGCAGAACCCCACACTGAAATCTTGTTTAGTGTGCATACTTGTAAATTATGTCTATTGTTTTAGTCCAGGTTTATTTAGGTCTTAAGGAGCTTCACCTTATAATTTGAAGAATGGTTTTACTATATGTGCTGTTCCATATTGTGTTGTCTCACAAGAGACAAATTAAAATTTGAATAGTTCATAAAGTTCTGAAATGGTTGAGATGCTCTTGTATACTCATTTTTTTCATGTGGGGTTTTAAAATACATGAGTTGTTTCTTCTATTCTGCTGTGTCCTTTCTACTTTCTCTCCTGTGCTGTCTGCTGCTTTTTCCAGGCTGCTGTGACCTGTCCTCTCACATTCCTCCTTACACTCCGTGCTTCGTTGCTGACGTGCCTTACATGTTTGCTTGCAGTTGCATTTCTCTGTTCTCCAAACTGCATGAAAGGTTTTACAACAGCAAAACGTCAGACCTTTATTTCCAAAATCTTCAAATTGCTTACAATCTTTTTTTTTTAAGTCTGCAAGAATTGGGTATAGCACCGCCTATAAACTGCAGTGCACCGGGTAAACTTTTTAACGTGACCGGCAATGTTGGCGCGTCATGTCCTCTGGTACCACGTGGGCGGGGGAGACTAGACCTCATGACCTTGTGCTTTACCACAAGAAGCTTTCGCCAATCGAGCTAGGCCCCCAATCCCAAATTGCTTACAATCATTCTCCAAACAACACATTTAAAAATTGTAGAAAATGTTCCTATGCTCCATGGAGTTTCGGGGATGGGGACATGTTTCCAGTACGGATAAAGGTTCAAGGCCAATTTTTAGGGGACTGTAGGGGACAACTATTAAAAAAATAGGGGAATTTTTATAAATATACAGAGATTTCATAAATGCATATCATAAAATTGATAAACCATTCACCATAGACATTTTAGAAGATCGATACATAGCAAATTATCAAAATTCAAATACTTCCATTGTCAAAACATGACGTACATATAGCAAAAATGCTCAAAGGCTCCAAGTTTCATGCATGAAATGACATAAAATATTGAAATGTAAACAATAGACTTTACTATTATAAGTCTATAACTAAAATACTAAACTGTAAACAATAACATAGAAGTCTAACTTCATAATCGGCTGTCCATAATAATCAAAATGAATACTGTATCTGCAAATATATGGCTGTCCATAAACAACACATCGTAGGTCTAGGAATCTAAATTCAAATCAGAGTCAGCCTTTGAGTCACTGGTAGGATGAGGGTCTTCCTCATCCAATGGAACCCCAAGCAATCCTGTAGTTGTGTCATCCTCGTCCACTTGCATAGCATCCTTGGGATTGATATCCCATCATAAGGCTAGAGTTTGACGATACTCAATGCTCTACCGATCTTGTAGCTGCAATGCATTGTGAACAACCACTAACTTCTCCGATCGTCTAGAGGTAAGATTGTTCCTCTTGACTGATTGGATGAAGCTATATGTAGACCAATTCCTCTCTACCGCAGAGGAATTGGCAACCTGTGAAAGAAGACGAATGGCAAGTATTCTCAGCTTAGGTGCATCCCTATCATGCCACGTCCACCATCCAATAGGGTCAGTTTGAGCTAATGTAGCTCTATCTCTCCTCGCCTCTGGTCTACCAAAGGTTGGACCATGAAGATTGGTGAATGCAAGATACTAGCCCCGAAGCTTAGTAGCATCATCTTTATTGTACATTTTTGAAAGGGCCTTAAAAAAGCCCTTAGTAGCATCATCTTTATTGTACATTTTTGAAAGGGCCTTAAAAAAGCCCTCCATCTGAGTTGAACACAAAAAAAAAATATTAAATAATGTTAAATGAAAATTAAGAGATAATCATAAGAGATCTACTTTGCTATTTGAAATTTAAATTGAAAACTCTAGATTTCAGATTTGAGGCTCTCCTCATCACCAGATGGAGGCACTCTCCCAGGTCTCTATACATAACATTTGGGATCAAGAGCATGGGCTGCCATGTGAAGCGGGGTGTTCATAATGTTCCACAGTCGCGTCACAATAGGCCTAAGATGCTCCTCATAAAATTCCAAGTAGGGTCCTTGCTATGAATAGTTTGCTTGATCTGCCCAAGCATGTTATCAAAGGTCTCATAAATCTCTTCAAGGTTTGGAGAGTCAGTATCAACATATCTAATGACCCGCACAATAAGCTCAATGAAGGAGCAAATGTATGTGCAAGTGCAAGCAAGTTAAAAGTTAGAAATATCTTATATTTTAAAATTCTCAATTCTTAAATAATAAAATCAGCAAATGCCAAAATCATAAATAATTTTATTAAATCAGCAATAACAATTTTCTTACCTCATTGTGGACCACCAGTTATCATCAAGGATTCTTTGCTTCACACTTCTTCCCTTTGGTGTGCTAGACTCATGCCATCTACTCCACTCTGCATTGGCCACCATGGATTGTAGGCTCTCTTGTACCTCAGGCATCCTCTCCAACAAAATAAAGTAGCTAGCATATCTAGTCTCCACGGGCTTGAGGAATTCCTTCTTGGAAAATGTCTTGAACAAAGCAAGGGATGTGTGATGGTTGCGAATAAACATTTGCCTAAGTTACTAGTTCGGGTTCGAGGACGGGTTCGGGTACGAGAACTCGATGCATAGGTACGTGAATTTGTTTTAGGGGTTTGAGTACGTGTGCGTATATATATGCATTATATATACGCAAAAATAAGAAAAATATACAAAATTTGTAAAACTAAATCATTTTATTGTATGATGCTTGATCATTGATCAATGCCAAATGTGAAAGATAAACATTAAAAATTTAAATACTTGATCATCGATCTATGTTAAGTGTTCACGATTCTAGTGAAAATCATTACATTGAATTACTAAATTACAAAATGAAAATGTAGTTCATGAAACATGATTCAATGTTCATCAATCATCAAAGGGATTATCAAAAAAATCATCTATGGGATTTTCAGTGGCTGCAAGTAGATCATCATCATCTTTGGAACCCAAAGCGGTTCCACTAGCACTAGATGCACCATGTGGTATATCATCATCATCATCCACATCAACCATAGTGGCTCTAGCAAGATCCTCAATGGTTGTATCCAAGTCGGTAGACTCGGGTGCTACATCCCAAAGCTTCTCTACCCCCTTCTTGTATTGTGGATCCTTACGTGCCAAAAGACGCAAATTGGTATGAATATGCACCAAGTCTTCAGCTTTTTTTGCAGCCAACCGGTTATGTTTCATTGAGTGGATAAAGGAGTATGTACTCCAATTTATAGACATCCCCCAAGCATGGTTCATTTGTATCAACAAACCGAAGCATAGATAAGATAGGTTCAGTGAATTCCAATACATAATCCACACAAACCCACCAATCATCATCCAATATCAATGCCTTCACCTTTTGGGCCCTCTCCGAATTTGATTGCTTCCAGATACCCCATTTGTTGCTAATAACCATCTGCCCCACTGCCTCTTTCACCCTCACAAGTCATCTCAGAATGATTGTGTGAGATGCAAACTGGGTCTCAGCAACCTAAGAACATGCTAATAGTAAGTTAATAACACATTTAAAATATGTAAACAACACAATATTTTATTCAATTATGTAAAACATGACATTAAATGATAAATGAAACTAAATAAATTAAATTTTAAAATTTACCTTCAATAATTCCACTTTTGAAAAAGTTCTGAAAATTGCTTGTGACATATGGTGGTTTGTCACAAACATCTGAATCTCCTCAGCCTCCTGATATATTTCTTTCACCCATTCTATTTGGGTGCCAATTGCTTTCATCACCAAATTAAGCGAGTGTACGGTGCATGGTGTCCAAAAGATGTGCTCTTATCTAGCCCCTACCAAAGCACCTGCAGTCCTGCAAACTTTTGCATTGTCTGTAATTACTTGGACAACATTATCATGACCCACCGTCTCTATGGAGTCAATGAGAATCCTGGAAAGGAACTTTGCATCTTTCATTTCCCCTTCACAGTCAACCGCCCTAAAAAACATTGCCCCCTTGGGGGAAACTGCAATAACATTGATCAATGGACGGTTTTTGCAATCTTTCCATCCATTAGAAACAATAGATACACCTGTTTGAACCCAAGAATCTCTAATTGGTTTTAGTTGGGCCTCTACTCTACAAATTTTCTCTCTTTTTGCAATAAGGTGGTGCACACCTTTTCAAATCCAGGACTTGTGTAACCAAAAGGTGCATTATTTATTGTTGTCACCATCTCCCTCCAATATGGCGAGCTCACCAAGTTGAATGGAAGACCATTCGCAAAGAGGCAATGTGCAATTTTTTCATCAGCAATATCTCTTGCCTTCTCTGATGGACCTCTCTTGCGGGTGGAGATTTGTGGTTCTACATCTTCATCCTCCGTAGAGGCCGAGGGCATTGGCAAGAAGGGATGTCTAGAGGCTGTAACTAGTTGAGAGGGTGGTGTTATTGTGTTTTTTTTCTCGGAACTATAACCACTTTGTTTTCCTTTTGCATCCAATCTGTCAGCATCTTCTTGTTCTTTTATAAGTGTTGCTATTTGTGCAATTGACAATCCCGCCTTGGGCTGTCACACATATTAATCCCTTTACCCCTAGGGTCCAAAAAATGAAGTTTCACACTGTAATAGGAGCTATTATATTGTGTATTGCAAAAATTACATTTCCAAATAAACCCCCCACCTCTAGGAAGTTGTGAAATTCTTGTAGTATGTCTCCATAAAGGAGATCCTTTATCAATTTTAAATTTTTGAGTTCCCTCCCCACCCACTGAGTTTTTGACTACTCATTGTTGCAATCTATAAAAAAATGAAAGAAAAAACATACTTAAAAACCTCTTCACAAACTTGAAAAAAATTAAAATTCATCAAAACCTTGAAAAAATCTATCAAAAGACTAAAGAACATGGCTTAAATGCATACCTTAAACACTTAAATCTGCTTTGTGGAAGCTATTTGGAGTGCCACAATCGATCTCCTTCAAATACAATCACCTCACTTCAAACTGCCAAGATGGAGAGAAAATATTGAGAGAGCAAAATGAGTGATAAAAGTGAAATGAAAGTTTGTTTGGAGGCCTCATATTGTGGCATTTTAGGGTTAGGAGTAAAAGAAAAAAAAGCTTTTAAACAATGTTTGGGTCCATTTTTTTGAGGTTGGGCCGTGGGTACCCATAGGTGCGCCTGGGTCCTCACTGGGTATGCTTGGGTGCTCATAGGGTGTGCACCCAACACTGTGGGTGTGCACGGGTCCGCGAGTGTGCAGACTTGGGCGCACTCATAGTGCTGGGCGCACACCCTGTGCGTACCCAACATGCACCCGTAGGCGCACCCGTACTAGGTGCGCACTCGGGCTCGGTTCAAGGGTCCAGGGTGTGAACCCGGTAACAAAGATATTTGAACATCTCTAGCCTCAAACACGTTGCCTTTGTCCAATCAATTTTTCCTATGTTCTTCAAGGTGTTGTTCAATGCATGTACACAACATGGGGTCCAAACAATATGCTTATAAGCACCCTCCACCATCAATCCAACTAACTTACATACCCGGGCTGAATCAGTGACTACTTGCACACATTAGCGGTTCCAACCACTTCTATTGCATCTCTCAAAATCTGAAATTGGAAGGCTGCATCCTTCCCTTTGCCTGAACAATCTATAGCTCTAAGAAAATAAGTTCCCGTTGTGCTAGTGACAATAAGATTAATGAGTGGCCGATGTTTGATATCGGTCCACCCATCCATGATAATGGAGCATCCATCCCTCAACCATGTTTGTCTTATATCCTCCATCAAAATGCTCACTTTTGAGTACTCTCTGTCAAGAAGGGTGGTGCGTAGTTTTGTTTCTTTGGGTGGTACAAATGAAGGACCAACAACATAGATATCTTTGCACATTTGTTTAAAATATGATGAGTGTGACACATGGAATGGTAAGCATGAGCAAAAATAAATCTACCAATAGATGCTTCAGCCACCTCTTTTTCTTGCAAATTAACAAATCAGCAACGTTGGTTTCTATTTTACTCGTCTTTCCCTTCCTTTACTAGAAGTGGGAGTAGGTGTGGCACTATCTTCCCTATGAGAAGCATGAGTCAAAGGCATAGTAGCTTGCACATTCTCTATCAAAGTCCCTGATTTTAATGCCCCCCCCTCCATGTGAAGTCTAGTTGCCTCAAGTTTTTGTCCTTGTGTTATCTTTTTGTAACCTTTGACCCCTTGACCACCTATCCAAAAAATATGGCAATACACTGTAGTATAGCTCCCAACATAATGTTTGTGACACAAATGACACTCCCATTCCCTACTACCCCCGGATTTTTTTTTCTTATCCTTGTCTACTCTTGTTGCAAATTGTAGGAGAGGTTTCTTGGGGTTGAATGGACCTTTTGCAAACTCTTTGAGGGCTTGAGAAGGGCACTCAAATGGGTTAGAGGTTGCTGCCCCCGCTACATCCACATTAGTTGAAGACCCCCCTATGGCTGCCCTAGTACTAGGTCTTTTTCTTTGTGATGTTTGAGTTTCTTGCATTTCCACATCCATGCTATCACTACTCCCCTCACTCTCACTGCTGCTCATGATTATGCAATGTAATATAGTGCTGCAAGTTTTAAAAAAAAATGTATTTCACTCAAAATGCCCTCCCTATGTGTTGCAAAACAAATGCAAAATGGAAAAAAAGGCCACAGTTGAAATAAACAAATGGAAAATGAAAAACATACCTGGAATAAAGAAGATTTGATGGCAAAACCTCCTCTTGCAACTCCAAAATGAATTTCTTTTTCACAAGTTGCTGCTGCTCTAAGTTCTTCTTGGCAAGTATGGTAAAATGAGTAAGTTTTTACCTCTTTTGGTCTTTTTGTCTCCTCAAACAGGGTTTCATATATTTTAATGTCTTTTTAAACCCACGTGAGTCCAGCTAAGTGGAAAAAACAATTTAAAAAAACCTTCTTTTTAATGAGTGGACATCTGCTTTTTTGCTGGGCCGTCAGCGACGGATTTCAGTACAGGGGACGGCCAAGGGATGGCTATGCCATCCCCGGTACCGAAATTCATCCCCGAGTTTCCTGTGGGTTTGAAACCCCCTTTTCAGGGATGGTACCCTTTTTTGCAGAAAAGGGACGCCTTTGGGTTCCCGTGTCCCCGTACCATCCCGGGGACGGGTGCGGGTGCAAAAGGGCAGGGGACGCATCCCCGTGGAGCATAGAGACAAACAGTTCCTCATAGCTCCATGGAATCTGCACAACCTCGTTTTTATAATTCTTGCCAAAGATCTGATACTACATGAAGGAATTGAAGGCCTTTGGAGGTTTAATTGGGAAGACAAATTTTATTGATTGGAAGGGGAAATTATAGGGGATGTACATAGGCAGTTCACCCATTTAAAAAATATTACATTGCATGAGGATGCAATATCCCCAGTTGGACAACTTCAGGAAATAGATAATTTTCCAAACATGTGCAAGCTGAAGTAATGAACAAATACCAAATGTAAATGTCAATACCTAATGAAATGAATGTTGATCAGTAATATTACAACTTGCAGAATCCTTATCAATCAAAACACATAACTACGATTTTATATGATTTTGCAACCCTCAAATGACAAAAATATGATAATTATACCAGCAGATCTGGGGTATAACAGCCAGTAAATTATACGAATCTTTATGGTGCACTTCAACATGAATCATTGATTGATTATTTATGAGGGCAGATCAGACTTTACAACAGCTTGTAACCAGCAATAAGCATTTATTACAGAAGAAATTAGATTTGAACTGAAATGCCAAAATACCAATTTAATTCCATGACAAATATTTATCAGCAATATACCTCTGAAGAACAATTTATGAAGGCATCCTTTATTTGTTTCAATAGCAATTCACTTACAGCAGTCCACACAGTTATATGGAAGGTATAACCCTTGAATGTAGTGCCAAAAATAAGCCAAAATTGTACGTTTACAGCTGGAAGGTAACCCTTGAATGTGTTGCCAAAAACAAGTTGAAATTGTACGGTTGCAGCTGGAAGGTGCTGAAACAAGTATGAACAAGTCTACACACTCTCCAATGGCTGTAGGTGTCTGATATTAGCAGAAAGTAAGCCGAAACTGAGCTTTTCCCTTCCAATAATTTTTTGTACTTAATGAAATTTTGCAGAATAATAAAAAACTGTAAACCAAAATCAATGCTGATTACAAATACCAACTGCGTGAAATCGATGGTTCAGACAATGGATATTTAATATCCAGATCTGAATTGTAATGAATGCAACATGCAAAAAATCACACCATATGCTAATTTGCAAGCCTAGAAACCCTGGTTTTAACTATTGTAGCAATCTGGAAGCTTACAACTCTGATTAACTGACTGAAACTCCTCTAGGGTTTTGTTTTAAAATTTGAAATCACTCATAAGGAGGCCGTACAGCTAAGTGGTGGGCAAATCTATTAGGAAGAACTGAAAAACCTAAATTTTGGTGGCATATCTAGGCAGCACAGGTCTGAACAGACTAGTATGGCAGGTACAGCTTACAGGTGCCTATGTGGATACCAAATGTGCGGAAATGGATGGTAATCTGTTGGAGGTATATGACAGTGGCGGATGACTGTAGCAATTAAGAAAATGGCTGGAAACTGAAAGTGCTGCGCAGCAGTATAAATTGTCCTCCTAGGTGTTGATATGGCTGGCACAGGGGTCTACAGGTCGTTGTCCCTTAACAACATTGAAAATGATCTATGGAATGTTTAGGAATAGTATGGCAGGATCTGACACAATAATTATTGATTGAAAACTGCCAATGATGAATGTCCTTGACACGGTAAAATATTTGCTTGCAAATCTTAATCACCGAACTGTTGGAAACTTGCGAAAACTTGCCCAATTTGCTCCAATGCAACCTCTTGGATAAGCACAATTGAGCACAATTGTGATTTCTGGATGGAATTACCCCTCTTAGATAAGAGTGTTTTTGTCCTTTGGATCTTCCACACCAAAGGTTTAGGTCCTTGAACGCTTCAAACAACAAATTGAAAGGAACGATGCAATGGCAAATACAAATGATTTACTTGAGAAATGCCTTTCTTTTACACTTGTCTTTTGGGCCCTCTATTTGAATTTACTTTTTCCTCCAAGTTTAAAAAAATTCTTTTTAGATCCGTCAAATGTTTAAAAATGTTTTTTGAACCACATATTGAATTAAGTGTTAAAAACACTTAAAATATTACACAAGACGTATAACAATATTTTAGTTGCTCTTTTGAAAATAAAGTGGTTGGACCTAACTTAAAGTATTGCTATTGTCTCCCTTATTTTATACCTTATCCTACCAGAAATAAAGTTTAGGCTATGAGTCCTCAATCCATTTCTTTAGTTTTGGAAAGGGGAGATGATAGAGGATGTCACCAACACAACCTTTCACATTTTTCCTATATGCTAACATTTCTCTAATTTCCTAATTTCTAAATGTGTGGGTGTCTCAAATGAGATGCATGCATCACTATCAAATATTCCAAACATCTAAACATAAAATTAACTTTGCATTGGACCAAATATCCAACTATATGAATATTAACAAGGCCATAAGCTTTTACTTACAACTCAGAATTGGCAGCTGGGATTCTATTGGAAAATACAGATGTAACAGTTCCCTTTGATTGGTAGTATCCATTTAATGGATCAGTGTAGAGGAGGATATTGGCCATCAGTTTCTGCTTTATTTTGCTTCCCTTGCAAATAAAATTGTCTGATAAGATTATATTACATTACAGGATTTATATTGGAAACCAATTTGACATTAAAATATCAAGATGAAGAAACTACTTCAGATCAAGTTTAATTCTCTTTCATGTGCAAGTCATTGGGTTTTCTGGAGCCTTTTTTTGCAAATGACTTCCTGTACACCAGTTCTTCCTCTATAGTTGAAGCAGTTCAGATCTATGTTACCCGGGGATGCATCCCTGACCAAAATGGGGATGTCCCTGTCCCTGAAATGTCTCAGGGACATGGGGACCGGATGGGACAGGACTTTTATATTTTAACAAAAGGAAAAAGTTTGAGTATTGGAAATTTTCTTTATTTTAAATATAGAAAATATGCCAGCCCTTTGTCTTTGCACAGTCTCTTTGTCATTGTGCATACCTATATGAATATTTGAATTTTTCTATATTTTAATAGCTCTTTCCTGCCGTCCCCTAAATAATGGCTCCCTCTTGTTTCTGAAACATGTCCCCCCGTCCCGGAAGCATGGGGCAACATAGGTTCAGATTGGTTATTATAGTACCAGTATTCAAATCAGAGAGGTATTTTCCCTTGATGTCTTATAAACTCCCCAAGTTTGTTTCAGCTAATGATGTTATTTTGGTTCATTTGAGGGACTTGAGACCCTTTACTTCCACTATCGTCTGATTTGATTGGTCTTGGGTGGTACAGTGTTCATTTATATGCCTTCCATCTTTGACGATGTCCTATTTATTATTGCCAGAATAATGCAAAACTAGTGATTGGAAGATTTTAAGTGTCTGTTGCTTTGGTTGGTCCACTACATGATTAGGTCGTTTGTGTTAATTTTTTTTTTCAGTTTATCTCCATTTTAGTCAATGGAGGAGTCCATCCATTTTTCATGTCCCAAATATAAGTTTAGCTTATATTTATTATTTTTAAATAAGGTATTCATGCATTTTGTTGTTGCATTGACTGGCTCATGCTCCTTATGTAAGGATTCATTGCTGCAGGTTCATGTTTCCCATAGTTGGTCTCAAATTTGCTTGGAGATTGGCATTTATATGTGTGACATGTTCCTGTTTTCATGTACAAAGTACACATAGACGTCTGAAAAGGTAAAAGCTAGGATAAAGAAAAGCAGCCCATGTCCTGGATTCGGTTTGAACCCATTTTTTATTTCAGATAAAATCATACGGGGAATCAAGAAAGTTTATTCTATGTCAGGCTTTTTGGAACCTTCCCTTCTTTTGTTCATTTCTTCAGTTTTTGCCGAGACCCTTCAATTCTTGATTTATAAAATTATAATCCTTATATATTGTGGAAAGTAGAACACATTTCACACAAAGATCGACTAATAGTCTAGTGACCAAGATTTGTGTTTTACATTGATTGTTTTTTTTTCATTGATTTGGTGTATCAATGTTTCTTCTGAATAAAAGTGTTTATTCTACCATGTTTTAGTGGCTGACAGATTTAGCATTGTCAGGTTGGTTGCTCGAGTGCAGACAACTTTGCAAGGTTCTTCACGTGACATAGGGTGGCTGCAACGTGCTCCTGAAATGCCTCCGGTTGAAGATGGTACAGATAAATTCAAAGAGTTACTAGAAAGGATAAGGTGCTCGCTGTGGTCTTGCCCCAAGCATGATGTTTGGTTGAACTTAGTTCAATTATATATTTAAAATTTATGACAATTATGAAAACTATTCTTTACAGATAGCTTTTCATGTAACTATGAGAACTTAATGATTTCCCTCATTTCAGAAATGGCGAACATATGTTGCCTGACAGATATGTGTATTTACTTGTTCCAGGTAAACCTTTTGTAACTTGATTATACATTGGTCATATTTTCATTCTTGTAAATTTTGGAAAGTTATTCAACGGTGTTTCTTGACAATGGTAGGCCTTTTTAGCAATCACGGTCCATTATATTTTGTTGATACTAAGAAGTTCTTCTCAAAGTTGGGTCTTGCTTGCCACATTGCAAAGATTCACAGCGAGGTAATATCTCTTTTACCTTGTTATTAATTTTTTGGCAATCAGAAAACATTGCAGTAAGTGTTTAAAACATGCCTTTTTGATGAAATTGACAGGCTTCAGTTGCAAAAAATGCCTGGGAACTGAAGCAATATATTGAAGAGCTATATTGGGGTTCAGGAAAACGTGTCCTGCTGCTTGGCCACAGTAAAGGAGGAGTGGATGCAGCAGCGGCGTTGGCTATGTACTGGCCTGACCTGAAGGAGAAGGTTGCTGGATTAGCACTTGTGCAGAGCCCATATGGTGGCAGCCCAGTTGCTTCTGATATTTTAAGAGAAGGTCAAATTGGAGATTTTGAAACACGGCGTCTAATGGAACTTTTAATTTGTAAATTGATCAAGGTAGGTTTTTGGATTATGCCAACTTTGTTATTTATTTATTTATCTCTAAATAAGGTGCCCACTTGGTTCAATTATATTTATAAACATGTACGCATGGTAACTTGTCACAACTTACATTATATCTAATGGATTTTTAGGAACAAGATTGCTGAAATTGAGTTTTTTAGCTTTTTTGGCAGTCTTTTAATATCTTAAATTCTTAATAAGGCAGTTTAATATTTAGACTGTTCATTATCTAGGCCTGTCTATGGCTGTGTTATATGCTTGTTGGGAAGTTTTTTAATTTGCTTCTTTTGTTTTTATCTCTGCATCAGATCTAATGGAATTTAGGAATCTGATTGCTGGATTAAGTTAGCTTTTTTTGGCTGTTTTAAATATTTCAAATTAATGATTCTCATTAATAAGGCATTGTGTTCGAATTCAGAATGTTCATTATCTAGGCCTGTCTATGGCAAGTGTTGATATGCTTATTGCAAAAACTTTTTAATTTGCTGCTTGTGTTTTACTTTCTTATTCATATATAAAGACCATTTATTTTTCTGTGCAAGTATGTTGACTTCATCATATACTTTTTAATATGTTGTTTTCATAGTTGCACCGCCCTGGGGGACGGGGGGATGTCGGAACAGGGGGATGAGTTTCCGGGTAGGGGGGATAGAGGGGCCTCAATTTCGGTACGGTGGGATGGCTAGGGGTGTGTGTGTGTATACTATATACTATACATGTGGTACTTAAAATGCTAGTTATGAAAAGATGCATAACAATATAAGACAAAGATGTAAAAGTAAAACAGTAAACTGTAAAACTGAAAACAGTAACAGTAAAATTAAAAATAGTAAATTAGAATTACTAAATACTTGAACATTGCATTGGACATTGAACATTGAAGTTTGAACAATAAATTTTTAAATAGTTGAATTAACAAATGGAAGAGTTCTATTATGAGTATCTAATCATAAAGATGATTACTTTGAGTAGCATGATATGAATATCAAAATAAGTACAAACTACAAAATCAAAATGCCAAGGCCCAAAATGTAGTGAAGGAGGTTGGAGGCCTCTAATGATCCCTCGGGAGGTTGGCAAACTTGTCATCACCGGAACTATCAGACTCTCCAAGATCAAGAGCCGCGAAAGGAACACCAACCAGCCCTACATCTGAAGCATCCTCATCCTCATCAATTTGTGATGGCTCCTCTGGCTCTACATCCCATCGTGTTGCTGGGATCTCCTTGTACACACGTGTCCTGCGGTTAGTGATACGCAAGGCACTATGTACAACCACTAGCTTCTTTGCTCTCTGAGAGGTAAGTTTGTTCCTCTTCAAAGAGTGGATGAAGCTATATGTAGACCAGTTCCTCTCAGAAGCTGAAGAACTAGAAAACCTGAGACAACAAACTAATGGCTAGTGTGGTAGTCGTTCTTTTGGTTCATGACAAGTCCACCACAAAAGAGGATCCTCCTGTGCCATAGTTTTTATGTCCATCTTTGCCGCAGCCCCTAAAACCCTTAAGACTAGCAAATTTGTTCCGCTCAGTGCTGAATCCAAGTCATAATGATATGTGCAGAATCCAAGTCTTCTGCAAACTGTTATACTCTAATTGCTGATGGAAATTACTGAAGTTTTTTTTTGGTTTTCTGAGTTTTGTACTTTTTTTTTGGATTTTTTATTAAAAAGCAATGCAAATATAAACATAGAAACTATATGCAGGAATTAATAACAGCAACAACCTTATATATTTCTATATATATACTTTATTTATTTGAAACCCTTTTATACACATGCATACACGAAAATGAAGTACTTCTATCTTCTATGCTTCTACTGGTAAAAAAGCAACCTCTATATAGCTCGATCCTCTACTAGCTTGAAAGAAACTCCTCCAAAATTGTCGCCAATACCTTCCCTATGCTCCGACGACCTCTTTGGAATTTTCTTGAAATTTAGTGAGTCTTCCTTGGTCAAAATCACCCTTTCTACCTTGGTGCCTACCCTGCTGTTATTAATGGCTGTCAAAAAGAAAGTCGAGCAGCCTAGAAATGCTGCTAATAATCACCAAAATGCAGACTTTCAATCCTCCTAAGGCCGGGCCCTTTAAACTGATTATTTTCTCTAAAAATACTCTTCCAATGTGCACAATCTTGACCTCCAAATGAAGCTAATAGATAAGCAATCTTCAACTGATATCTCACAACCTCAAAAAACTGATACAATGAAGAAGCTATGCTCTCCAATGCCCAAAAAGCTCCAGAAATGCAGAAACCCTCGTTCCTTTTCTCCAGCGTTTAGTGAATTCATGAAATGAGTTTGTCAAATGCCAAAAGAATGAATTTCGATTTCTCCTTGGCAAACTTTATATCCCTTCACAAAGTCGGACTTCTCCAAAAAATATTTAATTGACATTTAATATCACATAAACTTGCACATGAATATTTTATATCAACCGCCTTGGTCTAGGCACTCAACAATTAATTAAAACATATGGCCCCATTTTAATGATGAATTGACCCCTTCATTAAAGTGCAATTATTACCTTATTTTATAATGTGCCATAAATGAATAATTATTAATAAAGTATTACTTTATTAATAATTAAAACATTTTAACTCCATGAATGCTCATTATTCTTCAATTCCGTTTGAACCAAGGAGTCAACCACTGCACATCTGTCTGCCTTACAAAAAATAGTAAGGGTCTCTCTCAACCATCCCCTGACTTACTACAAATAGTAAGTATGAGAAACCGAGCCTTGAAACCCATACAAATGCCAAGTCTGAAACTACTGAGCTGTGGAGTAGAAAAATAACCCATTCATTGACTAGGTCTCTGCCTCTAAGGACCCTCTATCCAACCCCATTAACCTACGAGGGTCAACTGATAGGCTAATCCTGCTGAATACTGATGTCTAACTAGGAGGGGACATCACATGATGGGTAAGGACCATTTGAGGCCAAGGAAGGTTCGTAAGGTTCACCTTGGGACCTAGGGTTCAGGGTCAAGGGCACCCTATTGCAGCTCCCCTACTATCCCCACATGGATCAATTATTGAAGTGAATACGAAAGGGACCTTAAATCATAAAAGGTGTTGGCATTGTAATTTCCTCCCACATGCATGAGAAGAACTACAAACTTTAAGTTTTGCATGGATACTAAAATTAGATCCAATAGTTTGTTTTGCAAAATTGATGATAATCTCAGTTAGGGAATTCTGCATGTAGTGCATGAGATTGGTGATAGCCTTTATTTCTATTTTTAGTAATCCAACTCTAGTTTCCAAATTACATGGAATTTGTCCAAGACCTCTATATAATAAGGCCATTGTAATGCAATTATTGTCTCTGATCTATATGATCAGCTGATCCTTGATCTTGTGATCAAGAAGTTATTCTATTCAGATTTGAATGAGTATAAAGTTTTATCTACTGTTTGCAACAATTTTGTGTTGCTTTTATTTTCTTCATATGGTATCTGAGCAAGTCAGATCAAGGGCTTGCAAAATTAAAGAATTTCAAAGTTGCTGATGTATTTTCATAGCCAATGAATGCTGATGCCACCTCCTAAAAGGTGAAGTCGACTCTCAAAGGAGGGAGATCAAAGATTCCTAAAGGAATAAGTTTGCTAAAGTTTGAAGCCACCTTTAGGAAAGATGATGCCAGTCTCATAGGAGGAGATTGAAGTCAATGAGATTAAAAGTCTAGCAAGAGGAATCGGGGTTTAGCTATAGCCTCATGATTAGAAGTCCAAGCAAAGAGGAGATCTGACTTGTAAGAATTAATGGTCGGCGAAATCGAAAGATCGTTGTCTTTCAAGACAAAGTTATCCCTACCAAGTTTGAAGTTGCAGGAACAAGAAAAATTTATCCCTACCAAGTTTGTGTTGGAATTGGTTCTGTGAGAGGTGTTGACATTCATGTTTTGTCATTGATATCAACATATGTTTCAGTTGAAGTCTCAGACAAACTGGTTATCACTGGTACAAGGAAGACTGGCAGGAGTGTATAGACATTGTACGGGCTTTCAGAGCATGCGAGCCTGGAGATGCATATAGGGATGAGCAGTGATCTTATATCTAAGGTCGCTTGGCTTGATCTTATTGTTGGCATAAGTTACAGTTGTTTTGGTGAAGACTGGGAACAAAACAGTGAGAGAGAATTGTGACAAAGTTGGTCTCTGAGTTTTGGAGATAACTTAGATGCGAACACGAGTTATGACTTATGAGCTTAAGGCGTGGTAGAAGACGTGTTGGAGAATGATACTTGTAATTTTTGGGTCGTGTTCTTGGTGACGTCAGCTGAAGCATGTGATCTTGCGAAGATCTATTTGTAGTTGACTACTGTGATGAAACGTGTTTAGAGGATGGCGAGCATGGATTACAGATCTTGGAGTATAATTGATGAGTTGTAATTGATGTTTACTTGTGTAAGGTACCGTGTGTATCTTAGCAAGGGTCTATATAATTGTTTGTACATTGGGGAAGTCTTAATAGGCCAACCTAATTGTTTATTGTAAACTTGTACAAAGAAGAGTTGTTTCTTGATGAGATAAGTGTGGTTGTGGAGTGTGAAAGCTGCGAGCTTGTATTTGTGAAGTTTGTTGGATGTAGATCAAAGGTAGTGATTGTGATGAACTTCATTGGAACTGTTTAAGCAAAGCAAGTTGCTATCAGTCAGTTCACTGGTTATTGTTACTCCTATATCTGTATTTCAGACAGTGAGTCTAGAAGGTGGATTTAACCTTCACATTTGGGCAATGTGCCTAGGCAGTGAGCCTCCTGTTTCTCTTGACTCCTAATAGGGTTTGTCCTTTAATAGGGATTGTGTGCTGTATGTAATAATCAACTTCTAACAGGGCTAAATCTCCTAATAGGGATACAATACTTTCAGTGCATTATTTGTGGGTGCTAATTCTCACCGGGTTTTTTCCCTTAACAGGGTTTCCTCGACAACAATTTCTTGTGTTATGGTGTTACATTTGATGTGTTTAGATTTGCATTGAGTAATTGGTTTATAAAGTTTAACTTATTTGGCTCACAACTAATTCACCCCCCTCTCAGTTGTGTTGGTGGACTATTATTGCTAACAGTTTGAAGTTGCAGAAAGCTCGCAGATCAAAGCAAGTTGATTTGCATGAAGTTAGATCCAAGTCTTACAAAAGGGTTGAATGGGCTAGAAGCCAATAATTTTCCAGCCAAATGGAAGTTGTAGGTCAATGCATTGCGGTAGGAGAGAATCCCACTAAAGTCAAAGAAAAAATGTAATTGTTTTGTGTTGCATGCATTAGTAGTTGAAATTAAGGGGAGAATGTTGGTATTGTAATTTCCTCCCACATGCATGAGAAGAATTGCAGTCTAAAAAGTTTTGCATGGATACTAAAATTAGATCCAATAGTTTGTCTTGCAAAACTAATGATAATCTTAGTTAGGGAACTTCTACATGTAGTGCATGAGATTGGTGATAGCTTTTATTGCTATTTTTAGTAATCCAGCTCTAGTTTCTAGATTACATGGAATTTGTCCAAGACCTCTTTATACTAAGGCCATTGTAATGCAATTATTTTCTTTGATCTATATGACCAGCTAATCCTTGATCTTGTGATCAAGAAGTTATTGTATTAAGATTTGAACGAATATAAAGTCTTATCTATTGCTTGCAACAATTTTGTGTGTTCTTATTTTCTTCAAAAGGAGGGGTTGACATGATGGAGGTGAATGGTGTAAAGCCCTCACTAGGTACGCCACCCCATGATGATGGTTAAGGACCATCAGTTAAGGACCACATGAGGCCACAGAGGATAAGGTTGTGCTGTTGCCCTAGGGTAGAGAATACTTGGGGCACATCATCGTCTCCCAACGCCTCATTATGGTTGAGCTCCCATGTAATCATTGAGATTTGTTATGTAGATCTATATATATATTTCCTAACCCTAGAATTGGATGTATTTCATGAGTTATATCTACATTCTTGTTTGATTTGGTTTTAGATTTCCAAAACAGGCTTATCTCATCTTATTCTTGACTAAGGATTATATCTCTAACTACATTTTTTTCTTTGTTTTGTTTGGGATTTGTGAATTTAGGGAAAAATATAAGGTGGTCCAAGAAAGGGACATTACATCTAGAAATAACTTCCTCTCTTGTAATTGCCTTGTTTGCAAGGAATCTTGACATAGTTCAAGTTTCGAGTCACTACGCAAAGGAGATGATCCATCTTGGACCGAATTAAGCAACATGCTTACCTCTAAATTGGAAGATTCCACCCTTTTTTGTTATTGGACAAGGATCCTTAGTTGCCATAGAAGCATTCTTGAATTTTCCTTTTGGAGGATAGGACAAAATCAATTTTTTGGTGGTCAAGATTTTTACAATGAAAACATTTGGGAGAAGGATCCTTTGCTTCAATGATTTGGTTTCATATACCAACCTTAAATTCTTAAAAAAGTCTTTGGAGGCATCCACTTTATTGTAGTTTCATGTATAAAGTCCTGATTTTCCTTCTTTTGTATTTTCATCCATTCTAAGAACTCACCCAAAGTGTTTCCAATTTTTAGAGAATAGAAATTTCTAGAATTTAGATAAAAGATTATCAAGATGGATCCACATTGGAACTTTCTTGATGCTGCAAGAGGATCAAAATTAGGTCCTGTCTTCTAAGTAAAGTGCAGGTCCATCTACTAACCATAGATCACCTTTTTTTTCAATTCTATGTTCAGCCTGATTAGAGTGGAAAAACGTTTTTGGAGAAATTTAACTACAAAGCTGTCACCCCAAGTCTCCAACTTCCACCTCTTCACCACACGTGCTGGCTATAAGTTCACAGATTTACTTGTAATGGCATTTGATTCAATAATACGATTGTTTTGTCCTAAATGTAATAAAGTAACATGCACAATAGAAGAATGCAAATGCAATGACTAAGAAACATAATAGAAATACTTGCAAATGCTTGAAAATAATAAGCCACATCGAGGGGGTAAATCTTCAACATTCTCAACAAGAAATAGAATTTGCATTATGGTGATCAACTATTGCTTGCTATCTCGTATATATTTACCATACTTATGCCTTTGATGACATCTAGGCCAACTAGACTACCTTTATAAGATGATCTTCAACATTCTCAACATCTTCAACATTCTCAACAAGAAATAGAATTTGCATTATGTTGATCGACTATTGCTTGCTATTTCGTATATATTTGCCATACTTATGCCTTTGACGACACCTAGGCCAACTAAACTACCTTTATAAGATGATACAAAGCACTTAATTAAGGGTTATACCCCAATACAATCTACCTGACCGCCTAAACTGAAAAAAATTGCCTTGTTTCTTGCCTACCGGATGCCAAGATCATGCTTTGATACCAGTTGTAATGAAATAATTTTCTCAATAAAAGAATACGACAACAAATACTTGGAAATATAATATAAACCTTTGCAAATGCTCGATAATACTAAGCCACTTTGAGGGGGCAAACCTCCAAGAGTCTTCAACATCAAATAAAATTCGCAATATGATGATCAACTACTACTCATCACCTCCTTTATATATACCATTCTTACGCCTTGAAGATCGCTCAATTCGACTAGACTATCTAATTAAGATTATATAAATGATCATATATCTTAATTAATCATTTATATAATCTTAATTAATGGTTATGCTAGCCACAAGTTGGCTACACATATCCCAATATGATCAATCGGCTAAGGGCGTAGCACTAAATCAGTGTTGGAAATATCAATTACAATTTCAGCCTTGATTCAACTAGAATTTCTTTTGGGGTCCACCTTGTTCTCACTAAACAGTGTTTGCCAAAGGCCGGTGAAGAATTGTTTTCTTCATCTTGAAGAAATTAGAGATTTGCTTCGTTGATCTATGCTGCTGTCTGTTGTCCATGCATTCACATTCAATTGTATTGGTTTATCCCGTGAAATCCATTGTTATTAACTTATTGTATTACCAAGGAAATATTCAAACTCTAATGCAGATCTTCATGTTCTCCATGTATACTGTTAAATTCTATTCTATGTATGAAGTGTGAATTTTCATCCTCTCCATCTGCACACTAGCAGAGTTTTTGTGGTTTGACTATTTATTTCTCTCCCATTCCACCATTTTCTTTTGTATTTTATTCAAAAGTACATTCATACATATTTCAGCACACCACCCGATCATATGATACAAAAATGTTTGGTTGTAAATTAGAATGGTTCCTAAAATTTGGCAAGACACAAGAAAGAAAGCTATTGTGTGGTAAACATTCAAAGTAATTGCCTAAAGCATGCCCAAGCCATACTTGTCTAGTATCCATGGCATTTAAAATGGCTAAAATGACATCAAACCAAAATTTGGATGTAGTGGAGTATAGAGAAAGATATAATGAGGATATGATGCCACATAACTCAGACAATGTTGTGGGAATGTGTTACCGGCACCTGAAAACAATTGCTATGTAGCTGAGGAAAGATCCTAATACAAATATTCATCACACTGAAGGTATTTACAGCAGGAAATGTCTGTAGTTGTGAGCTTGTTTGTAATTAATTGGATAGTGCAAGCAAGGCTGTAACCATAACATCGGTATTGTTTATGTTCCTATAATATTTGTTTAGAGATTCCCCCCCTTTGTGTTATTCCTCTCTTCTTAGGTTCACTTGCTTTCCACACCTTATTCTAGTTTTTGATTTAGAAATTTTAATATTTTGGTTGTTGGAGCACTTTTGGCATGCCTGATTTGACATTTTAACTTAACTTTTTGAGTGGAATTAATCTACTAAGTCATTTGCAGACATTAAAATAATATCTTTATTTTATTTTGATGCACATAACAACCATAAGGCATAATCTAAGTTCCCAAGGAATTACTTGGAGTTGGCGGTAACACCGCAATCTTTTTGAATCTACAATCTAGTAGTAACTACTCTGATGCTAATCTATGATGATATGAAAGAACCTGCCGGAGAGGCAAACAGAACTATGAATATTTTGTTGGGAAACAAAAATGTGAAGTTTCAAGTTATAGGAAAAGATACTGATGTTTTTGACATGTTGGCAACATGTGTCACATGGTTCTGATGTCAACTCTTAAAATCCATTTGTAGGGTGATATGCGAGCATTAGAGGACCTGACTTATGAACGGAGGCAGGAATTTATTTCTGCACATACACTGCCCACAGATGTGCCATTGGTATCATTTCACACAGAAGTCACAATAGCTCCTGGAGTCTTGGCTTCCATGTCCCATATTGCACATGCGGAACTTCCATGGTTGCCTCTACAAGGTTCAAGTGCCAATGCTGAGGAGGATACCAGTCAAATCAAGAAAGTTCCAGTTGCTGTACCTATTGCAGCAGCTATGGCTATATGTGCATTGCATCTTCAACTTAGATATGGGGAGAAAAGTGATGGCCTTGTTACAAGGAGAGATGCAGAGGTTCCTGGATCTGTAGTCGTACGTCCAGACAGAAAATTGGATCATGCATGGATGGTGTACTCTTCTTCTAATAGGGATTCTCTAGAACCTGATGCATCTCAAATGTGTGAAGCTTTATTGGCATTGCTCGTAGAGGTTGGCCAGAGAAAAAGTGGTTTACTCTTAGAGCACAATTCCCTATAATGTATATATCTCTATTGTTCATACTTCATACCTTCTTTGGCAACAGTAGATCCATGCATTTTCTAATTTAGGTGAATGCGTCCTAATTTTGTTGCCAAAGAACTATTTTTTTATTTGTTGTAACTTCTACCGATGGCCTGAATAATTAGAAAAAAAAAATCAGTTGCTTTTTCTATCTGATTTGTAGTTTTCATATTGTACAGATTTCTTTCTGGTAATAAATGCTCCCTTGGTGGTGTAATTGCATGTTAAAATACATTGATGTTAAACTGAAAGATATTATTCTGTTTAAATTATATGAAACAGTAAAGGTTAATGGAGTAATTAATTGAAAGGAAATATTATGTACCAAGCTACCCTGGGGGCATTAAATTTTGGCTACAGTTGTTTGGATTCAATAAAGCTATGTTCAGAAAAGCGATTCAATAGAAACTTCTTGAGACTGGGAACAACTCAGTCAAGTCACTCACAGTAATGACAGAATCTACTCACTTTGCCTTTTAATGTGATGAAAAGTGAAAGAGCTTGTTTTTACAATAATTTACAAATTTTAATAGCATATCATAATTTTAGTATCAAACTCTGACAAGCTTCTTTATATTGGCAACTATAGGAAACATGACAGAGTTATGAAACACTTTATGAAGACTTGAACGTCTTAAACTAAAGCAACTTCATGAATTACTGAAATAAATGGGCATAGCCAGTATATCCAATACTGTAGCAACTCAAAACAAGAATAGCACAACGCATTATTCTAGGTATGTTCAGTGTTTCATAAAGTTCACTATTCTATCTGTAATTGCTGAATAGAAGACAAGAATAACAATGGGTACTGAACTGGTAGCACCCATAAGAACTTGACCAAGTAAAAAAGGAGCGAAGCTAGCTAAAATATTAACTCAATGAAGTTGCTTAAGAAAGTGATTACACTAAACAGACATGAGAGAAGCATGACCTACTAATAACAGAACTCATAACAAAGAACAGAAGCCTCCATCAAGCTTCTTTCATGTTGCGATGAATAGTTGGCTGGATTAATTCAGCTATATTGCCATATTTCCATGATTATCCAACATCATGAATATAGGGGCTAAGGTGTTATTAGGGTTGTGTACCGTTCTTCCTTTAACTCAACCACAACTAATAGATACTTTAAGCCTTCTAAAAGTTTCAACGTGCTGCAAATACATAGAAGCACCTAGGATTCCAAGGAAGATGGAAGAGTGAAAGGTTTCTCCCTGACCAAATTGTAATGTAAACTAGCGTTTGTGAGTCTATGCAAGAAACAAGATAAACTCTTTTGGAAGCTTCACATCTTACCAAATCTGATTGTATATATGTAATTAAAAGTTAACCACTGAAACCTACGTAGTAGAATAACAAAAATGAAATGATAGTATGCAGTTGAAATGATTGCATGTAAAACTATTCATGATTTTTGGTATAAGGAAAAAAATTCAAACTCTGATTGTTGTCCCTTGCATAGTATTTCTGTACACTTCATTTACATTTTGAAAGCATCAAATCTGCTTAAAACAAAAATAAAGCTGTAGCACTTGACAAGGCACAAGAAAGAAACCATTTACATTTAATTTCCTCTGTTATATTGCATCCATTCTCTTTTACTTGTTACATAACTAACTCATGAACCCTAACTTCTTACTGATTAATATTTTTTCGAATTGGTTATTCTTGCTTAACATTAGAATCACTTACAATAATGAAGGACTCTCTTATATATCTATGAACCAATCCTTTTTTATGTAATATACCAAGGAGTAGATTGTGGATGTATAAGGGAGAAACGTATGTATGTATGATCTCTGGATTGGTAATAGACTGCCAGTCCTCTTTAATCTATAATCCCTTTATACACCAGATTGTGATTATATGTAATGACCTTTGTCAAGACTATGAAAATATGGCTATTTAGTTACAATGCCCGATGTCATTTGTAATGTCTTCTTAGGAGAATTTTTAAGGTTATGGAACTACACAATTATAATTCAATTGCACAGCCCCTTTGTTTTTCTTCAAATTCTTAACTTGTAACCTGGAATATGGTATCTTGATGCTCTCCAAGACTTCTCTTGATAATACCATTCGTACCCCCAATGTATCCCTGTGGATTCATAAATATGTAACAGCATATCCATTTGCTGTTACGTGACACTTACCAGCAATTAAATATAATCTTATTCCCCTCTGATCTTTTTCCTTTGACCAGTATGAAAACATCCATTCCCCTAATCTATGATTCGATTCCTTACATATGTATCCTCCTGGCCATAACGATCATGCCGCTTCAACTGCGAAGAGATACATCCTTTGTTGCCAGTCAATATCACATACCTTAATCAAGTCGCAAATCATATTTCGTAATTAGTTGTTTTTTTGTCTGATGTTCAAGATTGGATTGACTCCTCGCTCTCCGTCCTCCACCCAGGCACATGTCCTGACCAACGTTTATATCATGAAGGGAGCATCGCTTCTAATGGAAGCCATCGGTTTATGAGGGAGTCGACGTTTCATGGAGCCGTCGACTCATTCATAGAGATTTCTCCCCGACAATAATATTCGGGAGTTATTAATAGTATATAATAAGATTATTAATATTATTATTTGTCTATTGGTGAACAGTTTATAGAAATGAAATCTGATCACAAAGGTAGAATACTCATAAATCAAGAGAACAAAGTCATATTCAGCGCCGCTCTTAAAAAACAACTTCTTGAAATAGACAATATCTCGGTTGATGAAAGGGGCAATAAACAGGGTGATCATTTGCATAGCAATTTACTGATTCCAATAATACACAAGGCGTTAAGGGCATGTAAGAGATCTTGCAATAAGAAGAGGACTGCGAACACGTTTCCGACAAACCCGTGGTATGACGAAGAATGTAAGGTAGCTAAGAGAGCTATAAGAGGAAAAGATTCGAGCAAAGCAAACAAGAAGTTATATACAAAGTTGTTTCAAGCAAAAAAAGAGGAGTATGTTAATACAAGAAGGGGGGGAGTCAATACATCTTGGCAAACATAATCCCAAAGACTTTTGGAAGGAACTACAATAGAGGAAAAAACAAATAGTGAATAATATTACAGTTAAGCAATGGCTAGAGTATGCTAGGTTACTTTATGAGCGGTTGCACGACGACTCTCCCCCCATTGTAAACACCTCGGTGGAGTTGTTTACGGTAGATGACATCAAACTTGGAATAAAGAAATTGGCCAGCGGCAAGGCAAGTGACATTGATGGGCTTCAAGCTGAATTTTTAAAATGGGGAGTTGATCTTCTTACACTTCACATCAAGTGTGTCTTCAACAATGTCATTCGGGAGGGGTTTCTGGCTGATTGGACGACTAGCGTGGTTATCCCTCTCTTTAAAAGTGGGGACATCAATAACCCATCCAATTATCGGACAATTAAGGTCAATCCTCTCTTCGGAAAACTTTTTGGGAGCATGGTGGAACGTAGAATCAACAGTTGGGCTGAAGGGGAAGGAAAAAGAGCCAAAGGGCAAGCAGGTTTCAGGCCCAGACACTACCATTGATCATTGCATCACTCTTCGTCACTTATAGAAAAATTATGGGACAACCAGGGAGGAGAAGCTTATTGTTGTTTTGTGGACTTCAAGAAGGCATTTGATAAGAAGGCATTTGATACGGTTCCTAGAGACAAGTTGTGTAGTAGAATGGAAGATTTAGGCATCCCGGATGTATTTAGAGCAGCAGTGCATAGGTTATATGAGAAAGTCAGAGCCAAAATCAGACTAAAGAGGGTATGTCTGAATGCTTCGGTAGTGACATTGGTGTTAAGCAGGGATGTCCTTTATCTCCCACTTTGTTTGGCTTATACATTGATAAACTTGAATCCTGGTTAGACAAGATAGATGGCGAAGGGGTGCATTTAGCTGGGTATGTGGTGAAGCTTCTTCTTTATGCAGATGATCTTATTCTGATTTCTAAAACAGCTCAAGGGTTAGGAGATTAGTTAGGGGCTTTGGAGCACTTTTGTCAGGATGTGGGGACGCAGGTGAATATCACCAAAACCAAAATTATGATTTTTTTCTTTAAAGAAGGAAAAACATGTGTCCTTTTTTGAAGGCAATCCTTTAGAAATTGTGAAAGAATATAAGTACTTGGGGATTGACTTCCATTATAGACTCAGCTGGGAGTCTTGTAGAGCGAAAGGATTCAGGGAGGGTGGAAAGCGTCTTACCTTCTTCAGAATAGATGCAAAAACGTTGAACTCTGGGACTGGAAAATGAAGAAAACTTTATTTGGTTTACTGGTCACGCCTGTTGTCCTTTATGGCTGCGAAGATTGGGGAGGCAGCATGACAAAATGCGGTTGGAGATAGGTGGAGAGAATTCAGAAACTTTTAATCACTAGCAGTCTTAAAGTCAAGACCTCGGTCCCATATGAAATTCTTTTAGCTGAAGCAGGTAGTTTCCTGTTGGAGGCGACAACGATAACTCGGTTAATAAGCTATCTAAGGAAACTTGGCAACATGGATAACCATCGATGGCCCAAAATTGCGCTGAAAGAGGACTTGGTCCGCAGGAAGAAAACATGGATGAAACATAATATAAAGTGGTTGAGTAAGTGGAACATCAAGTTACAAGAATGCCCTAATAAAAATGTGGAAATTAAAAAGTTCGTCATAGAAAAATTCCAGACTGCCATGTGGACTAATTACATGGGTAGGAAAAAGGCTCATTACATCAAAGTGTTCAACCCAACTGAGGAACATGGTGATAAGGCATATCTAGGGGCAGCTATTAAAGGAAAATCAAGATTGTTAGTGGCTCATTTGAGGACGGGTTCTCACCACCTCAGGTGCGAGACGGGTAGATGGAAAAGACCCAAAGAGGAATGGGAAGAGAGGATTTGCAGCTTTTGTGTGTTGGGTGCGATTAAGACTGAATGACATTTTATCATGGAGTGCACCGCGTATGTTGACATCCGGGCTCAATACGAAATCAATTCGAGGGCAAACAACATGCACAACTTATTCGAAGAGGATAAGATCAACCATACCGCTAGTTTGATTGTCAAGATTCACAGTAGGAGGTTCGACTTGGAAAAAATCTTGAGTTAGCATTCGACTATGATACGGTGGTCCCTTAGGCTGTTTGGTCTCATGGACGTCAATAAAAATCATTCATTCATATTAGATTATTATTAGATAATATTATTAATTATTACTAATTGTATATTATATTATTCAATTATTGATATTATTAATTGTGTATTTAATATTAATGATTAATATATATATTTACTAACTAATACATTATTACTATTTATTTAATAATATTTTATCATTTAATTATTATAAACTCTCTCTCTCTCTCTCTCTCTCTCTCTCTCTCTCTATATATATATATATATATATATATATATATGCTTCTACGATGATCAATATCTTCAAGATAATCTTACTCATAGGTGGTCTATTGTAAATCATTGATTCTTATGACTTCCATTTTGTCTGCATATCTTAGGACAATATATTTGTTAGTGATATAAACTCAACTTAAATATTATTAATTTTTTTTAAGCAAGATCTACCTAGGGGGCAATACCCTTTCTATTTCCATAAAATTGAGGTTACAAAATGTTGTATAACAACAACTTTAGAACTGGCCACCTGGCTCAGTTTTACAAATACATGATAGCGTTACCAATGGATAGTAGCCTATCCACCATCCCTTCAGGGAACATATCCTCGTTCTCTTTGGCAAATGTGTCAAATTTTTCCAGACTGTAGTCTTTGAGAATCCCTCTTTTGAACAAGGACCAAGCCTTGTTCAGCTTCTTCTTCCCTTCCACATTTAACCAGAAATACCCAATCATGCATCCTTCGATCGGGTAAATTGTGATGTGGTCGAGGGAGCCTAGCACTTCATGGCGCATGCTGTCCACCACAGTCCTGCGTGCTATAGCATTGACTGCCAATATGTTCCCAACCACCTGTATCACCGGCCGAAACAACTCTTCAATTAGGATTCCGTCGTGCACATGACCCGCCGACCAGAAATCCTCGCCCAGAATCGCCACAATCGTTCCATGCTCCTACTCGTTGGCCTTCTTGAAAATGCGGGCAATCTGGTTTTCAGGCGCCTCCTCTGTCACCCCTTTAGCGCATCCACATGTAATGCCTAAGTAAGTCGCCATAGTATTTGGTGTCTAATGCAATCCGGATAGATCTATATAAAGTATAACCGCCTGTCTTTGGACTTACTTCACGGGATACATCTTAATTTCGCAGCTTTTGTAGTTTTCGCAGAGATTCTACGTACTATAGATTCAAAAGTCATGGGCTAAAAGATGCTCTTCCCTGCCACCGTCGTCTTCTGTCACCTCCTCATCCTATGCCAACTTTCGGAGGACCAACTTGTTCTGCTGAAATAATCTTTTGCAGATCTGTTGGCAATACATTTGTGGAGTCGAATTCACGGACCGAGGCTATTTCAATTCCCATATTGGCCAAAAATTTTGCCGCCATGTTGCCTTCTCTATGTACATGTTGTATATGGAATTGTCCAATGTTTTTAAGGTGGTCCTCGATCCTAGGTAACCAATCAGCCAATCTCCACGAATGAAATTCAGATTTCACAATTCCGTTCAAAATTACTTGGGAGTCCCCTTCTATTATGAGATTGGAAATACCATTATTCGCACACCAGTTTAGGCCCCTCTCTAGTGCTGAGATCTTTGCCACATTGTTTGTAGTGATGCCTATAAATCCCGCGACAACCCTAACCACTTCTCCTGCAACATTCCGAATTAAGACAACAATCCCATTGCTGCCCGGATTGCCTCTGCTTGCACTGTCGAAATTTAGTTTCGCCCATCCTTCTTGGGGTTTCTGCCAAACCACATGTTGCCTCATGACTTTCCTGTCCTTCAGGATGCGATCACTTGATTGTTTAAATGTCCACGTGTCCTCCATTTCTGAATCCCATTTCGATTTGTATTTGTATTGAAGACCTTGACTCCTACTGTTCAAGACTTCTTCTATAACATATCTAATATCGTTCAATATAGTATCAACTTCTTTCGATGATTCTTCAAAGATTCTTCTCTTATGTTCCTTCCAAATATGCCATACTAGCATGGAAGGACAAATGATCCATAGAATTCCCCACTTGGATTGTCTCCTATTGATCGACCATGATGACAAGAACTCCTTAAGTGTGACATTTCTCGCCACCTTCCATTCGAGCGCTTCCAATAACCAATCCCAACGTGATTTTGCATAAGGACACCAATACAATAGATGATCAACAGTCTCTTCCTCCTATCTACTTAGTACACACCAATTCGGTCTCGCTATCCCGATAGTTCTTAGTCTGCTTCCTGTCAGTATCCTACCGTGCAGGGATATCCATAGGAAGGCTCCGACTTTTGGAAGAGGCCATTTGCCCCAATAGAGGACCGAAGGCCAGTGACAGTCCTTCTTTCCGACCCTTTGAATTTCGTACCCTAGCCTGACTTTGTAATCCCCAGACTTGGATGCACTCCATATTAATTGGTCTTCTTTAGTTGATCGAAGAACTCTCCTGCTCAATAATATCTTCGACAACTTCTTCTGATTATTTGAGTCGACGGGCTTGACTGTTATCCAATCCTTTGTTGAAGAAGAATCGATTGTATTGAAATATTCCGCCACCCTACTACCCTTCGAAGCTTCCACCTGATTGATCCACTCACCTTCAAAGAAGTCGGATAGGGATTGGTCCCCATTCCATGAGTCCCTCCAAAAACTGGCTGTATTTCCATTACCTATTGTATAGTCGGAAAATGGAAGCACTTCCATAGGAGACTGGTTTAGCCTTCTGAGTGAGTGGTTTGGGGTCATGACAAGCGCCTCTGAATGGGTTCCTGATCTTGACATGGCTTCCCCCCTGACCTGCCTTTCTAACCTCCATTTTATGACCTGAATTCTGCATTCTGGGTCTCTGACCTGTGATCTTGGGATGCAGGGACATGGTCGACCTTTTGGGACTAGGTCGACCTCGACCCTGTCCTAGGACAGGGCTAACCTCGACCCTGTCCCAGGGTCCCAAACCCAGAATCCCACAGATTCCCGGATGTCGGTCTTCACAAAAAGTTTTCTCCCGCTTCCGGGTCGGCTGTTTCGGGTTCCGAATTGGTTGATTCCTAAATTATATTTAATATA
>MU217358.1:240823-298256 GCA_018584345.1 Thuja plicata | reverse complement strand
TTATGTGTTTACTTTGTTTATCTCTGCAATTTCAATTATATTATAAGGTTAATTCCAAAACCAGGGTTTGACCAAGGCAAACCCCTTTCCCCCAACAAACAAACATTTTTCTTGTAGGTACAGGTTCGGGACTATAAATCCGAGGCCAGATCTGGATACCCTTTTCGGATTTCTTTCAGACTGTGTGAACAGAGACACTTTTGGAGTTGAGCATATCGAGTTGGCAAAAGTGGTACAGGGTCGACCTTTTTCATAAGACGACATCGGAATGGAAAAAGATTTCTGGGTTTTGTCCATCTCTCTGTTCCGGTTCGGTATCAATTGTTGGCATCTCTAGAAATAGTCTACAGATCTCAGAAAACAACAATCTTTAATCTGCAACTTTGGAAGGTTGGTACTTTCTCTTATTCTTTTCAATTACTGTCATTAATCATATCAATCAATCAATTTACAGAATTTAAGATCCCCTTTCTTAGTCTCTTTCCAAATATTGGATTCATTTGTGTATTAACCCTTTAGGGTTGATCAAAATTGGATCTTCTATTTGTGTATTTGAGGGTGATAGAAAGGAGCATCTTATCTTCCCTTAATCACAATCACAATTGCAATATACAATCAACACAAATAACAATTAACAATTCAAATCCTCCTAAACCACAATTCTTTCCTTTACATTTTGGTAACATATCATTAACTCACACAAAATACAAAAATCAAATTTTTTTTATGTTACACCTATCTTCCATGAGAGATGGTCGGTTATAATGTCATGACTATTCCAAATGAAATTCCAAATATGTGAGCTTCTGACTGAGTTGGCCACTGTGAGGATCCTGTCCGGTTCCGATGAGTCCAAATATTTAGTTGCCATAACTTTGCACCAAGGCTTTGCTAGGTTTTTGTACATATTCCACGCCAATTTGGCTCCCAATGCTTTATTCTGAAATCCCATCTTCCTTAATCCGATCCCTCCATCGTCTTTTTTCAAACATGCCACGTCCCAATTGATAAGAGGTATCTTTTTATCCACCTTGGATCCTTCCCACAAGAAACTTTTAAGCAATCCATCGATAGTTGTTGCTGCTTTATTGGACATTTGATATATCGACATATAATAGATGGGAAGAGCTGAAAGAACGGATTTAATCATTTGGATTCTACCTGCCTGAGACAACCATTTATTTTTCCAGGCCCCCACTTTTTGACAACATCTACTCAAGACGTCCTCCCATATTTTGGGATCTAATCTACCTGCAAATAGCGGAGCACCAAGATATGTAATAGGGAACTCTCTTGTTGCGAAGCCCAGCACTTCTGAAATTTTATTACCCAACTTTCGATTGGTATTCAGAAAGTATAAGAATGACTTTTGTTTGTTCATACTCTGGCCCGATCCTTTTTCATATCTGTCAAGAACTTCTTTCATCACCTTGGCTTCCCTAACCGAAGCTTCTCCGAAGAGTATCGTATCGTCTGCAAACTGGGAATGTGTAATCGGGGCCAAGTTATCGTGGATAGACACTCCTCTCCAGCGACCCAATGAGGATTGAAATTTAATATTTCTGCCCAATACTTCTGCCATCAACACAAATAAAGAGGGAGACAGGGGATCACCTTGCCTTAACCTGTTAGTAGCTTGAAAGAAGCCACTTAATGAACCATTAACAAGGACTGAGAAGTGCACAGTAGAAAGACAATGGGAAATACATCTAATCCACTTATGATCAAAGCCAAACCGCCGAAGAAATTCCACAATAAAGGACCATCTAACTTTATCATATGCCTTATTAACGTCTAATTTGACTATCATACCTTGAGATTTATCAGATTTAATAGTGTGGATGGTTTCCCTTGCCAGAATGATATTGTCCACGATCTCTCTCCCAGGAACAAAGCCGTGCTACTCTGCTGAAATGAGTCTACTTAACATTGGTTTCAATCTATTCGCCATCACCTTAGACATGATTTTGTAGATAGAGTTGCATAAGGAGATCGGCCTATAGTCCGCCATGGTCACACAATCCTGCTTCTTGGGAATTAAGACAATGACCGTATTGTTAATTTCTTTAACAAATCTTCCTTGCTTCGTAAAGTCTTCCGCCACCTTAAGTATATCCTCTCCCATAAAGCTCCAGCACTTCTGGAAGAATTCCGATGGCATCCCATCGGGGCCTGGAACTTTATCAGAATGGTTGTCGAATGTCGCCTTTTTGATTTCCTGAATAGAAAAAGGCTGCATCAATACGAAATTGTCTGCCTCTGAAACAACCTTAGGAATGACGTCCAATAAATCAAAAGGCTCGCTCATCCTTACTTCCATAGATTCTCCAAGTAAAGTTCTGAAGTGGTTTACCACGATATCTTCAATGACAACATTTTCTTCCTGCCAAACTCCTTGCGAATCCTGAATACGGTGAATACAGTTCGCAGATCTCCTCGATTTAACTGATGCATGAATTTTTTTTGTGTTTGAGTCCCCTTCTTTGATCCAATTGTCCCTAGACTTCTCCCTCCAATATACTTCTTCTCTAAGAAGAATCTCTGCCAATTCGCTCTTCAATAACTTCTCTTTGTTGTAATCCTCGTTTGACATACCGGAAGCAATGACTTGTAGTTTGAGAGCCTCGAGTTCTGCCTCTACTCTACTTCTTTCCGCGAAACATTCTTGAAAGAGCTCTTATTCCATGCTTTGATATTGTCCTTCACGATTTTAATTCTCTTCATTAAATAGTAGCTTGGAGTTCCTTCATATATGTCGCTATCTTTCCACCACCTTTCCACCTGCGGGAGAAAATCCTTATCTCTCCACCACATTCCTTGGAATCTGAAACTACCTTTCCTCCCATTACAAGCTTCTTGAACACTAAGATGCACTGGATAATGATCTGATAGAGATATCAGAAGGGTACTGGTCTCCAGATTGAAAGAAGATTCTACCCAAAAAGTTCCTACCAAAAATCTGTCTAGTCTTTCAGATATTCTAGTGAATTTCTCTCTACGATTAGTCCAAGTGTACTTACCGTTCGAAGGGACCACATCTGTCAATTGATTATTGTTCACAAACTCCCTGAAATCCTCCATGACTTGGTTGGACATACGCAAACCCCCCGATTTCTTCTCTAGTTCCATTAAAGCATTAAAATCACCTCCTAAAATAGCTCTTTCGCTCTCGATGGTAGACAACTTGGCAGAAATCTCCAACCACACCTTCAACTTATCTGATGTTTTGGTCGGGCCATAAACATTAAAAATGTGAAAAACTACATTATTTTTTAGGCATTTGGCTACCCCATACATCCAGTTGGTAGATCTTTCCAAATCTGTCATCTTTATAAGTTTGGGATTCCATAACAGACCAAGGTCTCCTGCTGGCTTCATGGAAGCAGCCTTCCCACATATTACAAGAATGAAGAAAACTAAGTGCTTTATCTAGATTCAATTTGGTCTCTTGAATGAGAATAATGTCACTCTCAGACTTATGCAACGCTCGTTTAACCAAGCGTCTCTTGTCAGGGGCCGATACACCCCTTACATTCCATGTAGATATCTTCATCTCTCTCCAAGGGAGGCCCCTGCTCCCTTGGCTTTTCTCAGAAAATCAAATACATTAATAATACCTTTTTTCGAGGCCCTTTCTTCCATTTTTTGTGTTGGACTTCCTTCCCCTACCCCCTTTGGCCTTTCTCAGAATGGCGTTAACTGATTGGCTAATGTTCCTTGGATCAACATTTTCCAATTTGTCTGACAAGGTGAAATTCTCCTTCGAATTTCTATCATATTCTATCTCCGTATGTGAACAATTTTGTTTCTTATATGGAGTCTCTATCTGAAGATCAATATCCCTAGGGATTTGTTTTTCTCCCGACCCCAGACATTCACCAATGCTTCTGGAAGCCTCGACAATGGCAGTAATGCCTTGATTCTGTTTAAAACCAGTTTTTGCAGAATCAATTTTTGTAACCATTTTTTGTGATCCTCCTTTCTTGATCCAGATTTTTGCTGGTTTAAAATTATCTGTCCTTGCCTTCGATCCTATACCTCTGAATCCATCTCTCGGACCATCTGATCTCGAATCTTTTATTTCCACTTGTTTCCAAATGCTTCCTCCAAATTTGAGAACGATGGTGCTGGGTATCTTCTTGACCGCCGCTAACTTGATTCTCACATAAAGATGTGAATCATTTTCTATGATTTCTTCATCTATTTCTAACAGAGTACCCAGAGATCTCCCAATACATTCCAGGCTCGCGTCCCCCCAATATTCAATTGGAAGATTGTATAATCTGATCCACACCGGATTCTCATATACTCCCAATGGAGCCGGGTCAAAATTCATTTGCCACGATTGTAGATATCGAGGAGTCGAGTTGCAACCAATTCTGTTGGTTCAGAATACCATTCTTGACTTCTTCACTATCGAATAGCACCACGGAGAAGCCTTTGGGGATGAATTTCAGAACCATTTCACAGCTCCAGTTGCTTGCCACCCAATCCCTGATTCGAGCCCTTGTCAATCTTGCCCCAAAAAATCTCCCAATAACTGCCAACTTGCTCCATAATTCTACATCCAAATCTATGTCCTCTAGTAGTTCAATGTCCAGCGGCTCTGCTTCCTCGCTGGTTGACTCCTTTGGGTACCCAACCCCGGTTCCGAACCTTCGGCCTCCTTGGGTATAATCTCATGTAAACCTGCTTCTCTGTGGCCTCCATCTCCCTCTCTCCGCCATGATAGTTTTATCTAGTTCATTAAATACATTTTGAGGTTATCTTCAAGTTGAAGTGCATTTTATCAAATTAAACAGGCTCCAATCTGTAGTTAGCTTACATCTATCCCTTGGAATTTTTCTCAACTTAAATATTATTATCTATAGAGATGTATTTTTATAAATATTATATTATATGATTAATTTCTTGTTATTATTATTTATCTTTATATTTGATTGTTATTTCTCTTGAGAAAGGGGGTCATGACAACCATCTTTGGTCTTCTTCTCTATAATAAATTCCATGAGCAAATAAAGATATATATTACTCATGTATCTAGTACATAGTGCCATCTTTATTATTATTTCATGTATGTAATTTACCAAGTATAGTAGTAAACATTTGGCGTTGTTGCCTTAAAAGAAACCAGGTTAGAGTTGTGTGATTCATGCCCTTAAATCCCAATAAAGGCGAGAGGAGGCCAAAAAGTGGTCAAGACCAAGCGATCAAGCGATCTTTAAAGATTGTAGAAGAAAGAGAACGAAGCAAAAGATTATGGGGAAAATCCAGTTGGATGGTTCCCATGTCAGAGCCCTTCATGAGAACGAAGTAAAAGCCAAAGTGTTAGCCAAAGTCGTAGTCGGGAGGAAACGAAACCATTTGGAAAGGAAGGCATAAATAGGATGTGGAGTGAGTGTGAGGATATTGCCAAACACTTACCACTCCTAGATGAAAGATTTTGACCTTGTTGACTAAGCAGACAATTTTTCCATATAGTCAATGTTGGATGAAGAGTACGAAGAAGGAAATCTTGAATTGACAGACATATTTCACCACATTAAGAATCTATCCATCTCAAGAGAACCCAAAATTGGAGGATTCGAACCAAATAGCCCCAGACGGAGGGAGTACAGGAACGAGTTAGAGCCTGAAAGTACTCTTGGTGTTGGGGATGCTAGAGGTGGACGTGTAGAGGAAACATGCATGGCCGAGAGTGCAGGGAAAGCACCAAAATGTAGCAGTCGAAACAGCCCACCTAGGTTTGGCACGCAAGGGAGCAAGTGAGAAAGATGGTGACTCCTCTGGAAAGTCAATGTGCGGATCGACAAAAGCTGCGAAAGTTCACGGGGAATAGGTTAGAAGATCCTACGAGGCATTGCAAGATGCGTGAGACTTTCTGGATAGCAAGTGGTCAAGAGTACAAGGACTATTGGCTAAGAGTGTTCCCAACAATGCTACGGGGTACAACCATTGACTGGTTTACAAAATTGGGTACTTCATCCATAACTTCCTAGGATGCGTTGAAGAAGGCGTTTGAGGTCGAGTTTAAACTATTATGTGATGACAATGAGATTGTCACCAAAATTTAGAACACCAAACAAGGGAAACATGAGAATGTACATGATTACAATTGTAGCCTTAAAGAATTGTCTATAAAATTGGAGAATCAACTGGCATACGAATTGAAGAAGCGTTGGTTTATCGAGGGATTGATCCTAGAAGTAGAACAAGTGATCGTAAAGAACACATAATCTCCAATGGAACTGCAAATATGTCAGTGTGATCGAAGTTAGTGAAGAACATAGCCTGATAGGTGCTATAGATAACCATACCCATCAGGGCATCAAACCTTCAAACTATGTCGCAATTGAGAGTGGCGATCACCAACATGGTCGGTGAAGACACACTCGACAAAAACCAATTTAAGCCACAATGAGAACCAACGACTAAGTCATTGCCCGAAGACAACTGGGCCTCTAACCCTATGTTGTTGATGGTGAGCATCAGAAAGAAGCCAAGAAAGAAGCCAACTATCATCGATTTGGAAATAATGTGGGAGAAAGTTGACAAACGCCATTGTCAATAGATGCTTAAAGGGGAGAAAGTTGACAAGCACTATCAATGGAGGCTTGGTAGTCAATGTATTGTCAGAGGAAACTTGGAAGTGCCTAGGGAAGCCAATGCTCTGGTTTCCTGATGCATGAGCATCTTAGGATCCTTATAATCTTGCATCGACCAAAAAAATTTCCTTTCTTATTTGTTTGTTGTTTTGTTCTAGTTGGGCAGTTTTGGTGTTTTGGTTAGTGTTCGATCTGTGCTTGTCCTTTTGCGTTGTGATTGTGACAGCGTGTTTCTTGGCTTCGTCCTGGATCTTCTGATTGGTTATTCGGAGTGCGATCATACCATATCATTGTTATGTTTGAGGCCGACATTATTGTGTGATCGCATCTCTTAAATCTTTCTTTGGAGGTCGTTCCTAAAGCTTTAGGTCCTGACCTATTTGTTGTGATACATTTTCTCAATTCTTGGGGAATGTAATCTTTTCAAGGCCAACTAGATGTTGTGATGCCTTTATAAGCTTATGGACTTGTTCCTAAGGAGCAAGATGACCTCATAAGATTATTTGGCTTAGCTTGGGTAGGATTTGGAGGGTTTTGAGTGTAACCATGCCTGTGTGCTTGACATGTATGACTGGCATGTGAAATAGCATTTTGTAGATCTGTTGTAAATGATTTGCGATGATAATAAAAGGCTGAATCTCTTGTTTTATCTATTTGTCTTGTTTTCTTCCATTGTGTTATATTGCTACAAGGTTTGGACCTATCTCCTTGAGGTTTCTCCATCCTTGACTGCGTTAGGTGGTATCAGAGTTGAAGCATGGTTGAGCATAAGGTTGAACAAGATTGAGGGTAAATGAGGTGGAGATTCTTGTGTTGGTAGATCCAAGTCCCTGATTGTGAAGCCATAGACCTATTGATCGTGAGGTGGTAGAGTGAGGATCTGACTTGCAATCACAAAGGACTTGTGCAAGGTGGCGAGGAAGGGTTTGCTGCTGGTTGTTAAGAGTTGAAGGCATATCGATTGGAGGCAGGTTACTTGTGTGTCTATAGATCACTGGTTGGAGAAGCATCTTGTAATAGATTGTCGGTTGAAGAGACAGTTGCGCTCGAGGATTGGAAGATGTCGCCTAGAAGAATGAACCCTAGAAGGCTAAAGAAAATGATGGAAGACTTTAGAGTTGAGATGAGGAATGAGATCAGAAATGTGTTGATTGGATTGAGAAGGAATCCTGAGATTGAAGAAGAGTTTGAGGAGGTTGCTGAAGATCTTGAGATTGTTGATGCTGAGATCCCCGCAGATGAGGAGAGATTGATGAGAGCTGTGGCACAAGTAAAAGTCATAGGATGGATGTTTCTATTTTCACCTATTCATTGCATCCTGAGGATTTGATAGATTGGATTGGAGAGTTAGATGACTACTTTGAGCTTGAAGATATCAGAGATCCACAGAAGGTTAGGTTAGCACAGACTAAGTTGAAGGGTCATGCTGCCTTATGGTGGAAAGAATTACAGAAAGATAGAGAGGAGCATGGTGAGACAAAAGTCACTAGATGGAGGGTGATGGTTGCTAGGTTAAAAGCTAAATTCATCCCTGAGGATTATGAATCAGAGTTGTTCAAGAAATTGCAGAACTTGAGGCAGAAAGACATGAGTGTGGAGGAATATATAGGTGAATTCTATAGGATGACTATCAGATCTGGTCACAAAGAGGTAGCTAAGGAGAAAGTGGCTAGGTATGTTAATGACCTGAGATTTAATATTAAGGATGAGTTGAGTATGTTGAGGATTCCTACAATTAAGGATGCTTATCAGTATGCATTAAGGGTAGAAGATAAGTTGAAGAGAAGACAAGGTAACCTTAGAGGGAAAGAGAAGAAAGTTAGCAACAATGGCAAAGAGAAGCAAACCATTGAAGATGAATCTAATCAGAGAATACCTAGAAGAGGGAATGGTAGCAAGGAGTTCAAAGGTACTTATTTCAAATGTGGTGGCATAGGACATAGGGCTTTTCAATCTTATGAAGGATCTAGTACGAACATGGGTAAACAAAATCTTATGGGACATGAGGAACAAACTGCTGGTGAAGTTGTGGAAAATGAAGCTGAGGTTGAGATAGGAGTCTCTTATGCTTCAAATAGTTATGTTGAGTAAAAAGGAAGTTGAACTTTTACAAAGGAGTAAATTGTTTAGGACTATTTGCAAATCAGGAGGTAAGTGTTGTAAGGTTGTTATGGAAAGTGGTGTACTGATAACTTGGTATCAGAAGAGATGGTACAGAAGCTTGGATTGAAGAGGCTTAAACATCCTTGTCCTTATGAGATAGGTTGGTTTTCAAGTGATCATATGGTGGAGGTAAAAGAGCAATGTTTGGTTAACTTCAGCATTGGACCTTATAGAGATGAAGTATTATGTGATGTGGTGACTATGAGTACTTGTCATGTTCTATTGGGAAGACCTTGACAATTTGATAAGAGAGCTATTTATGATTGGAGAAGAAACTTGGTCACAATAGAGAAGGATGGACAAAAGTTTACTTTAGTTCCTTTGAAGGAAGCAAAAGGGAGAATCACAAGGACTTTGAGTATGGTAAAGAGTTATTATTCAGAGATGTAGACTACAAATGTTAGTATGGATCAGAAGAAGGATCTTGAAGGTAAATCAGATAAAGGCAAGTTGGTATCTGACTATAAGAAGGGTGGAGTGGAGCAGCAGGAAACCTTGCTGTTGAACATATGAAGCTTTGTAATATAGGTACATCAATTATGCAAAAAGTTAGAGGTAGTAATCTGAGACCTGGTGTTGATAGAAGATGTGATAGAATGAGTACAAAGAGGAGTGAGTTGATGAATCTGATAGAGGATAGTGTAGAGGTACAGAGGTAAAGAGTTGCAGATAAAGAGGATGTTTGGATAAAAAACAAGCATGGGATTTATGTTCCACAACTTGTCAAATGTTCATAAGTTGCTCTTATGGAAATTTTTATTTACCTGGGGTGTCTGATGCAGGAGCATCTTAGGATCTTTGCAATCTTGCATCAACCAAAAAGATTTCCTTTCTTGTTTGTTTGTTGTTCTGTTCGAGTTGGGCAGTTCTGGTGTTTTGGTCATTGTTCCATATGTGCTTGTTATTTTGTGTCGCGATCGTGACAACGTGTTCTTGGCTTCTTCTTGGAGATTATCTTATGATCGCACCTCATTTGGTTTCGTCGTGCGTAAGTTATGGAAGATTCTTTGCATATTTGTCATGTTCTCCATATTTTTGGTTGGTGGTTGCGTTTTCCGATCATTTCCCGATCTTTCGATGGGTATCCTGAGTGTGTTCGTGCCAACTCATTGTTACATTTGAGACCGACATTATTGTGTGATCACATCTCTTAAATCTTTCTTTGGAGGTTGTTCCTAAAGATTTGGGTCCTGACCTATTTGTTGTAATACATTTTCTCAATTCTTGGGGAATGTAATCTTTTCAAGGCTGACTAGATGTTGTGATGGCTTTATAAACTTATGGACTTGTTCCTAAGGAGTAGAATGATCTCATAAGATTATTTGGCTTAGCTTGGGTAGGATTTGGAGGGTTTTGAGTGTAATCAGGCCTGTGTGCTTGACATGTATGACTAGCATGTGAAACATGTTGCAAATCTGTTGTAAATGATATCCGATGATAATAAAAGACCGAATCTCTTGTTTTATCTATTTGTCTTGTTTTCTTCCGTTGTGTTATATTGTTGCAAGGTTTGGACCTATCTCCTTGAGGTTTCTCCATCCTTGACTACGTCACTGCCAACCTTCCACTTGGTTGTTGTTAACCAACATGACATTAAGCTGTTAGGGACATTGACGACTCAAAAGGTAACAATTGTCGTACAATGAATTTTCTTGGATTTTGTAGTTATCCCATTGGAAAAGGTGTATGACACACTTCTTGGGTGAGGTTGGTTGATCACTACCAAGGCAATCCACAATTGGGAGTAGAATGCACTCTTGATCGAGTGTAAAGGGAGGAAGTACGTCATTGACTTGAGGAATTAGGCAATGAATGCAGAGCTAGCATCCTCCAAGTCAAAATGTGAAGATGGAGAATGGGGTATGGATGAAGGAAGGAAACACATGGAACCAAATGATGAGGGGGTGCTTGGACTCGAAGATTGTTCTAGAGATAAGACGAGTTCCTTGAACAAGACTATTTTACTGGCAAATGAAGGACTATGAGGTTTTCCTATCAATGTGTAATTTTCTGGAAGCTACAACTCTTAAAGGAAGCATGTGAAATTATGGACAATACATCTGACAGTATAAAGAGGAGAATATGTAATATGGAGCGTATAAGGGATTCTCAATGGAATTCCACTTTACCAAAAATTTAGGGTAAAAGAAAGAGGGAATTAGGAGGGATGGAAAATGGAAAGCAAAAAATAATGAAGACTGTGCAGAGGTCATTGTTTAATTCACACTAGGAAAAATTGAAAATCCCACTCTTGATGAGGGTATGTTTGTTTTTGGAAAAAGAAATAGAAGGCATCCTTGGCAAGATTTTACCTCATTAGGCCAAGGCAAGCCACAATTGGGAATGGAATGCACTCTTGATTCAGAGTGAAGGGAGGAAGTACGTCATTAACTTGAGGAATCAGTCGGTGAGTGCAGAGCTGACATCCTCCGAGTCAAAATGTGAAGATGGAGAACAGGGTATGGATGAAGGAAGGAAAGGCACATACTTAGATGATGAGGGGGCACTTGAACTCAAAGATTGTTCTAAAGATGAGATGAGTTCCTTGAACAAACTATTCACTGGCAAAGGAAGGACTATGAGGTATTCCCGTCAATGTGTTTGTTTTTGGAAGCTACAACTCTCAAAGAAGAGAAACTGATGGAAGCATGTAAATTTAAGGAAAATACATTTGACAGTATGAAGAGGAGAATATGTAATATGGAGCGTATAAGGGATTCTCAATGGAATTCCACTTTACCAAAAAATTAGGGTAAAAGAAAGAGGGAATCAGGAGGGATGGAAATGGAAAGCAAAAAATAATGAAGACTGTGCAAAGGCCATTGTTTAATTCACACTAGGAAAATTTATAAATCCCACTCTTGACGAGGGTATGTTTGATTTTGGCAGAAGCACTGGAAGGCAACCATGACAATATTTTACCTCGTTAGGCACTTGGCAATATGAAGTGGAAAGAATAAAATCAATTTTGCACCATTCAAAGGTTGGGGAAGCCACCTCGTATGGATCCCACAGCTCATACAACATTAACTAACTTTGTATGGTGTACAGTTCTAGCAAGTTATACATCATGCAACACATCTCACATGATGGTTAGGTGTTTGTTTCTTGGTGAAGCATCCTTGGTACAACACTCAGACGACATCTCCGTATGTTACCTGCATCATCTGGTAGGACATTTTAAGTTGACGATGTTTCATGTATGACCCCCATACGACAAGCATTTCATCACATATGATAGGTAGTTCATCAATTACAATAGACATTTTCATCAGACATGACAAGCATTTTATCGCATATGGATAGACCACATCGAATGAATTCATCTCGTACGGCTAGAATGAATGAGTGAATGAAGAGTTTTAATGAAGTCCACGAGACCAACAGTATAAGAAACCACGGATCACAAAACTCCATAGATTTTTCCATATCTGATCTCTTGCTGTGAATCTTGATAATCAAACTAGTTGTCTGCTTGATCTTATCCTCCTCAAATAGATTGTACATGCTTCCCTCTTTCAGCATGTCACCGTATTGAACTCAAATGTCATCATAAGCTGTGCACTTGAAGAGAAAGTGCCATTCAGTTTCAATCACACTTTTTCCATAGAACTTGCAATTCCTCTCCTCCCACTCCTCTTTGGGTCTTTTCCATCTACCGGTCTCGCATCTGAGATGATGTGAGCCCGTCCTTAACTAAGCCACCAACACTCTAGGCTTACCTTTAATAGCAGCCCTTAAATATGCTTTATCTCCATGCTAGTGGGAAGGGTTGAACATTTCTATATAGTTCATCTTTTTTCCGGCCCATATTATTAGACCACATGGAAGCCTGAAATTTACCCATGACAAACTTCTTTGTTTCCATATTAGTATTCAGGCATTCATGTAGCTTGATGTTCGACTTGCACAACCACTTTATGTTTTGTTTCATCCAAGTCTTCTTCCTATGGTCCAAACCCTCTTTCATCATGATTTTGGGCCATCTTTCGTTGTCCATGTTTTCCAGTTTCTTTAAATAGCTTATTAACTGAGTTATCGTTGCTGCCTCCAATGGGAAAATGCCAGCTTCCGCTAATAGAATTTCATAAGGTACTGAGGCCTTGACCTTGATATTGCTAGTGATTAAGTGCTTCTGAATCCTTTGTAACTGTCTCCACCCACACCTAGACATGCTGCCCCCCCAAACCTCGCAACCATAAAGAATAACCGGTGTGACCAACAAACCGAAGAGAGTCTTCTTAGTTTTCCTGCATCTATTTTGAAGTAGATATAACGCTTTCCAACCTCCCTGCATCCTTTTTGTCCTACAAGTCTCCCAGCTAAGCTTATAATGGATGTCAATCCCCAAATATTTGTATTCTTTCACAATCTCTAGTGGGCTGCCTTCGAAAAGAAAAACACTGTGTCTCCTTTCTTTTCCATGAAAAAATCATAATTTTAGCCTTGGTAATGTTCACTTGCATCCCCACTTCTTGAAAAAGTATTCCAGTGCCGCTAACTGTTCTCTTAATCCCTGGGCTATTTTTTGATATTAAGATAAGATCATCGGCATATAAAAGAAGCTTCACCACATACCCCGCCAAATAGACTCCCCCATCGTCAATTCTGTCTAACCAAGCTTAAAGCTTGTCAATATATAAACCAAAAAAAGTGGGGGATAATGGGCACCCTTGCTTCACACCAATGTCACTACCAAAGCACTCGGACATACCATCTTAAGTTCTGATTTTGGCTCGAACCCTCTCATAAAGTCTATGAACAACAACTCTATACATGTCCGGAATGCCTAATTCTTTCATTCTGTTGCATAGCTTGTCTCTAGGCAACGTATCAAAATCTTTCCTGAAGTCCACAAAACAACAATAAACTTCTCCACCTTGGTTGTTCCATATTTTCTCTATCAAATGCCTAAGAGTGACGCAGTGATCAATAGTAGAGTGCCTAGGTCTGAAACTCGCTTGTCCTTTTGCCCTTTTTCTTTCCTTTTCCGTCCAATTGCTGATTTTACCTTCTATCATGCTCCCAAAAAGTTTGCCAAAAAGAGGATTGACCATAATAGTGCGATAGTTAGACGGATTATTAATGTCCCCACTTTTAAATAGAGGGATAACCACACTAGTAGTCCAGTCAACCGGAAAACCATCCTGAATGACCCTGTTAAAGACTCCTTTTATGTGAAGGGCAAGGAGATCAACTCCCCACTTTAGGAATTCAACTTGAAGCCCATTAATGTCACTTGCCTTACCATTTGCCAACTTCTTTATCCCACTTTTGATGTCGTCTACCATGAAGATCTCTAATGAGAAGTTTATAACATGAGGGGAGTTCTTCTCATGAATTCGGTCATAGAGGGTCTTTGCATATTCTAACCACTGAGTATCCGTAATACTATTTTCAATTTGTTTTTTCCTCTGTTGCAATTCATTCCAGAAGTCTTTGGGGTTGTGCTTGCTTAAAGATATTAACTCCCTCTGTCTAGCATTTACATACTCCTCTTTTTTAAATTGGATCAACTTTGCATATTTCTTCTTGATTTCTATACTTGTGTTTTTCCCTTTTATAGATATTTTGGCAGCCTTGCACTCTTCATCATACCATGGATTAGTTGAGAAAGTATTAGCAGCCCTCATTCTAATGCGAGATCTTTTACATGTTTTTAACGCCTTGTGTATAATAGAAATCAGCAAGCTGTTGTGAACATGCTCAAAATCATTGTTGACCCCATCATTAGTCTTGTTGTTGTTGTTGTCTATCTCCAAAAATTGCTGTTCAAGGGCAGCCTTGAATATATCCCTATTTCCTTGATTTAAAAGTATTCTCCCATGGTTAACCGTAGCCTTATCTTTGTGGAGGTCATGCTTGTTATGCTGATTATTTGGAACCACGTCCAAACAAATATAAAGAGGCATGTGATCGGACTTCATATCTATCAGAGTCTCCAATATCAAACTTTAACACTCTAGCTGTAAGGTTTTGAGAACAAATCACGTAATCCACTACACTTTGCCCCATTGTAAGTTTTGCAAGTGATGCCCCTCGATGTAGGCCAACCGCTCATGCCGTTGCAAATAACCATGCCAAAGAGACTACACATCCCCAATAATTCTGTCCCAAAATGTGAAACGCCCCCTTCGCTATCCTGGGAGGTTCTTTTTCAAGAATGGTCACCGCTTTCTTCAAGCCAAAGAGGGTTGGTCTCCCTTTTTTTCTACATTACACAATTGCAGTGATTGACTGTTAGTAGTCCTAGCATTGAAGTCCCCAATGAGCATAATTTCTCCCAAATTGTTGAAAACAGAGATATCTCTCTTTAACGAGGCAAACATGTCTTCATTGTCTAAGTTTGTTCTCTTGTAGAATTTAGAGTTTTTCGGTGCAAAGTAACAAGCGGCCAATCTGAAAATTGTCTTATTTACTATTATCTGGAGCCATATGTATTGTTTGTTCGGGTCCTCTTTTTCAAATTTAACAAACCCATACCATTTCTCTTTGATATAAATTGTGATTCCCTCATGTCCTTTACCCCGTTTCACTCCCTTTGTTCCAAACTGAAAATTTCTTGTACCCATCAAAATCTAGGACAACACACCCTTCATGCTTATGTGTTTCAACAAGTATAATTATATCCTTTCCCTTTGCTATGGGCCCCAACCCAGGACCTCTTCTCCACGGATAACCTTTGCAGTTCCAACTTACAACGCTTAAGTGGTCCTGTGGGGCCCCAATTTCCTATTTCTTATTAGAGAAGTGCTCGCTGATTTCAGCTTTCCCATTTTTCAGCCAAGCCCACATTCCCTTGTTTCTGAATTCTTTTACTTTTTCCCACTCCTTCCTTTGTTGCTCTTGTTGAGCGAAAGTTAGATCTTCATCTAGGTAAATCTGTGTTCCTCTAAGCAGCCCCCTGTTCTTAAGGATAGTATTTTTATCCTCTAGGTCCCTCAAAATAACTCTTACGTGCCTGTCCCTTCCTCCTTCCACCTTTTTACCTATCCTGTTTGCTTGAAGAATAGCCTCTGACCATTTCAGCCTATCCCTAAGGAAATCCCTTGCTAGAATATCGGTCATTTCTCTTTCTCCGAAGTCTTTCAGCCCTTTGATGATGATATTTGCAGCCTTGCCCCTTTTGTCATGTTCTTCTCTTATCTGAATTTTGATTTGTTGTTCAATGATGCCCTTTTGTTTGTTTGCTGATCCGTTTACTACTTATGACCATGATTTGGCCTCTTCTATTCTTTCTTTTAGTTGAGTTTCTTTGACTTCTATGTCTGCCCAAGCTGATTGAATTTCCTTCAAATGTGTGATGTCCACCTCATTTACCTCTTCTTTTCCTTTATTCCCCGTAACCTTCAAGAGTGTCAATTCTTGTTTTAGTATCTCAAGCTCTTGCTGTCACATATCCATTTTGGATTGCATGTTAGCGATTTGTTCTTTGAGATCTTTATTTTCTCTTTGTATTTCGCCTATGTATTCCAATGCTTCATACACTTTGTTCTCCTCTTCCCAATTCCTTGTTTCTAGAGTTTCCACCCTTTTTTTTAATTTCATAAGCTCCTCCATGTATAGCTCTGAAGACCACAAAAGTGGTGTTATAGTTGGGCTGTAATAAATATTGTTGTCTTTTTTACCATTCTTGTTGTCCCCTTTATGCGTTGCATCGATTTCTACTTGAATCGTCTTCGAATCGAAGCCCTTGTGAGCATATTGTGAGCATCATCATATGATAGTGTCTGCATCCTGTACGGTCCCTCAACTCAACCGTGTGAAGTTCTCCTTGCGTTAAACACCATACAGGTCAACTCAGTATCATTCATTCATACGAAAATCAACAAGTGTAGTTTTCATTGTGTCGTACAATCTACGGTCCTCTTAGTGCCATTCTTTTGTACGAAAACATAAATCTTTCCGATATTTCATATTGCAACAATATTTGATTTGGCAGGCCAAAGTCTTGACAAGGTTAATTGAATTGGAAGCACGACAACACCTTGGTTGGAGGAGTGTCGTGCTATCAGGACATTGGGCATGGTAGTTATGACATCATAAGTTTATTTTCATACGGTATCCACAACTTCTACATCATAATTTTGACGTGAAAACTCTATTTTCTGGCTTCTACAACATTTTTTTGGCATTTTAAAAAGTCATGAAAATGATGTGCGCCATGGAGTTCTGTGTGGTTTTGAAGGTCTTAATTTGGTCTTGGCAGCGGGGGCTCGGCCCCTCAACCTCACCTTGTATGGCGATAGGGAGCATGCCATGGGCACTACCCTAGGACCTCGCAAGGGGCATTGCACCTTGACCCTTGCTAGAGATGTTGCTGCCAAACCCAAATTCAAAATTTGAAGTACACTACAACTTTGAGTTTGCACAATAGAAGTCATTGTTTATACTCTTGTCATTAGTCTTCCCGAATATTACTTGATGTATACTTGTTGTTTAGATGACAACTTTTCTTTGAGGGGGGATGATGTAGTCAGTGTGCAATGCTCATTGTTATGTTTGATAATATTGGTTATTTGATGGTGTATTAATTGTCTATATTAAGTTGTTTGTCACTCTTGGGTAGTTGTAAGTGTTGGTTGGTTGACGGTTGTGTTCCTCTTGGCAACCGTCAAGTCCTTTAAATAATTTGTGTATCATCAAGGTAGTATGATATAGTTGGAGGAACTGGTATCCTTGGCCGACCATCTCTAGTCTTCTTTCTCTGTAATAAATTCATGATCAAATAAAGATATATTTGAAAACTGTATCTGCTACACACTACCATCTTTATTATTATTTCATGTATGTAATTTATCAGGCATAGCAGTAAACACCACCTCAATAACTATGGTGGACATTTTTCTACCTCTTCCAAATTATTAGAACTTTTTGAGCTCTCATCCTCTTCATGTCTTTCATGAGATTTTAGTTCAACCTTCAATCTTTGGGGGTAACTAAATTACATGTTTCTTTCCATTCTCTTTTGGTTGTAACATTGTAGAAGAAGGCTCAATCTCTCATCTTAGTCATAAGGTCTTAAAGCTTGTATCTTCGTACATTGACACCATAACCAATAAAGATGTATTTAACTACCTAGTTCTTTGAGTTTGATAGTTTCTCCCTAAGACGTGTGCATATGCCTTGCAACCAAAACCTAACGAGGGCCTTCTGCCCATCCATGCCTCCATACGAGTCTTATCAACAAGAGTTGGTATAGGAGATTTGTTAATTAGATAACAAGTTGTAGCAATCACGTGTACTTGGAAATTTTGTTTCAAGATAGCTTCACCAAGCATGCTCTTGGCCATTTCTATTAATAAGAGATTTATCAATAAGAATTGATATATGTCTGTTAGTTAGATAACAAGTTGTAGAAACCACGTGTAATTATAACTTTTACTCTAGACTGGCTTTATTAAGTATGTTCCTCGCCATTTTCATTAATGCCTTATTCGTTCTACAACTCTATTCTGTTGAAAAGTATATGGAGCTATTTTATGTCTTTTAGTCTCATTTTCTTTACACAATCTGTTAAAATATGTGGAACAAAATTCACCATCATTTCTAGTCCTTAAAACCTTAATGTATTACCCAATCTAATTTTTATCAAGAGCTTTAAAATCTATGTTATAATTGAACAAATAAATCAATTAATAAAAGAGATGCATCCATGATAACTTTGTGGGACTGTGGTTTTTCATGATTACAAAGCAGCTTGGAATATGTAACCATTGTTTCTTTTTGATGTATTATTTTCTCTTTTTTGAATAAAAATAATGATACAATTCCAAAGCATCTAAATGTTTTAATCTTCAGATAGTATTCTGGTTTATGTTTCAGAGTTCTGAGTGTAATTTGGAAATTTTCCAATCATAACATGAAACTCTGAAGCTCCAACTTTGTTTTGTAGTGTTTGACAGACTCTAGGGGTTGAGGATGCATTTAATAAGTTCATATTTTGTGATTACATAGTCTGAAAACTTTATGTATTCTGTACTGTGTTGTCATGTCAATAAGCTATGAAACTGCCAAGTATGCAACTTCAACTGGATGTTACTGTTACAGAAATTTCTAAAACTTAGTAGCTCACGGGGTTCAAGGGTCTTCAAAAGAGGCTATATGTCTTAGAGCAATGAATCTTTGAAATTCCACTATTTGGGTATTTGATAGTCATTGGGGTATTGACGTATTGTATCTTGATGAGGCAAAGGTCTGCACCTCTACAAGTTGATGAGTTGGCAGGATTAGGATGTTGAGTTATATGCATGGAAAATTTGTTTATGATGAAGAGGACTAAATCATTTCTTTATTAGTGGGATGAAAGGATAAGTAAATATTACATATTTGTGCTTTTGTGTTTGAAGAATTTTGAGATCTTTAAGTAGAGGTTGGACTTCTACATATGAATTTTTGTGAATATAGTGAGGACTTTGAAAATCTAAGAATGCACATGTTATAGAAATTTGAATACATGTTCAAAAAATACTTCAAACACACCGAATCTTAGGGTGAAACATGAACTAAGGAGAATCAAAAGGCTATTAAGCTTGGTCATACATATTAAAATTAGAAATCCCAGATAAATATGTAGAATGAAATAATGAAATAAAGGGTTTCATGAAACTAAAATGTAAGGTTTTTTTTTTTTTTTTTTAAAGAAAAAGAAAAAGAAATTAACATTCTTACAATATTTTCAAAGCTTGTTTTAATCCATAATATCTTAAAAAATAAAATAATTGAGCATCAAATTATTTAAAATACTGGAAGGATATGATTACAATTTATACAATGCGGAAATAAAGCTTGTCATTGTGAACACAAATTTAAGCTAATTTAAAATATGGAATACAAGTTAAATTCTAATGCTCATGTCCGAATTGAGCACAATGAAAAACTGAATAACAAATAAGGGATTATTACTAAACTCTGTTGTCACAGACCCATTTGTTCAGTGTGATTCAAGATGTAGTTGCTGGTAATATCTATAGCATGCACCTATTCAAGAAGTTTGATTGATTTGTATAGGATGATGTGCCAATTTATATACTTAGGAGGATAGATGGTGTGGATTTGATTGGAAGACTGACAATGGAGAATAGATGAAAAAGATTTACTTTGGATCAAAGAGAAGATAAATGGTCACGATTAATTTTGTTCCAAATCATGGGATGAGTTATTTAACTAAAAATAGAAAAAATCATAAATAATTGGTTGCAACCAAAAATGGGAGGGAAAGAGAATTAGTTGCTCATTTATTTCTATAAATAGTAAATGAAATATAGGTATAATAAATAAAAGTTTTTAGTTCAATCATTCATACGAAGTACAAATTGAAGTATTTAATTAGGGACGTGGCTATTCAAATTTTAAAAAATGAAAAACACAACAGATTTTCGTGAAATTTTCAGCACTTGTTCTCCATGATCTGCATATTTTGTGGAGGAAAACCACAAAAAAATTGTTCAAAAAAATAGTATATTTTTGCCAATCTGGAAAAAAAAAGTTTACATTTTTTTTGGGTGCATTTTACATGGAGATTAGTTATTGCCTTTAATTAGATGTGAGGTGGAATTTGAGGAAGATAAATTATAAATTTATTTAAATAGATTTGAGGCTAGTTTAGAATAAATAGAATTATTTAATTATATGTGGCATTGGAGTTAGATTAATTAAATAATATATTTAAATAGTTATTGATCAATTAGATTAATTACATAATTATGTTAAGTCAATTTTATGTCAATATTTTGTCCCTCTTCGCAGAGATGACATTTTGATTAGCAGAAGCAATGCCATTTTAAAGAAATAAATATAGACATTTGGTGGGATGCACTGATAATAGGATGCCTAGTCATTAAGAGGAAATGAAGTGAGCAAATGGGCTAGGATGCCCCTTTAGAGAGCAAGAAAATTGACAAGACTTGGGTTGTCTCTCAAAAGGATAACTAGTTATAAATGGATGAACGATGGATGCAATTTAAAAAGATAGGAAGAAGGGGTGATTGTTAAATGTATGAAGATTGGGATGTGAGGAAAGGAAGGGAGGTTTTTTTTTTCAACTTTAAAAAATGAGTATAGATGTTCCTTTCCTTACCCCCCTTAGCTTCAATGCTAGTGAAGAATAGGATGATGATAAGAAAGATGATATAATGAGTGATGAGGATGGTGGATTTTATATAAATTGGATGCACGTATATGTTGAGTTTGTAGTAAGCAATCATTATTTGTTGTAGCACTGTACACTATACATCAAGGTATAAAGACCAAGATGGTGATGTTCCAAGTGTGTGAGGGACTAATATCCAAGTGAACATATGAACTAATGCACCATGATATGGAAGACCAAGATGGCATCGACAATGATTTGCCTCAATTATTGACTCACAAAGTCAAATGATAAAAGAAATACACATAAGCAAGAAACCGAGCATGCACAAAAGATAAATAGACAAAATTCATTAAGCTTTATCTTGTAATGTTACTTTTCTTCTAAAGTATCTGCAATAGAATTAATACAATGGTTAATACTAGCATGAACATAATTTGCAATGTATAATGTTATCCAAAATAGATATAAATAGCAATGCATACTATACAAGTGATAATATAGAAGAACTATAAAGGAAATATCTAGCATAGTAAATTGAATAACACAACCACATAAATAAATCATATTACCATCAATGTGTGTGTGTGTGTGTGTGTGTGTGTGTGAAATTCTCAACAATTCTTTATCATCAAGGGTTTCCAATACTTAAATCTTAAGTACTTGGAATGGTCATTCTCACTCTAAGTAGATTTAAGTAGTCTTGGTCCTCACAGATATGGTGCATCTAGGAGGTACCAATTCCTTTTAGAACACAAGTATTAATTATTGCGCTCTATGTAAGTGCTAGCTCAAAAGAACAATGCTCAAAAATATTGCGCTTTACATTTGCAGGTTCAACAGAACAATGCTCAAAAATATTGCGCTTTACATTTGCAGGTTCAACAGAACAATGCTAACACAAGTACCCAATGCCTGACCAGAATCATCTCAGGCATATGCTATACCCCAAATCAGACACACTATGTTCCTCCTTCTGATATGCCCATAGTCCACCAAGCCACCTTCTTCTTCTTCTCCCTTGAGTGATCACCGTGCCTCTTCCAAGTCTCAAATTAAGTCTTAGATGAATGATTTTAATATCCTTTTATGGATTAATTTTCGAACCATCATACTATTTCAAAAAGGTTTCCTTTTAAATTTTTTAAAATAAATAATTGTTCCTCCTTTTTTATAAGATTTTGTTTGCAAAATTCTTTATTAATCTCTCTTTTAATTGAAGGATCATACTATGCTTTATTTTTATCCCCCTTTTAATTCTAAAGGGTTATTTCATCACTTTATCTTCTCTTGGAGAAAAGTCACATAATAATGCTTTTTAAAAAGATAAAAATAAGTGATTGATTGATTTGATGATGATATTAACATCATGTATATAGAAATGATATATCTCAAGAACAATATATCTTGATGATTTTTATGTCCCTTTTTGTTTAAATTTTATTTTGACAAATAATAACCCATTTTATGTTTCTATGGGTTAATTAGGCAATCACATGCAAATAAATCTTAAATAATATTTTCCTAATACCAAATCGGATATTGGAAAATGTGTCCTCTGAGTTTTATAAGTGAAATAAATTTCACTTCCATTAGGAAAAATGAGTTGTTGGAAAATATGTCTTTTGATTGAATAGTTCAAGAAACAAAATGGAAAGGATTTTGGGACAATTCAAGGGTCATGCAACTCAATAGTCATTTTGGGCACCCAATTCTTGAAGATTGGATATAAACATGGTTGCATGGATCATTTGGAGACATGTTGATATGTAATCTCTCATTTTATATTCACATACATTTTCTTCAATGGACGGAAGCCTATTGGAGGAGAAGGCTTGTAGATGAAAACCCATGAACTTTGGGTGATAAGAGGATGAAACCCCTTTGATTTAAAAGAGAATTCTCATCTAGATATTGTACCTGGGTTGAATGAAATTAGTAACCTTGTTTGTTGTTCCTTTTCAATATGCAATGGTTATTCAAGTGTTGTTTTCAATGATTTTTAAGTATAGTTATGTGGTTTGTTGGTTGTGTTAAGTCTTGTAGATGTACAACAACAACATGTTGCTATTTTTACAATTTTAATCAGATTTATGTGTTGGTGTTTCAATTTGGAAAGAAAACTAAGTTAGTTTGTGGCATTTTGAATTAACTAGGTGTTTTAAAATTGTCATAGTTTTCTAGGTTTGGTGGAGATTTAATATACAAAGATATATCATTTTCTGCTATTGTAAATTATATTTTAGTTTTATAATTTCCTATTGAATATCATTAAATACATTTAAATGATGTTCTATGAAGCTTCATTCAATTTAGTATTCTTGTGTGCAAAACTAGTTGACTGGTTTTGATGTTTTCAATGAATTCAACATTTTGATCTTTGAGTCTATTTTAAATTGGAAATGAATCATTAATATCTTATTGTGAGCATAATAGGATCTAAAAGATATTATTAATATTCTACTAAGCACATTACAATGATGATTGACTAATTTAAATAAGTTGTTGATTTTAGCAAAATTAAGAATGAAGCTTATGGATCTGATTAGTCCTCTTTTTGATTGGATATGACTATTGGTGAGAAATTATGCAAAATTGGTAAAATCCACATAAACAAACATATACAAAATTGAAATTCAACTCAAAAGTACATATCTAGTAGTGAGATACATAGAATAACATTTCGATGAAATCAAAGCTTGAATATCTTGGACTATGAAGATAGACACCTTATTCCTACATGTGTCTTTGTCAATTAGGGTTCAAAATTTCAGATAAAGACACCCTATAGATCACTTCTTGCTAAATTCAGCCAAAAAGCATCAGACCATGAAGCTAATCATATTAGTCCTAGGATATTTTCTTATTCAAAATCTAGATAGAACTACGTGTCTTAGTCCGTTCTGCACAATTCTATCACTTTCAATAGTTAAATCTATAACCCACACACACATATAAGGAAAATCTTGTGTTGTATAGGGGCTCACATAAGTCAAACCCTATGTTGGTGTTTCTACTTCCACACCATCAATGTTGGATGAAAGAGAGCTTACACTTGGAAGGACAGAGGTTGAATACCTTAAAGGAAATTCTTAAATTGTTAAATGATACCTTTGATATGAACTTCTTGCCTTGAAGCCTCACACAAAGCTTATTGTTTCTTGATAGGTGTTAATGCATGCCTTCATCATGGAGGAGTACATAACTTGGTAATGATTACTGAACTTGAATATTTTAATGCATGCATTCATATTTCTTCTTAATTTCTTTCAAGATGCTTGATTGGATGCTCAATTGTAGTGATAGCTTGAAATATGTAGATTGAGGTAGGAGTTCAAATTGAGGAGAGTTGTATTTATACACAACTTACACCTTTACAAGTTTAAATTTTAGAGAATATTGACATTTGAGAGCACCTTCCTACTTAAATTTTTTATCAGTATGTTTTCAAATTCGGGGCCAAAATGGGTGAGCCATGACACTAGGCACCATAGTCCTAGCAATTTGGACTGAAATTAGGGTTAGTGAGATAAGGATTGTGTTGAGATTCCAGAAATGATGATGAGTTGAGCATAAACATGAATTAGGGGTATGAGGGACCACCACCAAAGTGAGCCCAAAATGAGTGTGAAATTGTAGAGAGATGTTGTTAACGAGAAATATGAGGGATGTAGACCAAATTTTTGTACTCTAAGGACTTTTGGTGTTGTATTCTTCTACCCTAGGTTCAGTCTAATTAAAATAGATCATAATTTAGAAATGTTTGTATTCATTCTATCAACAATTTTTAAATTCCTTTTATTTCCTTATATTTTACATACTTCTTTTACATTTCACCATCCTACTAGTGAATGGATCTTTCTATCTCCTTATATAAAATTTACAATAGGGGACAACCCTAATCCTATATATCCAAAGCTTGTGTTCCAAACTTTTCTTTCTTGACCAGTGTTTATACTCCATTTTTCAGCCAACATCATCTCCTCTTGAAAACTTTCTCATCGTCAAGTCAACATGCCTTAGAAAGTATTTCCTTATAGATATTTTGGAGGGATTTGAATTTATTCTCACCATTTATTTTCTTTCTAGAGTTGATTAATGTTTATTTGTAGTTGGACTATCTATTGCTTTGCCTCTAGTAGTGTACTAGGGGTGTGAATGTTCTTGAAGAAATTTTGAACCTCTTGGAGTATTCCAACAATGTGGGCTAGTCTTGGGCTAACAAACTTTCTTAGCAGCTAGAATATTTTCAAGGATCTATCATTTTACTCCTGGACCTCCTAGTATTTATCATGAAGATCCTCCATTGATAGCCTTTGTTATCCTTTCAAATTGTCTAGGATATCATAGTTTATGGAGGCATGGAGGATGTAGAGTTCGAAATTGTTCATTTGATTCTTAATATGGTTCACAAGGGTTGGGGATTTCTAATAATATTGGCACAATTGATTGATTTATACGATCTGTTCTTGGCTATATAGATTTGGGTATCTAGTATAGTTTGGATTGTGTCACAATGGTTCTTATCTTAATCCATGTTTTGTATTTGAAACTTTGCCTACACTTCTTGTTTGAGCTTGTTCTTTCGTAGAGCTAGATTCTAGAAAAAATCATTCACTAATGCTTTTATTTGTGTTGAATCTAGTTGAGAAGGATTCCCTTTGAAGTAAGGTTACTTGTTATATATCTCCTTAACTACATCCTCTATTTTTTCTATAGTATTCATATGCTACTTTGGAACCTCATCTTGGGTTGTATGGTGAAAGATATCCCTTTTTTTAAATGAATGTAAGGGAGATATGGTCCCTATATCTACTTGGTTCCTAGTTAACATAATTTGGAGTAACTAAGGTGATGCTAGTGGTTGTATTTGTTGTTGGGCCAATAAATGTTTTATGTGCTCCATAGTAGAAGTTGCAGATGTAGATGTTGTAGAGGTTGTATCAGTTTGAGGAGGTGGAGGAGATGCCACTTTATGTTTTTTTTTTCTCTTCTTCCTCTTCTTCACATAATTGATTATCTACTTTGGTAGTTTCCTTTTTTATTTCCAATATTACTTGTTTTATCACTTCCAATTTTCCTAACATTGAACTTTTTAATTTAAGTTTTATTTGGAGCCCTTTGGTTTATATATATTTAAACTTATGGAATTGGGAAGGTTTCTTAGCCATGAATATCATTTGAATACTATTTCCTTGAGTTCTCTTCTTGTTGTGTTTTGGTTCTCAGAGCGTTAGTGAAACCGCTATAGTGTTTGGTAAGTTGTGCATGAAGTCCTCCATAGTGTAGTTATTGTCCACTGCATATATATAGGATTAGGGTTCTCTTCATAATGTGTTTATTGGTTATTGACATGATTGAGTACTCATCTCATGCCTTTGTGACCGCCTTTAATTAATGCAAGGAAAAAAAAGTTGTTCTTCATCCAATGAAGGATATTTTATTGGTTTGGACAAGCTCTCTATTCCAACTACCTCTTCTTCTATTGTTTGACCATCTTCCTTAGTTTTTATATCAAACTCTGATTCCACTATCCTTTGTGGCTTTTGAATATTTCTAGGTTTATTCTTGGTACTCATATGGAGTAAGGATTCCTTTGCTTCTTGCTAAGATGATCCCTCCTCTAGTGTGGTCTCTATCTATCTTTTAAATGGCTATCCACCTTTGGCCTTTATAGGTGTTGTGAAATGAGTGTGGATGTGTAGTCTTTTGAACCTCCTTCTAGGGGTAGTTCCACTTTCTACTTTTTCTAGATCTTCCTTGTGGGGTTTCTGGGTCTGCTTTATTTGTTTTCCTTTCCACCTTTCTACTTTTACTGATTCTTTTTCCTTAGCCAATGAGTCAAAGAAATTCTTAGCATTTTGGTTTGTTTGGGCATCCAGATCCTTTGGCAATCAAAGAAAACCTTGTGCATATGATTCTAATTCTACATCTAAAACCTCATAGGGTAGTGGGGGTATCCATAAGGTCTAGGGTACAAATTTATCCATGATGGTAAAATAATTATCTACTTGGAATACTATAATGTCTACATATTATAAGGTAGAAAAATAGAGTTCGCTTGCTTGTATGAGTGAACTAGGAAGCTAGATCTATTTTTTCTTACATTGGAAGAAGAATTATCAATTTGGCACATGGACTTAGGCATAATGTGAATTTAATGGTCCTTTGTGATGAGTGGAAGATGACTATGCAATTGTGGAAGATGAATACAAGATCTAGGGTGAAATATAGTGAAAATATGACTTTTAGCATGCACAAAAAAATAGAAAACTGATAGAATATTTGGTATGTACAGATAAATACTAACCAATGATCCAAATTTTGGAAAAAATCAGGGGGATTGGGACACCCCGCTCGGCGTACTCCCAAGACTAGGGCACCTAGGTTGGTTTGCTCCTAGTGGTTTTAGATGAAATGACTTGTAGAATTTATATCTCTGAATACTCAATCTGTAATTTTTTCATGCATCTTCAACCTATTCCTGTACACAATACACAAAAAAGAGGGAAAATGTTTTGTAGAAAGGGGTTTTCCTAGGTCAAACCTTGGTTTTGAAATCAACCATAAAATCAAGTAAATTGAAATATAACTTAAAGTGTGTTGATATGTAGGAGAGGCTAGATATGAGAGTTAAGATTTATTATAACTTGATGCAATTCTCTTTGAATGTGATCACAAGTGTTGATGCAATAATATGACTTCACAAGGCCTAAAAGAAAAACCAGGAATACATACTTGTATGGAGGTTATTGAAACTTTCCACAATGCTAGATCTAAGAAGAAGACCTTGAATGCTTGAATACTCACTCTTAAGGAATTGAGATGTGAAATTATTTTTGAGAGATTGAATTGAATGGATGATAAAATGAGGGAGGGTAGCTTTCTTATATGCTTCTCCAAGGCATTTAGGGGTGTTAAAATTGAAGCATGCCGACACAGGTTTAAAACTACCACTCAAACAAGCTGAGCATTGTGTGGTTTCAATTTAGACCCGAACATCAAGGAGAAAGGTGCCTAGGTTGCTCCACTTCTGGGAGCAGGGAGCCTAAGGCCCATCACTCCCTCTAACACATTCCTGAATTGGGACTTTAGGTCCAAAATGTAGATGAGAAGCCATAATTGAATGTGGAATTGAGTTGCAATTTCATAATCAAATGTAGGAGGCCATACATTCTAAAATGGGCCTAGGTAAGTGATAAATTGCATTAAGATTCAATTTATGAAACTACATTTAGCCCCCAATTTACCATGAGTATGATCCTACACACATACTCAAGGTAAAATTGGAGAGAGAGAGAGAGAGAGAGAGAGAGAGAGAGAGAGAGAGAGAGAGGATCTTAACTCATACAAACATGTGCAAGGACACACACACAAAAAAGACAAAATACTTACTAAGGCTCCAAGTCCAATAGTTGAAGAGACCTCAATAATTAAAATGTATCAATTGCTAATATCATTCTTGGAATGTTATTGAAAGAGCACAAGTGGTCACATGGAAAGAATAAGAGAATACACCAAAGATAAGATGAGACACCATGATCCATCTGTTGTTGCCTAGAATTGATCCTAGGTGAACGACCTATGGGAAGCTTAGTGAATGTGGGACCTAACACTTAATCACCGAGCTACCTTCAAGATTTTAGAAGCTACCTCTTCATGCTTGGGGAAGAAAAGGGAAGAAAAATAACCCTATTGAGTCGTAACGCCAAGATTTTGGAACACTTTGAACTCAAAATGCACAGGCTATTTCAAGAAACAAAATATCAAGATAACTTTGCAGCATATAGGCCCAGGAATAGTTGTAGAAAAATGTTAGCACAATAAATAAAAAACATAGAGTGAACCATGGAATACACTCACAAACTAGCACAAGACAAAAACACTTAATAAGACAAAATACTTACTAAGGCTCCAAGTTCACTAGTTGAAGAGACCTCAATAATCAAAATGTCTCAACTGCTAATATCATTCTTGGAATGTTATTGCAAGAGCATAAGTGGTCACATGGAAAGAACAAGAGCATACACCAAAGATAAGATGAGACACCATGATCCATCTGTTGATGCCTAGAATTGATCCTAGGCGAACGACCTATGGGAATCTTAGTGAATGTGGGACCTAACACTTAATCACCGAGCTACCTCCAATATTTTAGAAGCTGCCTCTTTGTGCTTGGGGAAGAAAAGGGAAGAAAACTAACCCTATTGAGTCATAAAGCCAAAATTTTGGAACACTTTAAACTCAAAATGCATAGGCTATTTCAAGAAACAAAATATCAAGATAACTTTGCAGCATATAGGTCCAGGAATAGTTGTAGAAAAATGTTAGCACAATAAATAAAAAACATAGAGTGAACCATGGGATACACTCACAAACAAGAGAAGCACAAATTCATAATCTATTTAGCGAAGCTTAAATACAGATGCACTAAAGTCTGATATTACATCCAACCAACACAAAAACATTCATGAGCACTAAAACTCCAAAATTAAAGGGCTGAAAGCACGATCAATTTGTATTAAGAATTCCAGTTGTCCATTATAGTTTAAGGCTTAAAAAATGAAAGAAAGCTTTCTGAACATATTTTGCAAAAGTCCTACTCTATTTTCACCTAAAGTCAAGTCTAAAGTCCCCCTTTTTTATATCACAATGCTCTGTATATATAGCTAAAGCATTGTCTGGAAACCTTAACAGAAAGATGATCAGATAGAGTGCTACGTGTTACATTCCACCAACCTTTTTATGTTGGGTCACATCGCTGCCCCTAAAAATCCAACAGCGAACCTGTGTTTGATAAATAGAACCACGCCAAAATTGAAAGAACGATGAGTATGTAGAGCTGGACATGCAAAAAAGTTTGGCTGAAAAAAGGACATACGGTCCAATTAGGTGGGGAAACTTACTCAAAATAAAATGACACCTCCGATTTCCCACAAGATGACCATGTGTCATGTTCGAAAGAAAACACGGGCCCACCAACAAAAAGAGAATCTGCTGGCAAAAGAAGTGACATGACATGTTGGCATTGAAACTGGATCCTTGCGAAAGAAATTTCCTCAAAGGCCCGCAAGACATCCACATGTATAACTCAGGATAAGCCTGGGATGAACAAATAAATTGTATGTTGTGAGTGCTCAAAGGACAAGTGACGCTCAAGCGGGGCCTTTAGTGAACAAGGAAAAGAAATCCTACGAGATGACCGTGTTTCGTGTTCAAAATAAAAATCGGGTCCACCAGTGGAAGAGAAAAGTTATTTAGCACATGGGGAACACATGGAACCTCATCGAGAACACTAGTGAACAATGTTGAGAGTTGCATCCAAGATGCATGTTCTAATGACAGATGGAAAAGCACACTGCTACGAAACAAGCCACCACACAAAGGAAAAAGGAGCGCCAACATAAAGTTCTAACCCACGACATTGTGGGATTTTGATTCAAACTATCCAACTAGAAAATTGTGTTATGCTATGAGATCATGGATGAGAGAGAATGAAAACCATGGATTCTATGGGATAGCAAGTTGTGTTATGCTAGGTGATCTATGTGAAGAGAGAAAGAAGAATATGCGAAAGAAAGTTGTCTTATGCTAGTCAACTCATCCCAAGAGATATTTTGGTACAAAGAGAGTTAATTGGATAGTAAACTATGTTATGCTAGTCAACTCATCTCAAGGATAATCAACGAAAGCATTGTATCCAAGGAAATTTACTAAAAAATGCAAAGGAGAGTCATCTAGAACTAACAAGTTACGTTATGGTAGTAGACTCAACCAAAAATATTTTGAAAAAGGATAACCAAACAAAGAACAATGTTCATAAGGAAATACTATAACATAAGGATAATGAAACAAAGCATGATGTTCATAAGGAAATATTTTACTATAAATATAACCAAATGAAGCATGATGTTTGTGTGGAAATCTTGGAATATTAGGATAATTGACATAAGGATAACCAAACAAAGAACAATGTTCATAAGGAAATCCTGCAACATTTGAAATAAGGAGACCATATATATATCCCCCTAAAGATGGAAAGATAGGACTACATTAACATCTTAAGGAAAATAAAGATAAGGATAAGCACCTTTAACACCAAGAAGATACCCTTTAAACCACAATAATCCAAGCAAAAGAGGAAACATCTCTTTTGAGGCAAGGAAGAGATAGTCGTAAAAATAATATCTTGCAACAAGTGTAAAGGGACCCTTTTGAGGGACATACAAGATGAGGAAGAGGTATTTTCTCAAAGATATCTACCTCCAAGGGGAAATATTTAACAAAAATAACATCATTGATCAAAAGAGGAGAAAGATAACACTAATTCACACTCTCCCCATTGCTAGGAAAAGAGATTCTTGATGAAGGATAACACACTTTTGGGATCCCAAGTGAGTGGTTTTTTTATCATATACATACTATTTCAACCAAGGAAGAGGTTATAATCAAGGATACACACCTCTTGTAAAAAGAGAGAATCCCTTAGGAAAACAAAAAATTCCATGCAAGAAAGGATATCATATGATAAACAAATAGGTCACTTAACTAAGGGAAAGAAGTTCTGTAGATGGTTTAGGAGATTGAAAGACTACCCTTTCTCCCCAGGAATAGAGACAAGGATAAGAGAGACTGTTATATTATTTGTAAAGTATGATTGTACTTGAAATTGTATCACTATGAATGACAATGATCCCCAAAGGGATAGCTAGCAATGTCACATAGTGTGGAGAAAAATAATAGGAACTTAGATGTTATTTAAAATAATTAGGATTTAGATACCACTCATTGTTGTTTGTTACATAAATGATATCACGAGCCATGAGTTTTTGAATTTTATAATGCAAATATTGACATTCATTAGTGGAGTGGTCATGATATTGATGATACATACAAAAAGGAATATTTGCAAGATCTTGTCTACATTTATTCTTTTGTTTGGGTCAGGTAATCAACTTGGCACAAAGAAGGTTGGAAAAAATACTATCTTGTTTAAAGTAAAGCATATGCGATATAGATGTATTAGAAAATAGTGGAGGGTATCAAAGGAGGATATTGGAAACCTAACCCTTCCATAGGCAAGTGTGATGTAGTTCTCTTACGTGTCTCAATGCTTTAATGCACACACCCTGAACCATGTCTATTGTAAATAGTTGAAAGGTTAGGATAATAAGGTTCATTCTTAGGGTGGATTGGATTATAATTTAAATAGGTCCAATCAACATCCATATATGTGTTTGAATAAGAAGTTTGAGTCTCAAATTTAGGAACTTTTTCTTTTCTTTGAAAAGAGGGTGTGAAATCTAATGATCTCCAAACATCCTCTTTAGGAGGAGATGGTATATTTGTTTGCATTAGAAATATAATTGAAGAAATTGAAGAGGATTGAGATTGCATTTTTATTTTGTCATCAACTTTTATGGTCCACATTACATTTTTGTAAATAAACTTGACCGCTTGATGAAGAGTAGAAGGAATGACTTGCATAGCATGAAGCTAAGTACTACCTAGAAGAAGGTTGTATGCGAGAGTATTGAGAATGCCATAGATAAGCATGGGTAAACTTGCAGGTCCTACTTTCATAGGTAATGTGATTATACCTAATGACAGTTTTTCAATATTATCAAAGCCACAAATATAATAGAATCAGGTTGAAATATAAGAGAAGTATCCATGTTTGTTTTATGTAACAAGTCAATGCTACACATATAAAGGGATGAATCATTATCAACTATATTACGTATTATAGTATTATTATTGATAAGGAAAACCAACATGAAGGGATCACATTAGTTTTGAACTTCTAAAGAGGGCAACTCATGTTGGTGGAGCACAATCTTTGCCTTTGATTCGAGAACAAGGACTACCTCATGTGACTTAGTCAAATCAGATATAAAAATATTTTTTAGAGATTCTTGGATCATTCCCTTGATATGTAGATGAAGTTTCAATTAAGTCCTAAAGGGAGATCTTGGCTAAAATAACAAGATTTTTCTCAATAAGAAGATACTCCTTACCAACATGTTGTGAAGGATGAGGGGGAAAAGGACCATTGTTAAATGTGTGTGATACTATATTATTATTAGGTTTTTGAGAAAATGTTACAATATTCATTGGTTTATTTTGGGGTTGAGGGGTATCTCAACAAAGGTGGAAAACTACTTTATTATTCTCATTCCCCAAAAAATGAATGGTATTGACTTTATTCTTCAAGTTTTTATTTGTAGAAGGGAGGGAATCAAGGACATCATCCTCTTCTTCCAAAGTATGTTCATTAGTAGGGTAAACTTTAGTAGAGGGACAAACATAACTCATTAATGCCTCACCTCTAGAAGGAAGATTACTGAAATGAATAGAAGGTGAAGTATCATTCAGGGGAATTTTAATCTATCGCCCTCTTCTATTGCAATATTAGCCTCTTGTGAAAATGCACTCTCATGGGGGAGGTATATATTAAGAAAAATAATCAACATAATTCTCCAATAGTTCATCCCAAATAGGAAGATCATTGAGCTAAGTGTTTAAAATATATTCTTGCACTAATATGTCCTCACGAGGGAGAGAAACTTTGGGAAATTAAACATTGAAAGGTTCATAAAGGGGATTGCCATATATCTTGAATCTTGTAGGCTAAGAGTATCCTCTTGCACCAAAATATCCTTAGAAGGGGGATTATTGATAGTCTTCTCTAGTTTGTCATAGTGAGTAGGATACAAATTAAGCACGTCAAAGTCACAGGTAAGTTAAATGACTCATCAAAGGTAGTGAAGTCTTGTATAAGTAAATTTGAAATTTTTCAATAAAAGAAGCTAATCTAATGAAACAAAACATTAAAGAGGCTAATCTAAAAATACATAACAATGCATGAAAAAAATATTTTTAAGGTTTTATTATTTTGAAATAAGCAAATAAAAAAAATTCAATACAAGATTGAACTATATCTCTGATTGTATAAAATATAACAATATGAATGGGATGAAATTATAAGTGTAAGTCAATTATGTGTATACAAATAAGATCTAGACATGCAAATCAAAATAAGATGTAAGGAGTTGGTTTCACCAAAATGTAAGGTAGGAAAATATAGTTCACTAGCTTATATGAGAAAACCTGGAAGCTCAATCTAATTTTTTTACATTGGAAGGAGACTGATTCACTTGGACCAAGACCTTTAGCCACAAGATAAATTTAGTGGTCCTTTGTGATGAGTCTAAGATGAATGCACGATTTAGGGTGAAATATATTGAAAAACTAACTTTCAGCCTGCACAACAAAATATAAAACTGATAAATAAATTATTGCAGAAGATCTGGGATGTATAGACAAAGGCTGACCTATGATCCAAATTTTGGGAAAAATCTGGGGGACTATGGCACCCAAGTTGGCCTGCTCTTGGAAATTTAAAAAAAAATGACTTGCAGACTACATATCTTTGAATACTCGATCTATACATTTTTTCATGCATCTACCACCTATTATTGCACACAAAAAGAGGGAAAATTTTATGTAGAAAGGGGTTTTCTTAGGTCAAACCCTGGTTTTGGAATTAATCACCAAATTGAAGTAAATTGAAATGTAACCAAGAGCATGTTGGTATGTAGAAAAGGCTAGATTTGAGAATTAAGATGTCTTTTACCTTGTTGGTGCAATGCTCTTTAAATGTGATCACAAGTGTTGATGCAATGGCATGAATACATAAGACCTAAAAGTAATCATGAATATATGCTTATGTGAAGGTTGTTGAAGCTTGCCACAATGCTAGATTTGAAGAAGAAGGCCTTAAATGCTTAAATACTCGCTCTTAAGGACTTGAGATGCAAAATTGTAGTTGAGAGTTTGAATTGAATTAAATGGATGATAAAATGATGGATGATAGATTGCTTATATACCTCTCCCAAGCATTTTGAGATGTTAAACACGAAGCATACTGATACAGGTTTACAATTACTACTTAAAAAAAGCTGGTCATTGTGTGGTTTCAATTTGGGCCTAAACATTGGGGAGTGGGTTGCCTAGTTTGGCCTGCTTCTAGGAGTGGGGCACACAAGGCACACCACTCCCTCCAATGTGATCCCAAATTGGGAATTAAGGTCCAAAATGGAGAGGAGAAGCCAAAATTGAATGTGGTATCATAAATGGATGCAAGAGGTTGTACGTGCTAAAATAGGACCTAGGTGTTAGACTTATTGAGTTGTTGTTGGCATTGATTGTCATTGATGTCAAAACCTTCATATCGACACTCTGGCAATATCGGTTGGTCATTGGCAGTTTTGGTTATGTTCCTATTGGTTGTCGGTTGTCCAACAAGAGTTTCGGTTATGCGCAGGACAAGTTCAGTATGAGTATTTTTTGGCGTCCTCAGTGTTCAACATTACATGGAATATTCTATTGATTTTTGGTGATTTCTATGGCTACAATGATCTTCCATGTGTTTTTTTATCTGGAAAATGGTACGTTCATCAGATGGTTTAGGTTTATTGGGTACATCATAGTCTGGATAGGTTTTATCTATCTGTGATTTTGATTATTTCTTGGTTCATATTTTGTACCTTATTATGGTGTTTAGTTGTTCTCAATAATTGTAATATACATTATAATATCTTAAGTACGACCTATTTGTGGGTCATGTCGATAAATGTTCTTAAGTGTGTCCTAGATTTAGGATCGATGTTATACATTAATTGTAATTGTAATAAATTTTTGTTGGGGGGCTTTCACACACGTTTGGTGTGAGCTGACATATGTATGATCAGATACCTATATAAATAAAGGAGATCTTTTGTATTCAAGGAAACGTGTGTATGTATGGATGTGTATGTGTGAAGTATAGTGTGAATCTATGACAGCGGCGCATGTGAGAAGAGTTTTTTAAAGAAGCATCAAAGAGAGGCTTACATACTGATAACAGTAGATCAAACAGTTACATACAAAGAAGAGTTCGTTCAGATCTATTAGTGGTTGTGGTAACATAGCTTAAACATTGAATTGTTCATGCATATTCAGATGCAATTCTATTAGTTCATGTTTTTTTCATTTCCATTTTGATATCTCTATTGTATAAGGGTAGTTAGCCCAACCGACAGTGAGCCTACCTACAGTGAGAAAAATCAGCAATTAGCCTTTGTAAAAATCACCTTAACCGGTGTCACCCTAATAGGTGTTCATTTCATGAGAATTATCTTCTCCGTGGTTTTTCCTAGTTTGGATTTCCACATAAATCTTGGCATTCTTTGTGTCGATGTTTCTGTGCTTTCGTATTTACATCTACTATGAATGTTTAATGTGCTTAACTGATAGATCATAATTTGTTATTGCTATTTTTTAATAGTTTACCGACAAACAAATTTTTTTATAAAGTGTGTGGGAATAACCGATTCACCCCCCTCTTTGTTATTTGGCATGTTCAACATTGGGTAAGCTTGAAATTGCATAGCGATGCATATAATGAGAGTACATATCTCTCTAAACTAGTTTGCATGTAAAATCCTTCACTATTCATGCATCATTTTTTATAAATCCTTAAATTATCCACCACACACACACACACACACACACACACACGTGCATTAGGAGTTGGAAAATTTCTTGCATAAGCTAAAATTTGTATGACTACCAATTTATCTGTGGCCCACACTCTTCCAAAATACTATGGTAGTTCATGCATAAAGTAAAAATCCAAGCAAATTAATAGAGTGACATGCCAGAATTTGTAGCTTATTTACTTTGTCTCGGATGCATTCTCTAAAAGATATGTTCTTATGAACTCACATATGTTGGTGCAACCATGATAGGATAATCCTCAATGATGAATGTTTGAGCCATGAAACAAGAGATACACAATGGAAACATCAACAAGGAATAGAGAGAAAAATAGAAAAAACATTAACATTATCAAAAAATTCAATTACAATTGGCTAGCAACATGCATGCTTACATTCTAGGCACATAGGCTAGATTACAGATCAAAAATCCAGATAATATCCTTTATATGGATCTATGAATACTCAATACTGAGAGTTTTCAACTAAAGGAACAGATATAACAATATATAGATGTTCACAACACAACCAAGTCACCCAAGATCGATAATAATCTCCAAGACATGAAAATGTAATGTCCAAAATAGGTTAGGACCTAAATCATAAAGAACTCCCATAAAAATAAATAGAATGAATTGAGCACCAAAAGGGAGATCATCCAAGAGTCCAGTAACATCAAATGATTTACCAATGAGGTGCACAAACCAAGGAAAAAGGTTTGCGAGATTGGAGAGCTCCATCAGGTCGTGAAATGTGAAGAACAAATAGGTCTGGCCAAAATCATGAATATCTCCACCGAGAAGAATTAGATTGAAGTGTGTACCCAAGGAAAGATCAAACACAAGATAAGGAATGTTCCATGAGGTTTGTGATAGAACATGAGCCAACACAGAAGGGTACCAAACCAAACACAAAACTGAACAAAACAGGAACAAACTAAAAACAAAATGTTTTTTCATTGATGCAAGATTGCTAAGAACCCAAGGATACTCTAGAAAAAAACACCCATGGTTATTAAAAAGTGAGCCTCTCACTTTGATGGAGCTAAAATAAAACCAAGAAGGTCTACCTCAACTTGAGAAATCCAAGAAGAATCTTCAACTGCTCTGTCTTTCCACTTCACAAGGTATTCAAAGTATTTTTTGCCTCTTGTGCTTCTACCAATTTTGTGATCCAAGATGTCTTCAATCTCATCCAATTTCTTCTTAGGGATCTGAATTTCCAAATATGATCCACTATCATCACTGAATTCTACTTTATGATACACATATAGATATGCAATATAGAATATAGGCGATATTTCCATATTCTCTGGTAACTCCACTTCATATGCATTACCTGGATCAAACTTCCTTAAGATCTTACAAGGTCAAAACTTCCTCATCTTCACATTATTGTATGTTCCAACTACAAATCTTCCTTTTTTAGATATACCATCACTTCATCCCCAACTTGGAATTCCTTATGTCTCCTTTTCTTATTTTCCTTCTCTTTATACTTTTGATTCATATCTTTCAAATGTTGCCTCACCTGATTGTGCATTGACTTCACGTGTTCTGCAAATTCCTCTTCTTTTGCACTCCTTTTCTCATCATGACTGATGTCCCTTAATTCTAATACATGTCTAGGTTTTATTCCCATAACAATCTCAAATGGTGTTCTCCCCGTGCTTCAGTTGAATGAGTTGTTGTATGCAAACTCTACTTGAGCAAGCATCAAATCCCAACTTCCAACTTTTTCTCCAACCAAACATCTCAGAAAATTTCCCAAACTTATGTTCACTACCTCTATTTGTCCATCTATTTATGGGTCAAAATTGGAACTACACTTCAAATATGTCTTCATTTTCTTCCAAAGTGTCCTCCAAAAGTAATAAAAAAACTTAGTATCTCTATTTGAAACAATGCTTCTAGGTAATCCATGCAATCTGACAACCTCTTTGAAAAATAGATCTGCAAAATGTACTACATCTATTATCTTCTTACAAGGTATGAGATTTTCCATTTTAGAAAATCTATCCACAACCACAAATATAGAATCATTCCCTCTATGTGTTTTAGGAAATCCTAATATGAAATCCATGCTTATATTTGTCCAAGGTATCTTTGGTATTGTCAAAGGCTCATACAATCCAGTATTCTAACTGCTTCCTTTTGTAACTTGACAAACTCTACAACTCTGAACAAATATCCTAACATCCTTATGAATTTGAGGCCAAAAGTAGTTCTCACTTACCAAAGCCACAATCTTATCAATGCCAAAGTGTCATGCTAATCCTCCACTATGCTTTTCTGTTATCAGATTCTCTCTTATAGAGATCCTAGGTATACACAATTGAGCTCCTCTAAAAAACATCCCTTCTTGAAGGAAATGATATTTCCACTTACTTTTGTCCACAACAATAAGGTCTTTGCATGCTTTCCAAGGTTCAGTTAATTAGGGTCTTCCTCTTACATGGTCTTCAATTCATCAAATCCAACACTTCAACTCTCATCTCTGTCAGAAAATTTCTTCTCCTACTCAAAGAATCAACAACCTTATTTGACTTCCCACTCCTGTGCTTCAAAACAAAGGTATAAATCTGCAAGATTTCTACCCATCTCATGTGTCTCTAATTGATTTTACCTTGATTGTTCAAATAGTGCAAAGCTTGATGATCAATATACAACACAAACTCCTTAGGCAACAAGTAATGTCTCCACCTATTTAAGGCTTGAATTATAGCATAGAACTCCTGATCATACACTAAATATCATTTCCTAGCATCATTCAACTTCTCACTAAAATATGAAACGAGTCTTCCTTCTTGACTCAATACAACTCCAATTGCATTCTCGCTTGTGTCACAATAAACTTTAAATACTTTACTAAAATCAGGTAAGGCTAACACAAGTTGTTCAATAACCTTTTGTTTTAAAAATTTAAAACTTTTGTTTTCTCCAGATGTCCATTTGAAATCCTTTCTATTTCCTCTCATTGTATTAGTCACATGGCTACAAACTAAACTAAAAGTCCTAATGAAATTTTGGTAGAAACCATCCTATCCATGAAATGATCTAACCTCTCCAATGTCATCCAGATACACAATAAAAAACTTAGCCAATAATTTCTTCAATACTTAATTCATCAATCTGATGACAGTACTTGGTGCATTATTTAGTCCAAAGGGCATTATTGACTATTTATACAGTCCTTCATTTGTCTTGAATGCAATCTTCCACTCATCTCCTTCTCTGATCCTGATTTGATGATATCTACTATTCAAGTCTATCTTTGTGAAATATCTAGCTCCACTCAAACAATCCATTATGTCATCCATTCTAGGATAGGGAAATCAATATTTTAATGTGATCTTGTTTATAGCTCTAGAATGAGTACACATTCTCCACTGTCCATCCTTCTTGGGTGCTAATACTACAGTTACTGCATAAGGACTCAAAATTTCTCTGATCAAACCTTTCTTTAACAATTCTTGCACTTGTCTATTTAGCTCTTTATTTTCTATTGGTGTCATTCGGTGTGCTTCTTTACTAGGAAAACTAGCTCCAAGAATCAGATCCATGTAATGACCAATACTTCTCCTAGGTGGTAATCCATCAGTACATTTTTTGAGACTATATCCTCATATTCTATCAGTAGCTCCTTTATCTCCTCTAGTTTTTCATCTTCTAATTAAAAATTAGACTTCTTAGGAATCAAAGCATAGCACATGCTCCCATTTTTCAAGTCATCCAAGAATTTCCTTCCTTCAACAAAACAAATTATCACACTTGTACAAATCTCACTCTTAGGAGTCTCTTGCAAAGGAAACAAAACTTTTTTCATCCCATTTGCAACAATATTATAAATGTTCTTTCTACCATAATCCAATGCTTGTCTATCATACTGCCACGGTCTACCTAACAAAATATGACACACATCCATAGGCATAATATCACACAAAACTTCATCATGATAAGATCCAACCTGAAATTTTACCAAACATTGTTCACTTACCAAGATCTTGTGATCATCCCAAATCCATGCTATTTGATAGGGCTTAGGGTGTTTCACTCTCTCCAACTTCAGCTTTTTCACTATTTCCCTAGAGACTAGGTTATCTTAACTACCACTGCCAATTATAACTTTGCAATATTTTCCTTCAATTTTACATCTGGTTCAGAAAAATTCTTTCTTTGCAATGGTTCTTGATCCAACTCATTATGATATAGGGCTCTCCTTATCATCAACTATACTATATCCTCAATTTTTTTAGGGATTACAGTAGAATCTTCCTCAACAAAACCTATTTCTCTTTCCTAAATTTTATTATTTACACTCAAATGCATTCTGGCCTTATCCTCCACACTTGAAGAAAGTTCCTGTTGTGCATGCTAAAAGTGGCCTTCTTACTTAGCAGTACACTTCAACATAGTCATTGTACATCAGTTGCATACATGAATGAATACAGATTCATTCATCCTGCATGTATGAAAGAGTCGACCTGTTGCCTTCTAGAAGGCAGGAGTATGAGCTTGCTCTCAGATCATTGCAAGTTTAGTGACTACACACTAACCTAAATGAAGGATTTAGAGCTATATGATGAAAGTAAAATGTTGATTAATCTAAATGATTATGCAATTTTTTTGTTCATCCAAGCTACTTAAGATTCAATTTTAGAAGCACTAAATGAAATGTGAGATATTGATTTTAAACAACACCAAATTCAAAGTGTGCTCTAATTTTATGTTTATATGCTTGAATAAAATTAACAACAATTAAAGCTAAATGAGAAAATGCAAGAAAGATAAATTGCAAAATGCAGCATAATAACATTAATTAAAAATTAGGATCCTTTGTGAAGGAAAAGAGTTTCTCTTTTATAGAAATCTCTCTCGAATCGACGGTCGAGATCGAACAAAAAGAGTGGCTCAGATTCGATTGAAGAAGCACAATCCATGAGCAAGTGATTTGATTGGTCGAGAGAGTCAGTTGACTGAACTGACTGATCAGTTGTTTTGGAAACTTCCTTATTCAGTTTTCAGTTAACTGAAATGTTTCCAAAATGATAAACAGTGGAGAATCAGTTAACTGAGAGGAACTGGATTGTTTCCATTTTGATAATTAGTCAACTGAATTTGATGATGTCATGTGCATTTATAATAAATTAATTGATTTTGAATGCACATTTATGTTTTTATAATTAATTTTATTCCTTTTTGATTTAATTGACAATTTTGTATTTTTATTTAATTAACATATCAGAATATCAATTAAATATTTAACATAAGAAATATTTGCCAATGTAATGTGATTTTAGGAATTAATTAATTAATCAAGTAAGATGATCAACTAGGACCTAGGGTTTAGGTCATATCAGTTTGAATTCAATAATTGCCTATTTGATTTAGGACTTAGGGTAATCAAGATTAGGGTTTCTTGATTAATTGCTGAGATTGGGGGTCTAGGGTTTAGATGACCATTTTTAGGTGATTACATTTGCCCCTCTTTGAATTGAAGTGTGATCAACGCATTGATTCAAAGACTTGTTAGCGAGAAGACACAAAATAGTTTGATTTGAAGCGATGAAACCATTCTTTTGAAGAAGAAGACCAACTTCGAGCTTGATTGGACAAACATCGATCAAAAGATATAAAATAGAATGCTCAGTTTGATTTGAAGCAATGAAACTAAAAATCTGTTAAGAACTCTTAAACCTTTTTGATTGGTATGAATGAATAACCAGTTTGATTTGAATCGATGAAACTGATTAACGTTAAGAGATTTGATTAGCAAGAAAATTGACTTGATTTGAAGCGATGAAGCCAATTTGATCAATGTATCTGGTTTCAATATTGAATAGCCCTGTATAAGACCGATCTTGTCTGGTTTTGAGTGTATTCACCACTGTATAAGACCATTGATTAGCTTACCTTTAATTTAATATGATCTCAACTTGATTTGATGCAATTAAGATGAGATGCCCTAAGCGATGGGGTTTTGATTGAGGATGTGATCACTGGAGTGTTGATGCCTTGATCCTGCCCCCTCAGGAGTGAAATTGAAACATGGCTAGGTGCCCTAGTGATGAGAAGTAATTCAATTGATAACACAATGCAAGAAGAAGCTAATCCGATAAGAAATAGGTGCCACGTGGTTAGGAAAAAATATGTACTTGATGAGAGGTCATGTTTGACGGGGATTGACCAGAAGTAAGATACATGGATTGAAAAGAAGACAAACATGAGAAAATTCTATTAGTTGTGCAAGTAGTCAGTTTCAGATTTTGATTTCGATCTTGAAAATAGAATTAGGACAGTTGATTTATCAAGGGGTGTCATGACCACTTGACGATGAGAAGATTGATTGATTAGAATGTCAAATCCTTCACACTGGATAGAGATAAAGTTATTATGCTACTTTCAACACTATGTAGATGCAGATGCAGATGCAAGACTAAAATGAATGCAACCTAAGTTGTAGTCACTGAGCTTTAGCAGTTGAAATTTTTTATCATTGAGCATTTTTGGAACATCAAAGTCGATACAATCCTTACTGGTGCCACTGTGACCATAAGAATATGAATATGACTTTCATCAGATAAGAAATGGGAAACTAACGTAAGCATCGAGGCACAACAACCGAGATGACCTGAACGTTGTTTCCAGTTGATGTTGCAAGAGTACACTAGTATCGAGACATTCAAAGCCAAGATAACCGTGAGTTTGATCTTGCATAAACAAATAGAGCAATAACAGTCAAGGAATAGTTCTGACCTCACCTTGGCATACAAATAAACAGGATTGAGGGATGTGAGGCTTTTCCATATTAATGCAGGAGATCTCATCACATACACCCTGATTATTTGACGTTGTCAAATCATCGGACCACACCAACAAGTAGTAGACATAGAAAAGATTAGCGAAATCAATGAGAACATACAACATACATATAGAAGTTTAGCATAATTCAGCCAGTTTCAAAGTTTTCAGATGTATATATAGATATGAGGTGTTGAGAAACACTGTTGTTCCTGTGAGTGCTTTGTGTCTGATTGCTATCGATCGGTTGTTTACGTTTGTGATATCCAATGTGTGTTAAGAAACACATATGCGTCCAAAGATAGTGTTGAGAAACACTATTGATTCCGGTGTTGAGAAACACCTATTTGTGTCTGTAGCGAGTTGTCCTTAAGAAATGACAAGATTAATGACTTTGGTGTAATCCAAAGATGTGATAAAATATGTGGACCCATGCCTGAAGTAGCAAACAATGATAACTGACTTGACTCATACTGCGAGGACAAAGCTGACTTGATTGCCCCCAGGTTATGACTCTGGATCGGTTTCAAGCCAGGAGGGTTCTCAGAAGAACCAGAGTGTCACGAAAGTGACTAAAAGCTATGTACAAACTGAAGCAAAGGGGTTGCCAAGACTAAGCATTGATAGATGGAGCACTGAGTTCAAGAGGTGCCAGTTTACTAGGTTTTCACCTACTGTGTAGAGATTCTATTTTTGCTACCATGGCGCCTATTTACCAGGTTTTCACCAAGGCAATTTTTCTTCTTTTTCAAAATTTTTGGTATTTTTCCATTTTTTTATTTTTTTGATTGATGCATCAAGGTGCCTATTGCTAGGTTTTCACCAAGATGATCATTTTTTTTAAGACTTTTTCCAATGTTTAGAAATGTGCGTGCTAAAAGTGGCCTTCTTACTTAGCAATACACTTCAACATAGTCATTGTACTTCAGTTGCATACAGGAATGAATATGGATTCATTCATCCTGCATGTATGAAAGAGTCGACCTGTTGCCTTCTAGAAGGTAGGAGTATGAGTTTTCTCTCAGATCATTGCAAGTTCAGTGACTACACACTAACCTAAATGAAGGATTTAGAGCTATATGCTGAAAGTAAAATGTTGATTAATCTAAATGATTATGCAATTTTTTTGTTCATCCAAGCTACTTAAGATTAAATTTTAGAAGCACTAAATGAAATGTGAGATATTAATTTTAAACAACACCAAATTCAAAATGTGCTCTAAGTTTAAATTTGTATGCTTGAATAAAATTAACAACAATTAAAACTAAATGAGAAAATGCAAGAAAGCTAAATTGTCAAATGTAGTATAATAATTTTAATTAAAAATTAGGATCCTTTGTGAAGGAAAAGAGTTTCTATTTTATAAAAATCTCTCTCAAATCGACGGTCGAGATCGAACAAAAAGAGTGGCTCAGATTCGATTGAAGAAGCACAATCCATGTATAAGTGATTTGATTGGTCGAGAGAGTCAGTTGACTGAACTGACTGATCATTTGTTTTGGAAACTTCCATATTCAGTTTTCAGTTAACTGAAATGTTTCCAAAATGATAAACATTGGAGAATCAGTTAACTGAGTGGAACTGAATTGTTTCCATTTTAATAATCAGTCAACTGAATTTGATGATGTCATGTGCATTTTTAATAAATTAATTGATTTTGAATGCATATTTATGTTTTTATAATTAATTTTATTCCTTTTTTATTTAGTTGATAATTTTGTGATTTTTATTTAATTAATATATCAGAATATCAATTAAATATTTAACATAAGATATATTTGCTAATGTAATGTGATTTTAGAAATTAATTAATTAATCAAGTAAAATGATCGATTAGGACCTAGGGTTTAGGTCAGATCAGTTCAAATTCGATAATTGCATGTTTGATTTAGGACTTAGGGTAATCAAGATTAGGGTTTCTTGATTAATTGCTGAGATTGGGGGTCTAGGGTTTAGATGACCATTTTTAGGTGAATACATTTGCCCCTCTTTGAATTGATGTGCGATCAGTGCATTGATTCAAACACTTGTTAGTGAGAAGACCCAGAATAGTTTGATTTGAAGCGATGAAACCATTCTTTTGAAGAAGAAGACCGACTTCAAGCTTGATTGGACAAAGATTGATCAAAAGATATAAAATAGAATGCTCAGTTTGATTTGAAGTGATGAAACTGAACATCTGTTAAGAACTCTTAAACCTTTTTGATTGGTTTGAATGAATAACCAGTTTGATTTGAAGTGATGAAACTGATTAACGGTAAGAGATTTGATTAGCAAGAAATTTGACTTGATTTGAAGCGATGAAGCCAATTTGATCAATGTATCTGGTTTCAATAATGAATATCCCCGTATAAGACCGATCTTGTCTGGTTTTGAGTGTATTCACCATTGTATAAGACCATTGATTAGGTTGCCTTTAATTTAAGATGATCTCAACTTGATTTGATGCGATGAAGCTGAGATGCCTAAAGTGATGGGGTTTTGATTGAGGATGTGATCACTGGAATATTGATGTCTTGATCCTGCCCCCTCAGGAGCGAAATTGAAACATGGCTAGGTGCCCCAGTGATGAGAAGCAATTTGGTTGATAACATGATGCAAGAAAAATCTGATCAAATTAGAAATAGGTCCCACGTGGTTAGGACAAAAGATGTACATGATGAGAGGTCATGTTTGACAAGTATTGACTAGAAGTAAGATACATGGATTGATTAGAAGAAAAACATGAGAAATTTCTATTGGTTGTGCAAGTAATCAGTTTCAGATCTTGACGATGAGAAGATTGATCGATTAGAATCTCAAATCCTTCACATTGGATAGAGATAAAGTTATTATGCTGATTTCAACACTATGCAGATGTAGATGCAGATGCAAGACTAACATGATGCAACCTAAGGTGTAGTCACTGAGCTTTAGCAGTTGAAAATTTTCATCATTGAGCATTTTTGGAACATTGGAGTCGATAAAATCCTTACGGGTGCCACTACGATCATAAGAATATGAATATGATTTTCATCGGATAAGAAATGGGAAACTAACGTAAGCATCGAGGCACAACAGCCGAGATGACCTGAACGTTGTTTCTAGTTGATGTTGCAAGTGTAAACTAGTATCGAGGCATTCAAATCCAAGATAACCATGAGTGCAATCTTGCGTAAAGAAAAAGAGCAATAGTAGTCATGGAGATAGTTACGACCTCACCTTGGCATACAAATAAACAGGATCGAGGGATGTGAGGCTTTTCTGCCTTAATGCAGGAGCTCTTATCACACACACCCTGATTATTGGATGTTTTCAGATCATCATAGCCACACCAACAAGTAGTAGACAAAGAAAAGATTAGCAAAATCAATGAGAACAGACAACATACATATAGAAGTTCAGCATACTTCAGCCAGTTTCAAAGTTTTCAGATGTATATATAGATATGAGGTGTTGAGAAACACCGTTGTTCTTGTGAGTGCTTTGTGTTTGATTTCTATCGATCTATTTTTTACGTTTGCAATATCCAATGTGTGTTAAGAAACACAGATGCATCCAAAGATAGTGTTAAGAAACACTGTTGATTATGGTGTTGAGAAACACCTATTTACGTCTGTAGCCAGTTGTCCTTCAGAAATGACAAGATTACTGACTTTGGTACATAATCCAAAGATGTGATCAAATATGGGGACCCATTCCCCAAGTAGCAAACAATGATAACTGACTTGACTCATACTGCGAGGACAAAGCCGATTTGATTGCCCCAAGGTTATGACTCTGGATCGGTTTCAAGCCAGGAGGGTTCTCAAAATAACCAGAGTGTCACAAAAGTGACTGGAAGCTATGTACAAACTAAAGCAAAGGGGTTTCCAAGACTGAGCATTGATAGATGGAGTGCTGAGTACAAGAGTCGCCAGTTTACCAGGTTTTCAGCTACTGTACAGAGATTCTATTTTTGCTACCATGGAGCATGTTTACTAGGTTTTCACCAAGGCACTTTTTCTTCTTTTTCAATTTTTTTGTATTTTTATATTTTTTGATTTTTTTGATTGATGCATCAAGGCACCTATTGCTAGGTTTTCACCAATATGATCATTTTTTTAGGACTTCTTCCAATTTTTAGAAATGTGCATGCTAAAAGTGGTCTTTTTACTTAGTGGTACACTTGAACATAGTCATTGTACTTCAGTTGCATATAGGAATGAATATGGATTCATTCATCCTGCATATATGAAAGAGTCGACCTGTTGCCTTCTAGAAGGAACGAGTATGAGCTTGCTCTCAAATCATTGCAAGTTCAGTGACTACACACTAACCTAAATGAAGGATTTAGAGCTATATGCTGAAAGTAAAATGTTGATTAATCTAAATGATTATGCAATTTTTTTGTTCATCCAAGCTACTTAAGATTCAATTTTAGAAGCACTAAATGAAATGTGAGATATTGATTTTAAACAACACCAAATTCAAAGTGTGCTCTAAGTTTATGTTTGTATGCTTGAATAATATTAACAAAAATCAAAGCTAAATGAGAAAATGCAAGAAAGCTAAATAGAAAAATGTAGTATAATAACTTTAATTAAAAATTAGGATCCTTTGGGAAGGAAAATAGTTTCACTTTTATAGAAATCTCTCTCGAATCGACGGTCGAGTTTGAATAAAAAGAGTGGCTCAGATTCGATTGAAGAAGCACAATCCATGTGCAAGTGATTCGATTGGTCGAGAGAGTCAGTTGACTGAACTGACTGATCATTTGTTTTGGAAACTTCCATGTTTAGTTTTCAGTTAACTGAAATGTTTCCAAAATGATAAATAGTGGAGAATCAGTTAACTGAGTGGAACTGGATTGTTTCCATTTTGGTAATCAGTCAGCTGAATTTGATGATGTCATGTGCATTTTTAATAAATTAATTGATTTTGAATGCACATTTATGTTATTATAATTAATTTTATTCCTTTTTGATTTAATTGACAATTTTGTGATTTTTATTTAATTCATATATCAGAATATCAATTAAATATTTAACATAAGATATATTTTCCAATGTAATGTGATTTTAGGAATTAATTAATTAATCAAGAAAGATGATCGATTAGGACCTAGGGTTTAGGTCAGATCAATTTGAATTTGATAATTGCATGTTCGATTTAGGAATTAGGGTAATCAAGATTAGGGTTTCTTGATTAATTGCTGAGATTGGGGGTCTAGGGTTTAGATGACCATTTTTAGGTGATTACATTTGCCCCTCTTTGAATTAATGTGCGATCAGTGCATTGATTCAAAGACTTGTTAGCGAGAAGACCCATAATAGTTTGATTTGAAGTGATGAAACCATTCTTTCGAAGAAGAAGACCGACTTCGAGCTTGATTGGAAAAAGATCGATCAAAAGATATAAAATAGAATGCTCAGTTTGATTTGAAGCGATGAAACTGAACATCTGTTAAGAACTCTTAAACCTTTTTGATTGGTTTGAATGAATAACTAGTTTTATTTGAAGCGATGAAGCCAATTTGATCAATGTGTCTGGTTTCAATAATGAATAGCCCCATATAAGACAGATCCTGTCTGGTTTTGAGTGTATTCACCAATATATAAGACCACTGATTAGATTGCCTTTAATTTAAGATGATCTCAACCTGATTTGATGCCATGAAGTTGAGATTCCCCAAGTGATGGGGTTTTGATTGAGGATGTGATCACTAGAATGTTTATGTCTTGATCCTGCCCCCTCAGGAGTGAAATTGAAATATGGCTAGGTGCCCCAGTGATGAGAAACAACTCGATTGATAACATGATACAAGAAGAAGCTGATTTGATTAGAAATAGGTCCCACGTGGTTAGGACAAAAGATGTACTTGATGAGAGGTCATGTTTGACCAGGATTGACCAGAAGTAAGATACATGGATTGATTAGAAGAAAAACATGAGAAATTTTTATTGGTTGTGCAAGTAGTCAGTTTCAAATTTTGATTTTGATCCTTAAAATAGAATCGAGATAGTTGATTTATCAATGGGTGTCATGACCACTTGACGATGAGAAGATTGATCGATTAGAATCTCAAATCCTTCACATTGGATTGAGATAAAGTTATTATGCTAATTTCAACACTATGCAGATGCAAGACTAACATGAATGCAACCTAAGGCGTAGTCACTGAGCTTTAGCAGTTGAACATTTTCATCATTGAGAATTTTTGGAACATCGGAGTCGATACAGTCCTTACTGGTGCCACTGCGACCATAAGGATATGAATATGAATTTCATCAGATAAGAAATGAGAAACTAACATAAGCATCGAGGCACAACAGCCGAGATGACCTGAATGTTGTTTCCAGTTGATGTTGCAAGAGTACACCAGTATCGAGGCATTCAAAGCCAAGATAACCATGAGTGTGATCTTGCGTAAACAAATAGAGCAATAACATTCAATGAGATAGTGACGACCTCACCTTAGCGTACAAATAAATAGGATCGAGCGATGTGAGGCTTTTCTGCCTTAATTTAGGAGCTCTTAGCACATACACCCTAATTATTTGACATTGTCGGATCATTGGAACCACACCAACAAGCAGTAGACAAACAAAAGATTAGAGAAATCAATGAGAACAAACAACATACATATAGAAGTTCAACATACTTAAGCCAGTTTCAAAGTTTTCAGATGTATATATAGATATAAGGTGTTGAGAAACACCGTTGTTCTTGTGAGTGCTTTGTGTTTGATTGCTATCGATCTATTGTTTACATTTGCGATATCCAATGTGTGTTAAGAAACATAGATGCATCCAAAGATAGTGTTAAGAAACACTGTTGATTCTGGTGTTGAGAAACACCTGTTTGTGTCTGTAGTAAGTTGTCCTTAAGAAATGACAAGATTAGTGACTCTGGTGTAATCCAAAGATGCGATCAAATATGGGGACCCATGCCCCAAGTAGAAAACAATGATAACTGACTTGACTCATACTACGAGGACAAAGCCGATTTGATTTCCCCAAGGTTATGACTCTGGATCGGTTTCAAGCCAGGAGGGTTCTCAGAAGAACCAGAGTGTTATGAAAATGACTTAAAGCTATGTACAAAATGCAGAAAAGGGGTTTCCAAGACTGAGCATTGATAGATGGATTGCTAAGTACAAGAGGTGCCAGTTTACTAGGTTTTCACCTATTGTGCATAGATTCTATTTGTGCTACCGTGGTGCCTGTTTACTAGGTTTTTAGCAAGGCACTTTTTCATCTTTTTCAATTTTTTTTTTATTTTTCCATTTTTTTATTTTTTTCATTGATGCATCAAGGCACCTATTGCTAGGTTTTCACCAATATGATCATTTTTTTAAGGACTTTTTCTAATTTTTAGAAATGTGCATGCTAAAAGTGGCCTTCTTACTTAGCACTACACTTCAACATAGTCATTGTACTTCAGTTGCATGTAGGAACAAATATGGATTCATTCATCCTGCATGTATGAAAGAGTCGACCTATTGCCTTCTAGAAGATAGGAGTATGAGCTTGCTCTCAGATCATTGCAAGTTCAGTTAGTACACACTAACCTAAATGAAGGATTTAGAGTTATATGATGAAAGTAAAATGTTGATGAATCTAAATGATTATGCAATTTTTTTGTTCATCCAAGCTACTTAAGATTCAATTTTAGAAGCACTAAATGAAATGTAAGATATTCATTTTAAACAACACCAAATTCAAAGTGTGCTCTAAGTTTATGTTTGTATGCTTGAATAAAATTAACAACAATTAAAGCTAAATGAGAAAATGCAAGAAAGCTAAATTGTAAAATGCAGTATAATAACATTAATTAAAAATTAGGATCTTTTGTGAAGGAAAAGAGTTTCTCTTTTATAGAAATCTCTCTCAAATCGACGGTCGAGATTGAACAAAAAGAGTGGCTCAGATTCGATTGAAGAAGAACAATCCATGTGCAAGTGATTCGATTAGTCAAGAGAGTCAGTTGACTGAATTGACTGATCAGTTGTTTTGGAAACTTCCATATTCAGTTTTTCAGTTAACTGAAATGTTTCCAAAATGATAAACAGTGGAGAATCAGTTAACTGAGTGGAAATGGATTGTTTCCATTTTGATAACCAGTCAACTGAATTTGATGATGTCATGTACATTTTTAATGAATTAATTAATTTTGAATGCACATTTATGTTTTTATAATTAATTTTATTCCTTTTTGATTTAATTGACAATTTTGTGATTTTTATTTGATTAATATATCAAAATATCAATTAAATATTTAACATAAGATATATTTGCCAATGTAATGTGATTTTAGGAATTAATTAATTAATCAAGTAAGATGATCGATTAGGACCTAGGGTTTAGGTCAGATCAGTTCAAATTTTATAATTGCTTGTTTGATTTAGGACTTAGGGTAATCAAGATTAGGGTTTCTTGATTAATTGCTGAGATTGGAGGTCTAGGGTTTAGATGACCATTTTTAGGTGATTACATTTGCCTCTCTTTGAATTGATGTGCGATTAGCACATTGATTCAAAGACTTGTTAGCGAGAACCCAAAATAGTTTAATTTAAAGTGATGAAACCATTCTTTTGAAGAAGAAGACCGACTTCGAGCTTGATTGGAGAAAGATCGATCAAAAGATATAAAACAGAATGCTCAGTTTGATTTGAAGCGATGAAACTAAACATCTGTTAATAACTCTTAAACCTTTTTGATTGGTTTGAACGAATAACCAGTTTGATTTGAAGCAATGAAACTGATTAACATTAAGAGATTTGATTAGCAAGCAAATTGACTTGATTTGAAGCGATGAAGACAATTTGATCAATGTATTTGGTTTCAATAATGAATAGCCCCGTATAAGACCGATCTTGTCTGGTTTCGAGTGTATTCACCACTGTATAAGACCATTGATTAGGTTGCCTTTAATTTAAGATGATCTCAACTTGATTTGATGTGATCAAGCTGAGATGCCCCAAGCGATGGAGTTTTGATTGAAGATGTGATCACTAGAATGTTGATGTCTTGATCTTGCCCCCTTAGGAGAGAAATTGAAATATGGCTAGGTGTCCTGAGAAGCAATTCGATTAATAACATGATTCAAGAAGAAGCTGATCCGATTAGAAATAGGTCCCACGTGGTTAGGACAAAAGATGTACTTGATGAGAGGTCATGTTTGACCAGGATTGACCAGAAGTAAGATACATGGATTGATTAGAAGAAAAACATGATAAATTTTTATTGGTTGAGCAAGTAGTCAATTTCAGATTTTGATTTCGATCCTGAAAATAGAATTAGGACAGTTGATTTATAAAGGGGTGTCATGACCACTTGACGATGAGAAGATTGATCGATTAGAATCTAAAATTCTTCACATTGGATAGAGATAAATTTATTATTCTAATTTCAACACTATGCAGATGCAGATGCAGATGCAAGACTAACATGAATGCAACCTAAGGTGTAGTCACTGAGCTTTAGCAGTTGGAAATTTTCATCATTGAGAAATTTTGGAACATTAGAGTCGATACAATCCTTACTGGTGCCACTGCGACCATAAGGATATGAATATGAATTTTATCGGATAAGAAATGGGAAACTAACATAAGCATCAAGGTACAATAGCCGAGATAACTTGAATGTTGTTTCTAGTTGATGTTGCAATAGTACACAAGTATCGAGGCATTCAAAGCCAAGATAACCATGAGTACGATCTTGTGTAAACAAACAGAGCAATAACAGTCAAGGAGATAGTTTTGAGCTTACCTTGGCGTACAAATAAATAGGATCAAGGGATGTGAGGCTTTTTTGCCTTAATGCAGGAGCTCTTATCACATACACCCTGATTATTTGACATTGTTGGATCATTAGAACCACACCAACAAGCAGTAGACAAAGAAAAGATTAGTGAAATCAATGAGAACATACAACATACATATAGAAGTTTAGCACACTTCAGCCAATTTTAAAGTTTTTGGATGTATATATAGATATGAGGTGTTGAGAAACACCGCTGTTCTTGTGAGTGCTTTGTGTTTGATTTCTATTGATTAGTTGTGTACATTTTTTATATCCAATGTGTGTTAAGAAACACAGATGCGTCCAAAGATAGTGTTAAGAAACACTGTTGATTCTGGTGTTGAGAAACACCTGTTTGTGTCTGTAGCGAGTTGTCCTTCAAAAATGACAAGATTAATGACTCTGGTGTAATCCAAAGATGTGATCAAATATGGGGACCCATGCCCCAAGTAGAAAAAAATGATAATTGACTTGACTCATACTATGAGGACAAAGCTGATTTGATTGCCCCAAGGTTATGACTCTGGATCGGTTTCAAGCCAGGAGGGTTCTCAGAAGAACCAGAGTGTCACGAATGTGACTGAAAGCTATGTACAAACTGAAGCAAAGGGGTTGCCAAGACTGAGCATTGATAGATGGGGCACTGAGTATAAGAGGTGCCAGTTTACCAGGTTTTCACCTACTATACAGAGATTCTATTTTTGCTACAATGGCGCCTGTTTACCAGGTTTTCACCAAGGCACTTTTTCTTCTTTTTCAAATTTTTTTGTATTTTTCCATTTTTTGATTTTTTTGATTGATCCATCAAGGTGCCTATTGCTAGGTTTTCACCAAGATGATCATTTTTTCAAGACTTTTACCAACTTTTAGAAATGTGCGTGCTAAAAGTGGCCTTCGTACTTAGCAGTACACTTCAACATAGTCATTGTACTTCAGTTGCATACAGGAATGAATATGGATTCATTCATCCTACATGTATGAAAGAGTCAACCTGTTACCTTCTAGAAGGAAGGAGTATGAGCTTGCTCTCAGATCATTGTAAGTTCATTGACTACACACTAACCTAAATGAAGGATTTAGAGCTATATGCTGAAAGTAAAATGTTGATTATTCTAAATGAATATGCAATTTTTTTGTTCATCCAAGCTACTTAAGATTCAATTTTAGAAGCACTAAATGAAATGTGAGATATTCATTTTAAACAACACCAAATTCAAAGTGTGCTCTAAGTTTATGTTTGTATGCTTAAATAAAATTAACAACAATTAAAGCTAAATGAGAAAATGCAAGAAAGCTTAATCGCAAAATGCAGTATAATAACGTTAATTAAAAATTAGGATCCTTTGTGAAGGAAAAGAGTTTCACTTTTATAGAAATCTCTCTCGAATTGACGGTCGCGATCGAATAAAAAGAGTGGCTTAGATTCGATTGAGAACCACAATCCATGTGTAAGTCATTCGATTGGTTAAGAGAGTCAGTTGACTAAACTGGCTGATCAGTTGTTTTGGAAACTTCCATATTTAGTTTTCAGTTAACTGAAATGTTTCCAAAATGATAAACACTGGAGAATCAGTTAACTGAGTGGAACTGGATTATTTTCATTTTGATAATCAGTCAACTCAATTTGATGATGTCATGTGCATTTTTAATAAATTAATTGATTTTGAATGCACATTTATGTTTTTATAATTAATTTTATTCCTTTTTGATTTAATTGACAATTTTGTGATTTTTATTTAATTAATATATCAGAATATCAATTAAATATTTAACATAAGATATATTTTCCAATGTAATGTGATTTTAGGAATTAATTAATTAATCAAGTAAGATGATCGATTAGGAACTAGGGTTTAGGTCAGAATCAGTTCAAATTCGTTAATTGCCTGTTTGATTTAGGACTTAGGGTAATCAAGTTTAGGGTTTCTTGATTAATTACTGAGATTGGGGGTCTAGGGTTTAGATGACCATTTTTAGGTGATTACATTTTCCCCTCTTTGAATTGATGTGCGATCAACACATTGATTCAAAGACTTGTTAGCGAGAAGACCCAGAATAATTTGATTTTAAGGGATGGGACCCAGAATAGTTTGATTTTAAGTGATGAAACCATTCTTTTGAAGAAGACCGACTGTGAGCTTGATTGGACAAAGATTGACCAAAAGATATAAAAAAGAATGCTTAGTTTGATTTGAAGCGATGAAACTGAACATCTGTTAAGAACTCTTAAACCTTTTTGATTTGTTTGAATGAATAAACAGTTTGATTTGAAGTGATGAAACTTATTAACGTTAAGAAATTTGATTAGCAAGAAAATTGACTTGATTTGAAGCGATGAAGCCAATTTGATAAATGTATCTGGTTTCAATAATAAATAGCCTAGTATAAGACCGATCTTGTCTGGTTTCGAGTGTATTCACCACTGTCTAAGACCATTGATTAGGTTGCCTTTAATCTAAGATGATCTCTAGAATGTTGATCACTAGAATGTTGATGTCTTGATCTTGCCCCCTCAGGAGTGAAATAGAAATATGGTTAGGTGCCCCAGTGATGAGAAGCAATTCGATTGATAACATGATGCAAGAAGAAGATAATCTGATTAGAAATAGGTCCCACGTGGCTAGGACAAAAGATGTACTTGATGAGAGGTCATGTTTGACTGGGATTGACCAGAAATAAGATACATGGATTGATTAGAAGAAAAACATGAGAAATTTCTATTAGTTGTCCAAGTAGTCAGTTTCAAATTTTGATTTCGATCCTGAAAATAGAATCAGGACAGTTGACTTATCAAGGGGTGTCATGACCACTTGACGATGAGCAGATTGATCGATTAGAATCTCAAATCCTTCACATTAGATAGAGATAAAGTTATTATGCTAATTTCAACACTATGCAGATGCAAGACTAACATGAATGCAACCTAAGGTGTAGTCACTGAGCTTTAGTTGTTGAAAATTTTCATCATTGAGCATTTTTGGAACACCGGAGTCGATACAATCCTTACTGGTGCCACTGTGACCATAAGAATATGAATATGACTTTCATCGGATAAGAAATGAGAAACTACGTAAGAATTGAGGCACGACAACCGAGATGACCTGAACATTGTTTCTAGTTGATGTTGCAAGAGTACACTAGTATCAAGGCATTCAAAGCCAAGATAACCATGAGTGCAATCTTGCGTAAACAAATAGAGCAATAACAGTCAAGGAGATAGTGTCGACCTCACCTTGGCGTACAAATAAACAAGATCGAGGGATGTGAGGCTTTTTCACCTTAATGCAGGAGCTCTTATCACATACACTCTGATTATTTGACATTGTTGGATCATTAGAACCACGCCAACAAGCAGTAGACAAAGAAAAGATTAGCGAAATCAATGAGAACAAACAACATACATATAGAAGTTCAGCATATTTCAGCCAGTTTCAAAGTTTTTGGATGTATATATATATGAGGTGTTGAGAAACACCGTTGTCCTTGTGAGTGCTTTGTGTTTGATTGCTATCGATTTGTTGTTTATGTTTACAATATCCAATGTGTGTTAAGAAACACAGATGCATCCAAAGATAATGTTAAGAAACACTGTTGATTCTGGTGTTGAGAAACACCTATTTGCATCTGTAGCGAGTTGTCCTTCAGAAATGACAAGATTACTGACTCTGGTGTAAACCAAAGATGTGATCAAAGATGGGGACCCATGCCCAAAGTAGCAAACAATGATAACTGACTTGACTCATACTGCGAGGACAAAGCCGATTTGATTTCCCCCATGTTATGACTCTGGATCAGTTTCAAGCCAGGAGGGTCCTCAGAAGAACAATAGTGTCATGAAAGTTACTGAAAGCTATTTACAAACTGAAGCAAAGGGGTTGCCAAGACTGATCATTGATATATGGAGCACCGAGTACAAGAGGCGCTAGTTTACTAGGTTTTCACCTACTGTTTTTAGCAAGGCACTTTTTCTTCTTATTCAATTTTTTTTTGTATTTTTCCATTTTTTGATTTTTTTGATTGATGCATCAAGGCGCCTATTGCTAGGTTTTCACCAAGATGATCATTTTTTTAAGGAATTTTTTCCAATTTTTAGAAATGTGCATGCTAAAAGTGGCCTTCTTACTTATCAGTACACTTCAACATAGTCATTGTACTTCAGTTGCATACAAGAATGAATATGGATTTATTCATCCCGCATGTGTGAAAGAGTCAACCTGTTGCCTTCTAGAAGGCAGGAGTATGAGCTTGCTCTTAGATCATTGCAAGTTCAGTGACTACACACTAACCTAAATGAAGGATTTAGAGCTATATGCTAAAACTAAAATGCTGATTAATCTAAATGATTATGCAATTTTTTTGTTCATCCAAGCTACTTAAGATTCAATTTTAGAAGCACTAAATGAAATGTGAGATATTCATTTTAAACAACACCAAATTCAAAGTGTGCTCTAAGTTTATGTTTGTATGCTTA
>MU217358.1:217887-240417 GCA_018584345.1 Thuja plicata | reverse complement strand
GATTTTGAATGCACATTTATGTTTTTATAATTAATTTTATTCCTTTTTGATTTAATTGACAATTTTGTGATTTTTATTTAATTAATATATCAGAATATCAATTAAATATTTAACATAAGATATATTTGCCAATATAATGTGATTTTAGGAATTAATTAATTAATCAAGTAAGATGATCGATTAGGACCTAGGGTTTAGGTCAGATTAGTTTGAATTCTATAATTGCCTATTTTTTTTAGGACTTAGGGTAATCAAGATTAGGGTTTCTTGATTAATTGCTGAGATTGGGGGTCTAGGGTTTAGATGACCATTTTGAGGTGATTATTTTTGCCCCTCTTTGAATTGATGTGTGATCAGCGCATTGATTCAAAGACTTGTTAGCGAGAAGACCCAGAATAGTTTGATTTAAAGTGATGAAACCATTCTTTTGAAGAAGAAGACTGGCTTTGAGCTTGATTGGACAAAGATCGATCAAAAATAAAATAGAATGCTCAGTTTGATTTGAAGCGATGAAAATGAACATCTGTTAAGAACTCTTAAACCTTTTTGATTGGTTTGAACGAATATCCAGTTTGATTTGAAGCGATGAAACTGATTAACATTAAGAGATTTGATTAGCAAGAAAATTGACTTGATTTGAAGCGATGAATCCAATTTGATCAATGTATCTAGTTTCAATAATGAATAGCCCCATACAAGACCAAAGGTTTTGATTGTATTCACCATTGTACAAGACCATTGATTAGGTTGCCTTTAATTTAAGATGATCTCAAATTGATTTGATGCGATGAAGTTGAGATGCCCCAAGCGATGGGGTTTTGATTGAGGATGTGATAACTGGAATGTTGATGTCTTGATCCTACCCCCTCAGGAGAGAAATTGAAATATGGCTAGGTGCCCTAGTGATGAGAAGCAATTCGATTGGTAACATGATGCAAGAAGAAGATGATCTGATTAGAAATAGGTCCCACGTGGTTAGGACAAAAGGTGTACTTGATGAGAGGTCATGTTTGACTGGGATTGACTAAAAGTAAGATACATGGATTGATTAGAAGAAAAACATGAGAAATTTCTATTGGTTGTGCAAGTAGTCAGTTTTAGATTTTGATTTCGATCCTGAAAATAGAATCAGGATAGTTGATTTATCAAGGGGTGTCATGACCACTTGACAATGAGAAGATTGATCGATTAGAATCTCAAATCCTTCACATTGGATAGAGATAAAGTTATTATGCTGATTTCAACACTATGCAGATGCAGATGTAGATGCAAGACTAACATGAATGCAACCTAAGGTGTAGTCATTGAGCTTTAGCAGTTGAAAATTTTCATCATTGAGCATTTTTGGAACATCGGAGTCGATACAATCCTTACTGGTGCCACTACGACCATAAGAATATGATTATGACTTTCGTTGAATAAGAAATGGGAAACTAACGTAAGCATCAAGGCACAATAGCCGAGATGACTTGAACGTTGTTTCCAATTGATATTGCAAGAGTAAACCATTATCGAGGCATTGAAAGCCAAGATAACCATGAGTATGATCTTGCATAAACAAATAGAGCAATAACAGTCAAGGAGATAGTTCCGACCTCACCTTAGCGTACAAATAAATAGGATCAAGGGATGTGAGGCTTTTTCGCCTTAATGCAAGAGCTCTTATCACATACACCCTGATTATTTGACGTTGTCAGATCATCAAACCACACCAACAAGAAGCAGGCAAAGAAAAGATTAGCAAAATCAATGAGAACAGACAACATACATATAGAAGTTTAGCATACTTTTGCTAGTTTGAAAGTTTTCAGATGTATATATAGATATGAGGCATTGAGAAACACCGTTGTTCTTGTGAGTTCTTTGTGTTTGATTGTGATCAATTTTGTGTTTACGTTTGCGATATGCAATGTGTGTTAAGAAACATTGTTGATTATGGTGTTGAGAAACACTTGTTTGAGTCTAATGCGAGTTGTCCTTTAGAAATGACAAGATTACTGACTTTGGTGTAATCTAAAGATGTGATCAAATATGGGGACCCATGCCCCAAGTAGCAAACAATGATAACTGACTTGACTCATACTGTGAGGACAAAGCCTATTTGATTTCCCCCAGGTTATGACTCTGGATCAGTTTCAATCCAGGAGGGTTCTTAGAAGAACCGGAGTGTCACGAAAGTGACTGAAAGCTATGTACAAACTAAAGCAAAGGGGTTTCCAAGACTAAGCATTGATAGATGGAGCGCTGAGTACAAGAGGCACCATTTTACTAGGTTTTCACCTACTGTGTAGAGATTCTATTTTTGCTACCATGGCGCCTGTTTACCATGTTTTCACTAAGGCACTTTTTCTTCTTTTTCAATTTTTTTTTTGTATTTTTCCATTTTTTGATTTTTTTGATTGATGCATCAAGGCTCCTATTGCTAGGTTTTCACCAAGATGATAAATTTTTTAGGACTTTTTCCAATTTTTATAAATGTGCGTGCTAAAAGTGGCCTTCTTACTTAGCAGTACACTTCAACATAGTCATTGTACTTCAGTTGCATACAAGAATGAATATAGATTCATTCATCCTGCATGTCTGAAAGAGTCGACCTGTTGCCTTCTAGAAGGCAAGAGTATCAGCTTGCTCTCAGATCATTGCAAGTTTAGTGACTACACACTAACCTAAATGAAGGATTTAGAGCTATATGCTGAAAGTAAAATGCTGATTAATCTAAATGATTATGCAATTTTTTTGTTCATCCAAGCTAGTTAAGATTCAATTTTAGAAGCACTAAATGAAATGTGAGATATTCATTTTAAACAACACCAAATTCAAGGTGTGTTGTAGTTTATGTTTTTATGCTTGAATAAAATTAACAATTAAAGCTAAATGAGAAAATGCAAGAAAGATAAATTGCAAAATGTAGTATAATAACACTAATTAAAAATTAGGATCCTTTGTGAAGGAAAAGAGTTTCTCTTTTATAGTAATCTCTTTCGAATCAACGGTCGAGATCAAACAAAAAGAGTGGCTTAGATTCGATTGAAGAAGCACAATCCATGTGCAAGTGATTCGATTGGTCGAGAGAGTCAGTTGACTGAACTGATTGATCAGTTTTTTGGAAACTTTCATATTTAGTTTTTGGTTAACTGAAATGTTTCCAAAATGATAAACAGTGGAGAATTAGTTAACTGAGTGGAACTAGATTGTTTCCATTTTGATAATCAGTCAACTGAATTTGATTATGTCATGTGCATTTTTAATAAATTAATTGATTTTGAATGCACATTTATGTTTTTATAATTAATTTTATTCCTTTTTGATTTAATTGACAATTTTGTGATTTTTATTTACTTAATATATCAGAATATTAATTAAATATTTAACATAAGATATATTTTCCAATGTAATGTGATTTTAGGAATTGATTAATTAATCAAGTAAGATGATCGATTAGGACCTAGGGTTTAGGTCAGAATCAGTTCAAATTCGTTAATTGCCTGTTTGATTTAGGACTTAGGGTAATCAAGTTTAGGGTTTCTTGATTAATTGCTGAGATTGGGGGTCTAGGGTTTAGATGACCATTTTTAGGTGATTACACCTATAAATGTCTTCTTATTATCTCTCTTATAACTACTCTGTCCACTACTTTAGTAAAAGTTCCTATCATTTCTACGGTGTAAATTGTCATCTCTAGCTTCGTATTTTCCTTTGTTCGGTTTTGCAGGAGATCTACCACCTCGAGTGAAGGTCTTGCCTCTTTGAAATATTCCTCCTCTTCTTGTCTATCTTTTCTCATGAATTTTGTTCAATTTTTCTTCAGCCTTAAGGGAAAATTGGTATGCTTCCTCCACACTCTACAATTTGATTATGTTGATCTCATCCTGTATCGACAACCGCAAACCATTCACATATCTAGAAACTTGTTCAACTTAATCTTAAGTATGTCCAGTTTTGATGTTCAACTTATAGAATTCTTCAGTATACTCTCTCACACTAGATTCTTTTTACCTTAGGTTTTATAAGTTTCTAAAAAAATTCACTTGGTAATCAACATGTAAGAACTTTGCCTTCAACTTATTCACCATCTAATCCCAATATTTGATCTTTTCTTTTCTTCTTCTTTTTCTATCAGTTTGTAAATGTTCCCACCATAGTGATGCATGTCCTTTCAATTTTGTGCAAGCATACTTCACCTTTTTTTCTTCCTTAGTGCCTTCAAAATCAAAATATTTTTCCATTTCTATGATCCAATCAATCAATTTATCTGAATCAAACTTACCATTGTAGTATGGTGGATTAAAATGCGGTCTTCTATTCACACTAGCTAGGGTTCTTAGGAGTAGATCTTGTATCCCTCATTAAATTCTGGTTGAACTTTATTTATTGGTCCAACATTCTACACTTCTTCTTCCTCATCACTCACATCATTAAGATGTTGTCCTCTCCTCTGGGTCATTTCAACAATATCCAATCGAGCCACAATTTGTCTCAACATGTCCATCATAGAAGGGTATGTACCTCTAGAATTTCCTCTTTGGTCCATCTCTATGCAAGTCCTCCACAAGTGCAGGTTAGATCATCGATTTGTCACCCCACAAAAAATAAAATTTAGCTCTTTACAACCTCAGGGACGAATATCTACTAATGCAAGAATAAAAAGTCACTCTGATGCCACTTGGTGCAAATACGCCAGGAGAATCCTCAATGAGGACTATCTAAATCATGCAACAAGAACTACACAATGGAAACAACAACAAGGAATAGAGAGAACACTAGAACATAGGTTCACATTATCAAAAAAATTAATTACAATTGGCCAACAACATGCAGGCTTACATTCCAGGCATACAACCTTGATTAAAGATAAAAAAATCTAGATTATATCCTTTATGTGGACCCATGAATACTCAATATTGAGAGATGTCAACTAAAGGAAAAAATAAAAAAAATATAAAGACGTCCACAATGTAACCAAGTTGGCCAAGATCGATCACAATCTCCAAGACATCAAAATGTAATGTGTAGAATATATCAGGACTTGAATCATGAAGAACACCGACACAAATGAGTAAAATGAAGCATGCACCAAAAGGGAAGTTGACCAAGAGTTTAGGAACATCAAATGATGCGCCAAGGAGGTGCACAAACCAAGGAAAATGTTTTTGAGATTGGAGAGCTCCATCAGGCCGTGAAACATGAAGAAGAAACATGTCACGAGCCAAAATCATGAATATCTCCACCGAGAAGAATCAAATCAAAGTGCACACCCAAGGGAAGATCAAATACGAGCCAAAGAACGTGCCACAAGATTTGCAACAAGAAATGAGCCAACACAGAAGGGTGCCGAACCAAACACGGAACTGAACAGAACAGGAACAAACTAAAAAATAAAATATTTTTGGTTGATGCAAGATTTCCAAGAACCCAAGGATGCTCCTGCGTCATATGCCTAGTTTTTAAAGTATATATTGTAAGATATGACGTTAGTGACATATAACACCAATTTGTTTATGATATTATTGATATTTAGGCTCCTTCAATCAAAGGTAGCTCCAGTTATTATTTGTACCTTAACACTCTTGATTCCTTTCTTTGGTGTGATTACTCCTAGTACCACTTATCTAGTCTAGGCTTGGATATCCTCTTTAGTGATGCAGTGTGGATTATCCACATATAGGTACTTGACTTGTAAACCAATCTGTATTAGGTAGACCAACTCCTTCTCATTATGAAGTCTAGGAATTCTTTCCACACATCAAGGTTCTTTTCTCTTATGTGAGCATATCTTGGTGAATCTAGATCGGTCCATGTCTGTAGCAATTCTTGGTGTACCTTTTCAAATGTAGTGTGATTTATCTCTTCCAGTATTAAGTGTATGTAGTTTTAGACATCTTTAGTGTAAATTACATTAGTGGGAACCCTTGAAAATGTGCTAGCTAGACCTATTTCCATTTCCCTATAGGGGAATCATTTATATTTTGGACAAGGATTATTTGTAGTTAAAACAAGAACAAGGACAACTATAGTTGCAAGTTGAAGTTTGATCTAGGGCATGGTAGCTAGGGTATTACGAGAGAAAGCATAAGAGAGTTGAATGTGTGGTAATGTGAGTGAAAGAGAGATAAAGTAAGAAAGAGAGTGTGATACAGGGATATGATGGTACTATAGACTTTTCTCGGTGGCAACATTTATTATAATAGCCATTTCTTGGCATTTGTAATCATTTTCTACCCATTTCTTTTCTTTAGCTAGATTTTTTTGGCTTTTATTTTTGTGGTAATACACTATAGTACAACTATTTAAATTGTGGGTGTACTTACATTAGATCATGGTTATTAAATTTCTTATCTATGTCTTGTTAGATTAGGGTCTAATTGTTTATTTTACCAGTTTCCATCTAGAATAGTTTCCTTATGTGTTGATCAACTATTCCTTTTCTTATTATTAATGCAATAATAACTATTTTACTACTTATCTTCATTCACCAAGGTCCGATCTATTTCCATTTTGTAGTTTTGCATATGTGTTTCACCTACAACTTAAATATTATACTCTTCCCATTCTTTGTTAGTGTTTTATGGTGCTTTGTTTCAATTTTAGTATTTTTGTGTACAAAAAATGCTCTTGAAATCTATAGATTCTCCAAGATTTTAATTTCAATTCAGTTTGCATCCATGCTTCGAAGACCTCGTCACTATCGGTGCTGAAATTATCACTTTCAAGTCTGAATACTCCTTCACTTGTGATATTTTCTTCTTCCCCTGTATCCCAAAGTTTAAAGATTGAGTATAATTTGTTCACATCTTCCCTTCATTATCCTATGCTACTTCTTCAACATGTGAATTATCATCTAATTCTCCTAAGGGAATATGAACAACTTTTGTACTATTTGCAAATGAGATCTCCTCTTTCCGAAAATATACAATGTCATTAGAATTTACAAAAGATCTTAGTTCTATATATGCGAAAAGGTTCCTTCATCTTATTCACCTCAACGCCAACTCACTATATATTATTCCTTTGACATTGACTTTTCCACGTACCAAGAGTTTGTATTTAGAACCATTAACAAGGATTATATTCATTGATGTTTTCATTAATTTAGGCCTTCCTAACTTCTCATGAGTAGTCGATGGAATGATATTAAAATATATACCAAGGACCACCATAAAATTTTAACTTTGTGATCATTTAGATGGACATTTATCAATAGGGGACCATTCTTCTAGTTCTAGTCTTTAGATAACTGGTTAGCTTTTTCTTTTCCAATATTTCCCCCATTATTTCAATTTAGTCACTATATCTTTTTGTCTCGTAAGGGATGCTAGGTCTTTCAATATTCTGACTTCTTCCTTGATAAAACATCCCACTTCCTCTTTTTTTTGTATGATTATTTGTTTTGCTTGTTTTACAAATTCTCATATTGATTCTTATTAGGTTATAAGTATTTTGGTTCATCTTCTTTTTCTTCTGAACTATAGTATTCCTCACATCCTCCTTCTACTACCTATTTCTTTTTGTTTTCCATAGTATTAGTACCTTTTCTAGTAACCACATGTGCTTCCTTCTTTCATCTAGTTTTCTTCTTCTTGTTATTCCCCATTACTAGCTCTTCTCATAAATGTGTCTTAATAGAAGTATATAAGGACCACATGTCCATTCTATGAAAACCTCTAATTTCTTGTTGTGGTACCCTTCAGATTACACTTTATCATTTTTTCATCTTATCACTTAAGGAAGGTTGGCTACCATTTTGATTTGGATAGAAAAAGCTTGCATTCTCACATGTAAAGAGATCACAATATCCTTCTCACAAAATGAAAATTTTGGTTTCTTCTCTACCCAATATTCTGAGGCACAATGTCTCATTTTCCACATTTAAAACAATTTGCCTCATTTATTATCCTATTATTTTTGCCTCTTCCTCTACCTCCTCTATAGTTTGATTGTTTTTTAATATCCCGATAGCCCTATTATTGATTATTTTGCATAACACATGTATTCTGGTTATCCTACTACGCTGGTATCCAGTATCAAGAACCACTCTTCTAATTCATAATGTAGTAATGACCATGACAACATAAATTTTCTTGGTTTCCTCCATTTTGGACTAGAGGCTTGTTCTTTCGACAATCTTTTTTAGATTATTTATGATTCTTGAAAAATTGCATACTACATAGAGTTAGGTCTTATCGATTTTACTATAGATAATGTCTTCTTTGCTCTAGCCTTTTCGTATTAATTTAAAATGTGTCCTTTATTACAATAGGTGCACCAAATTCTCTCAAACTTATTATGCTTACTGACCCTGATCTCCTATTGTACTTCTAGTTTCTACACTTTTAGATCTAGATCTTCCCATACTTTTGTAGTTTTATCCTTTTACTATAATTTTCCATGGTTGTGCTTCAACCCAATACACCATAGAAATTAGATCAACATATTTTTCAAAAATTCTTCCATCTAATCTTGCTCATATGTCTTTACACAATTCGGGGATACAATTTTTATTATAACTTTTTAGTGATTTTTTATCTTCTTGTACTGGGTTTCTCATCTGGTTGACACTCTCTAGTGGAATTTTTGAAGTAACCAAGTTTTATAAAAATTCAATCTTCATTTCATTCCATGTGGCTGCATACCTATGATAATTTTTCATATACCATTCTAGCTCATTTTCTATAGAATCTAATAATAAGTCCTTATATGTACATTTTCCCAATCTTTCCCATACAAAATCTAAAAGTAATACATGCTCTGAGACCTCAGTGGATTCTATTTAAAAAATAAGAATTTTAATTTCTATATACATGGTATTTGAGCTCTATAGATTACTTTGATGTTTTGTGTCGTTTTGGGTTTCTATACTAGTTTCTTTCCTTGTTTAGTTGTTTCTTTCTTAGTCTCCTTTGGTATGCTATTATGAGGTTTTGTTTCTTTTCCCCTGTCTCTCTCAGATATGATATCAAAATATTATTCTCCTAATATCTTACTCCAAGGGATGTCCTACTCTTTTCTTGCTTCTTTCTTTTATTTTAAAGTTGCTACTTCTATAACAACTCTCTTTCTTTTAAACCTTAAGGTGGATGGGTCCTAGTCTAGGTGTTGTGACTCTTCATGACTTCTCTTCATATTTTAATTTTCAAACATCATCTGATTAGTCAATGAACTAAATTCTTTACCCAAGGTTAAATTAAATTCTCTCCCCTCTTCTTCTTGTTCCCTTGCTTACACTTTGATTAATCATTCTCTCTAAATAATCATCATTCAAGGATAAGACATTAGTCTGAGTGTTTGAGATCTGCGTAAGCCTATTGTCTAAATTAATTGTTATGTAACTTAGGGTTTGTGGAAGATTCCAATAGAGTAGGAGCCTTTATGGTACACCTTTCCTCTGTCAACAAGCTTTTAGGTTCTTGATTATGCATGATCTTCTAAAAATTTATTGATATTCTTTTAATAAAGATTTATCTTTTTGGATGATTCTCCTTCCTCCTACTTTATTTTCTCCCTATTTGGTAGAACCCACATTATCACGCTTATTAGTGCCCCTAATGGCACACTCTATCCTTAATTTTTGTGGGTGTCTCCATTCTTTTTAGCGCCTTTTCTATCTCTCCATCATTTTCTTTTGTCTTCTCTCTTCACTGCAAACTATTCCTCCTTTTCTTTCTAAATCAATTTGTTCCTTAATCTCTCTTGAATTTCTTGTCTCCTTTTACTAAGGGTGTTTTAGATTCTGGATTGTGTTACTCCTATATTATATCCAATGGTGGTTATATAATAATTTTATTAATAGTCACATCCTCTTATAGGTCTTTCAAAACCTTTCCTCCTTTCCATTTCCCATCCCCTTGGCGACTAATCCTCTCTCATAGGGTACATAGATGTCAAGATAATAGATCTTGGTTTTATCATATTAGGTTCACCATCCTCTTTATGTTTCTTGATTCGGTATTAGTTTTAAATTTGAAAAAATTTCTCGCAAAACTCAATAGGACCTAGCCAGGGCCTTGGAAATGAAACCAATGTTAGCAAGAAATATAAGGATTGCTGATCAAAGTTATATTTAATAAGGATTTATGGTGTTGTAGTGAAATATACTTTGGACTCAGTCCTATTGAGGTAAACAAGGACATATATATCTAGACCTAAGATTACTTGTAATCTGGAATAAGAACATCCCATAGACACAATAAATCTCACCATCCTATTGGTGAATAAATTTTCTATCTACTTATATTTACAAAAGGAGACGTGGCCCTTAGATAGCATTCCTAGACTATATTCTATCTTCCAAAGCTTGTTTTATGACTCATCTTTTTAGAAGCTTTTTAGACTGGTGTGTGTACTCTATTTTTCATCCAAGAGATACAATTTATGACACTACATTTATCCCCCACTTTAGTACAAGTATGACCTTACACTTATAATCTTATTAAAGTATAATATAACATAGAAAGACTTTCATCAAGACATTAAAGAGACACAACAACACCAAGCCCCCAGGACATAGGATCTTATCCATCTTAAAATATCAAGACAAAAGAAGCAACATGATTATCATAAGTAACACATATGTGCATGGAGTGTGAAATAAAAAAGAAGAATATGTCATCATAGGGATGGTAAGGGTCAATAGGAAACTGACTAGGAGCCATAAGAGAAGAAAACATGAACTCTAGGACTAGTAAGGGATGCTTACTTAGAGTCATGTTAGAGAAGGGGAGTGTAAAATGTCTTGCAAGGTGTGTTATGCTAGTTTAATCATGCTATGGAAGGTTCTAAATAAAAATCTCTATTTTCTATATAATCTGAAAATGTGATTGAAAAATGGTGTTGCAATGTGCACCAAGAAAATCATGGCATGTGGTCAAAGTGTAGAAAATGATCTTACGGTGTCTGCATAAGTGTAACATATAGAGGAGTGTATGCCCCCACATTAAAGTGATTACATATGTCATACCATGAATCATTTATTTAATACATATCATACATACATCTAAAAAGACAAGAACGTCGTAACAACAAAAGGCCCCCAAACAGAGGTAAATTAAAGGAGATGGTAACAAAAAATGAAAGATAATATATTAGATAGATCATGTATACCAAGTATGATTTTTTTTGAATTGACCTCATCCTCCAAATGTAGTGGAACTATGAGAAAAATACACAAGAAGAGGACACAAGATGAATAAAGGAGTCTTTTTGGGTGAACATGGAAGATACCAAAAAGATCTCAATGCTTGGCATCATCCTCAAAAAATACAAAAGCATGTTTACACCAAGAGCACATTTACAAAAAAAGCACATTCAAAACATAATATGTACATTCCATATAGAATAATGATGATAAAAATAAAGGAATTCTATGATAGAGTTGATCCCTTGTATTCTTATGCCAATGGAGCAATCAAGGGTCATCCAAAGAGATTTTAACATACAAAAGGACACAAAAAGAAGCTTAACTATACAAGATTTCACATTAATGCAAGAAAATACACAAAATAAAACATCTAATACATGAATGAGATAGTCAAGGAAATCATCCATCTTTAAAAATTATTCATCACCATTTGTGAATGATGGATAAAATACCAGAGGAGCTACACCTAGTATAATAGAGGGAGCTATATCCAGTGCCAAATATGGACCATGCTCTAATGATGAATCACAATATATGTTAATAGGAGATAACTTTAATTCTTGTGAAAACATAAAGACAAATAATTATTATCATTTTTTATAGTTTTAACATTATCAGAATCATCATCTAAATTGATCAAATTTGAGAGATTCAATAGGAGGAGAAGAAGAACCAATTGGAATCAACAACTTGGGATTTTGATGAGGTTGGGAAAGGTAAAGCTCCTCTGAGATAGTATTGGGTAAGGTAAACTAAGAAGGTGGGATTAAATCAATATTTGACCGCTTTATAGAAGAATCACTTTTTGCAGCAAACTCACAAGCATTGGCACAATGTCTTTGTTGGCTTTCTCTTGCACTATGGTTTCACTAGTTATGACTCTAAGCTTAAGTAGAATGAGGTTTAGTATCAACCAAAAATCCATCCCTTTTCTTTCTATACTCTAGTAGTGGAAGGAGGATTTGAAGGAACAACTAAAGGATGAGAGATAAGAGGTGCTAGGTGTTTCCCTCTTTGTCCTTTATAATATTGTGGAAGTGGAACTACACATAGGAGGAATATTTGTAGGGAGGATTCATAGTCCAAGATGTGGTTCCATATTACCTATGGGGTAGGAATAGATACTTCTATATCCATAGAGGATGAAGGATATTTAAGGGTAGTAGTTAAAGTGGATTCCAAAGGATTACTTGAGGATAATTCAACTATTCTATTGGATTTAAACTTTTAATAGGAAAGCAATGAGATATCTTGATAAGGTTTAAGTGGTTGAGGCCAAAAGTAGTCAAGGATAAATTTTCCATGAGTAACTAAGGGCTGAAAAAGAGTATGATGTATATTCATATCCTTTGAAGAAAAGCTTCAAATATTTATAGATTTTGGAAGTGAGTACCTTCATGGATGTGATTCAAGGACGAACCAACTACACAAAAAAAATGGTCAAAGGTAGGGATAATTTGGTATAAATAATTTATAAGCATTTAAAATCAACCTTAATAATAATGGTGATGGAACCTATAGTAGGGAAAATGAAACCATCATGCACCTTAATCAAGACATCAACTTTATCATATGTTTCTTGACATAAATCCTATTTGTGTAAAGATATTGTTTGGCAATAACATTCACCATACATAGTGGATCAATAAGATCTCAATATGAGAGTTTATTTTTAAAATTTTTTTTTAGTAATGTATAATGGACCATCAAGTGCATTCATGATACCATTTTAGGTAAAGGTGATATTGGGTTCACATTTAGGCATAGGTTTCTACTGGTCTATCAAATTGGCAACATTTTCTTGGTTGAGTGAGTTTGATTATATTACTATAATCTTTAATCTCAACTACATTTGTGGAATTAGAAGGAAAAGGATAGGTAAATATTTTCAATCTCTTTGTGTCATGTCCAAGTTGACGATGATATTGACAAAAGGATTTTGAGTTAAAGGAAGACGGTAAAGGTTTTGAGGTATCTACAAGATGGATAAGTGGAATCTTTATCAAATTGGTGCTAATGAATTGAAGCATAATGGTATGCAAGGAATAAAAAGGAGGGTAAAGTTATGATGCTTGAATGGTTTATAAGAAAATTTGTGATGCTTGAATGATTTAGAAGAAAAGTGAGCTACACCAAGGCATGTTATGGCTGAAAATTGAGTATCAATGTTGTTGGAAGAATGGTTGTTATTGTTCTTGATGAAGATTTTCTTTTGTTTTCTAAAGCCTTGCTAAGTTTGACGGGCATCTATACTTATCAACTAGAATAAAAAATGAAGAATCTTCATATTGAATAACCTAAAGTTGGTATTTACAAAGTGTGTGAAAGATGGGTATTTCAAAACAAAATTATTTTTCTAGTATGTAGTTACAAATTATCAATACAAATTCTTTGAAAATCAACATAATGAAGAGTATAACAAAAATTAAAATACAAATGTTGATATCTACTGATTTACTTAACACATTGATTACAATGCAATAAATTAGTTAAAGCATTTGGCGGGCCTAATTTGTTTTGAAAATGTTGCAATAATTTATCCACCATTTTCTAAAAACTAACAATTGAATTACTGAGCAAGTAGCAAAACCATTCCAAAGTAATTTCTTTCAAGGATCTAAGGAAGAGTTTTGTAAGAAGTTTTTTTTCAAAGGAGAATTAATTGCATTAAGTAGAAAATGTTTTCACATGAGTATGAAGGTCACATTTTCCATTGTATTTCTCAAAATGAGGTACCTCAATGTTTTTTGTGATTTGGGTTTGAAGGATCTCAAATGGGAGTTATGTATGATAAATGAAGGGATAGCAGATTGAGATTGGGTAATGTTGACCAATTGTTGTTGTAAGGAAGAAACATTATGCAAAAAATGATTTAACAAAATATAGGCGAGTGAATTGATTTGTGAAAATTTGGATTGTAATGGAGATTTGAAGGCTGACTATGATAGGTATGAAATATTGTGGTAAGTGGGTGGAGGAGATAGTTGATGCATGTTTTGAGAAACAAAAGGGAGATTAGTTAATGGTGTAACATAAGCACCTTTGATTGGTAGGATTGACTTCATTACTAAATGTACATTGGTGAAAATGGGAGTAAGAGAAAGTGGCGATTAGTCATTTTCAAACTTACACACTCAGGAGGAAGATATCCCAATAGGCTCAAGAAGAACCCAAGCGCTGAATGGGAAATGATCCTTTGCTAAAACTATGTATATTGAAATGAAAATAGGAAAGATGCAATGTAGAAGGGAAAATAGACAAATAAAAATACTAGACATAGTAAATTGATAACTAATTGCCAGACACCATAAATGAGATGAGTCAAAGTCTATAATGTTGTACTGACCTAGGATTTTAGTTTTACTAAAATTGTAGGGTATAGAATAGCTCAAGAATTCTATATCTAAGAATAGAATGACTCAGGCATTCTGTACCTGGGAGTAGAATGAATCAGACATTTTGTACCTAGCACTTTTGAGGACTCTCCAACTATTCTTGATCTACTTGGAAAAGATTCAATAGCTCCGTAAATTGTTCCTGCACATGGAAAAATGAATTCAATAGCTCTGTAACTTGTTCCTGCACATAGAAAATGGGGAAAAGGTTAGGTAAAGGGGGTTTTCCTTGGTCAAACACCCTACATAGGAATCAACCTTTAAAATAAAAGGAAATTTCATAAAGGAAAGTATGTAAAGAAGTAAATGCTTGATTCACCCTACATAAACCCTCATGGACAAATGTAGAAATAACTCATACCCATGAAGATGCTTGAATGTTCTTGAATTCAGGGATTTGAACTTGGAATGTAGAAAGGAATCAAAGATTCCCTCACAAATGCATGGATCTATGAATGCCACTCCTAGATCTTCAATGTATATATGCTTGGTAATCACTTGCAATGAAGGAGAGATGAATGAAGATGGAAGGAAGAATATTCTTTTTTGATTGAGAACTCCTCTACTTGGCCTTCATGGGAGAGAAAATTTCCTCAATGGAGAAAATTTCCTTAGAATTGACTTGGATTCTTGAAGAAACTAGATCTTGGATGTTTGCCTTCAAATACTTGATTAAATTGCTTGAATGGTTGATTTCTCTTGAAAACACTTGGTTTCTTCAACATAGTAATGGATCTTGATTTTGGTTACTAAAATGAGAGAAATATGATGTTTATATAATTCATTCATCATTTCAAGATCCAAAAATAAGCTAGACCAACCATGAGATCTAATTTACCACTAAAATCCCGACATTGGGCCCTGGGCCAAATTTGGGCCAAAAAAAGTGGGAACATAACACTTCAGTAATTACCTGGGTACATAAAAACTCAACCATTAAGTACCTAGGGTTTTGAGATAAAATTTGAACTGAGTGGAAAAGATGTACGAAAAGAAGAATCAAGTTTCTAGGATCAAGCATAACAGACATCAGATAATCACAAAATGGGGCCTAATAATGCATCCAATTATGGGTGTTAAATTTTTAGGATGATATATTTAGCCCCCAATTTACCAAGAGCATGAGACAAAACATGCTCATGGTAAAGTAGATCATTGCATAAGAACAATCTTATCAAGGTTAAGGAGATAAAGAAGCATCAAACCCCCAAGTGACTTAAGTCCTCATCAAATCCAAAACTAAGATGAGAGAGAGAGAGAGAGAGAGAGAGAGAGAGAGAGAGAGAGAGAGAGAGAGTAGCCTATTAAGGTATTTCCTTACTATGGATCATGCAAAGAGAAAGTGCTACTGCAAAAGATGACATTAATAGTCTAGCAAGTTGTGTTATGCTAGTCAACCCATCAAAACAAAAATGATCAGTCCTTAAGGAAAGTATTGTCTCCATTAAGGGATCTTGAAAAGGCAATAAGTCCTAAGGAAAGCATTGTCGCTAAAGGGATCTTGAAAAGGAGGATCAGTCTAAGGATTCACTGAATAATGCACATGGACATGATAATACAAAGATGAATGTATAAGGAAATCATTTTCTCATTAGCCATCTACATAAGAGATTTAACTCAATCATCGTGTGTGTGTGTGTGTGTGTGTGCAAAATGTGAAACAAGGAGCGAAGTGTATGGACCCACGCTAAAGTGATTGCAAATACCCTAATAGGAGCAATAGCTTCAACAGAGAATATATGCACTCAAAAGAGATGTTTCCACTATGAGATATCTCCAAGAAAAGACAAACCAAAGGCAATGAAACACATGAAAAAGAGAGAACGAAAGGGATCTAAAAACTCAGGGGTCAATATGATCATATGATAACTCACGTATATCATAATTATATCAAAATGAATTGTCATCATTCCCCAAAGGTAGTAGAACTACAAAAAAATGGAATAATTTCATGTAAGTGTTACAAAGAAGAGTCTTTTTGGGTTGGTATCACAAAGAACAAAAAGAATAGGTAGCTACAATTTTACATAATCCCCTATCAGAGAACACAAAGGCATATTTATGAACAATGACACATGTATGACATAATATATAATGACATATAGAAGAAGTGAGATACAAATAGAGGAATGTCATGACAAGTCAATTTATTTGTCACCTTGTGCTAATGGAGAAATAAGGTTCATCTAAATAAATCTAAACAAAACATAAAAAATATCACATCACGAGGGAAGCACATTGAACAGCAAGAAAATACAAAGAATCAACTACACAAGAGGAGCTACTCAAGCATATCGCCTACCCCCCATCTCAATCTGTAGTTTTTAGGGAACGTGGGAAACATGAAAGAGGAGAAAAATAAAGCAATGTAGATGGAACAATAGTGAATTCCAAACAAGGAACATGTTGTAAAGGTTGGTCACTTTGTTCATCACTAGGACTAAGAGATAATATTTTTTAAAGTCATGGTTAACATCAATAAGCTCATACATATCATTAGAATCACTAGCTTTAACATTATTATTTGCATTAGAAATAGTGAAATCATCATCATTATCTTCATCATCCAAATTAATTACAATAGAATCTAAGATACAACCATTGTTATCATGTTTGTTTAATAACATCTTTCTAAAATTAACTTCCTCCCTTGGGCTATACATAGGTTGGTCAAATGGAATAAAGGCATTAATAGGTGTCTTAGTGGAGGATAGGTTTTGGGAAGCATGTTCATGGGATATAGCATGACATTTATGATGGCAGTCACAAGTACAGTAATTAATTTTGGTTTTGCTTGAAATTTGACTTGGTTTAGGATCAAATAACATCTGGTGCTTTTCTTCTTGAGGTAGAAGAATGAAAGAAACCATACTAGGTTGGGAGATAGAATTTGTAGAACATTTATATGATATAGGAGATGGAAATGAAGAATAAATAGGAGGTGTAGGAAGAAGTCGAGGTATAGGGAAAGGAAATGAAACATCCTTAGGATCTCTAAGATCACAAATCTTGTGGATTTTGAATTTCTGATAGGATAAAAAAATATTGTCTTTGTAAGGATGGATTGGTTGAGGGATGGAAGTACAAAAGAGATCAAGGTGAAAGTTCCCTCAATGTGCTAAAGGCTGATAGGGACTATGATTAATCATTATGATTTATCCATCATGGGGAAATTTCAAACACTTATGTATAGCAGAGACTACGACTTTCATGGAGGTGAGAAAAGGAAGATCAAGTCTAGCTTGAAACTAATCAAAATTTGGGATGCCAACAAAGGTGACATCTAGGGTTTTACCACCAAATTCTATGGGACAAATATCGGAACCATTAGTAAGATAAGTGGGTATATGCACCAAGATGGGGCACCAAAAAGGTGCCAAATACCTTTTTGGCCCCCATCCATGCATAGGGCGCACACCCTATAGTCCGCGCCGCCCTATGGTTTGGGAAATTTAAACCATAGGGCGTGCGCCCTATAGGGCGTGTGCACTAATGTTTTGCATAAAGTGGTTGGGCAGCCACTTTTGTGGCTTATTTTCCTTCTCCAAAGTCACGGCCTGCTATTTTTCTCTTCATAATAGCGCGTATGTGATTTATTGTGAGGCTTTCTCCATCAAAGTGAAGAAAAAAATGGCTCCACAACGTCAACAAGGTCAAACCGGAAGGAGAGGTAAGTGATTCTACAACCATGAATGCTATTTGTTTTGAAATTTAAGTTTAATTTTTAGTTTTTCTTCAAATTTGATTGTCAAAGTCTCTTGTCTTAAATTTTATGTTTAATTAGAGTTTTAAAATATATTTACTTTTAATTGTCAGGAAGGAATGATATCCCCACAGAAAATCCTCAACCAAACCCTCCATCTTCTCCTCATGAAAAAATGGATGCTGAAAATAACCAAGAAAATGAACCCCAACCACCCTCACCAATTGAGAAACCTCCTCTTAGAACACATGAAAACTTGATAAACCAAATAGAAAAAGGGAAAACAAAAATATAATATTTAATTAGGAGGTTAAAATATTCTATTGGTACAAATCCTAGAAGGGCAACACTTTCAAAATCATTAGAATTGATCTTGACCCACGTAGGTTCAGTTAGTGGGCAACTAAATTTATGAAACGACAAAAGAGAAGAAAAAAAAAATATTATGAAAATAAATTATCATATGAGGACATAAAAAAAAATAAATCAAAAAAGTTGACATTCGCAAACTCTTTAAAAAGCCAGGGGAAATTGAAACTCTTAAACCCACAAGGAGGATCCCAATTCATTGGTGCTTGAATGAAGATATAAAAACAAATTTTTGGGACAGATGGTGGATGGTCTTTGATTCCCCTCCCTATAACAATCATGAGGTTCTTATCTATTTCCTGAGGAAACTCTATTGTGAGTTTGTCCTAAAGGAAGTATCAAATTATTTTGACTTTCTAGAGTCTTAGGGTAGAGGTGGGGGGTCATCATTTGATAGACCTATGGCACGTCGTGACCCTAATGCACCTAGGTTTCCCAGTGGCAAGCCATAGGTGGATCATGTTAGTATTCCTTCCAATGTGAAGGAACGCGTGGAGGTGGACACACTAGGCATGATTAGTGCTCTGACACAGACTTTCATTTAGTGTGCCACTCCTCTAGTCGAGGGTGACTATGGTCAGCCTTTGAGGGGTCATTTTTTTCATTCTTGTGGATCCCTATGCACATTTGGTACTTCCGAGAGAGAGGAAGAGGATGATGGACTGATGATTTTCTCAATACAACATTTGGCATTGATACACAGGTAAATGTTTGCATGTTCATTAAATTTATTTGATCATATTTCATTTTTAAATGAATAAATTTAATTAAATTAGTATCTATTGTTTATGATGAAAATTCAAGGAAAGAGTGTTGGTGGTAGTGGAAATGATCACCTAGACCCTTTATACACTACCGTGTCAACTCCACAAGTATGTATCGAATAAAACATTTTTTAAAGTATACATTTGATTATTTTATAATTATATGGATGTTTGTCTCATAACTTATTGTGCATGTACATTAGTTCACTACTGGACCATCGACGTTGACTGTAGATAGCGAAGGGCCTCATTCACATTTTGTTGAGGTATGTTTATTTGCATGTTAATTTGATTTACTTGATTATATTTAATTAATAAATGAATGAATAACTAAAATAGTAGACAAATTATGATCAAAATCCAGAGTCAAAGTTTTCATGACAATGATCACATTCCTTCACCTACCTTTGTGACGGCATCATTTAGTCCATAGGTATATATGTAATAATGAATTATAATTAACAAGTCAGTCGTTTGTTCTTATATTAATGGTTGTATTATAAATTACCATACATGTGCACTAGTTTGATGCTGGAGCTACAACATCAACACCGCACACTGAAGGATGCGGTGACGCCTTCACAGATGTATCATTTATTAATTAGTGGGATTGTAAAATATTATAGGTATTCTTGATAACTACATAATACTCTTTTTATTTTATTTTCAGTTAATGACAGTAGAGACTCCTCCTTTTGTTTGTGATAGTTTGAATTGTGGCATAGCTGTAGCTATAGCTAGTTCTGACACATTGACCAAGGTATGAAAGAGATAACTTAATTAGAATTGTTATATTAATAGATTGTATTGAAATTTTTAATGATATTAATGTATGTGTTTTAAATATTATTTTAATCATTGTTGTAGGGACTCATTACTCTAGATTGTCAGCGTTCCCCTTCGGTAGATGTACATAGAAATTATTTGTTAGCGGTAAGAAAATACTCTATTTTATGTCATCCTATAATTAAATTTCTATGTATATTAGCTATTGATGTTTATACTTGTTATTTTATCAGCTCAAGTTGCAGAAGAGTCTAGACAGGAGGACTAGTGAGCACACTCGCAAGAGTACTGCATCTCCATCGACGCGATGACCGAAGACAGGCTGAGATTTGTTTTCTTCCCCTTCCGGGAAATGACTAGATTAGGGATAATCATTGTATGCCAATATGGCATTACTGGACAAATTTTTGTATATTGTATAAGTGACATGTTCTATATCGATTTGGCTTTCATGATGCTAATTTAACATTATTGGACATATGTGATCTATGGCATTATTGGACATATATATTTTTCTTCATGCTCTACGAATATATCATTTGTACTGATGTAACTACTTTATGTTTATGTGGATGTCTTATGCTTTGTAAATTGCTTGTCTTATAATTATGTTTGCACTTGTATCTATATATATTGTTACTGAATAATTCATACTTAATGAGAATATGCATGTTTCATTTCATAAACCTAGACTCGTATTTTTCATTCCAACACCTTAATGAAATGATAATAGTTCATATAAGATGTAATGGATGAAAATGGGGTTTAGGAGATTATTTGTTAATTGTTGTTTGATTAGCTTAGAGTATGTTGAATTCCTTAACCCTATTTCATATTTACTTGAATTGTATTGATTGTGTATTGTAATTGTGATTAAGGAGAAGATAAGATGTTCCTTTTTACCCTCAAATGCACAAATGGGAGATCCAAGTTGATCAACCCCGAGGAAGGGGCACTAATGCACAAATGAATCAACTATTTGGAAAGGAGAATAAAAAAGGAGATACCTTAAATTCTATTAAATATAAGTATGGAAATGATATATGATAGTAATTGAAGAAATAGAAGAAATGCACTAACCTTGAAATATTGCAGATCAAAGAATGCTATTTTCTAAGGTCTATGGACTATTTCTGGAAAAACTGACAGTTGATACCGAACCAGAACACAGAGATGAACAAAACCTAGAAATCATTTTTCGTTCTGATGTCATCTTATAAAAAAGGTCAACCTTGACCACAAATGTCAACCCTGACCCAAGAATGTCAACCCTGACCTACACAGATCCAAAAGTGACTCTGTTCACGCTGTCCTAAAGAAAGCCGAAAAGGGTATCCAGATCTGGGCTCAAATCAACTATTTTGCACCTGTACCTACAAGAAAAAGAGGATTGTTTGTTTTGGGGGAGGGGTTTGCCTTGGTCAAACCCAGGTTTTGGAATTAACCTCAAATATATGTAATTGAAATTGCAGAAATGGACAAAGTAAATGCATAAATTCACCTTGCTTGAAAAGATTCCTTGTGGCGGATTCGAATCCTTGAATCCACAAGTATGCTTCAAATGTAGAATGTAGAAAGGTAGGATGTCTTCAATCTCTTTCTTGTAGATCTCCAACACCAAGTCTTGAATGGGTTCTTGAATTTGGAATAGGCTTGGAAGAAGGTGGATGGAGAGATCACCAAAAGGGCACTTTGTAGCTTCAATCCTTTAATGGCCTCCAATGGATCTCCTTCATGAAAATGGATGCTTGAATGAATGAATGCTTTCTTGAATCACACTTGAATATATCTTGAGAATGCTTGATCACCCTTGGAAGAATTAGTTCGCTTGATGATGGTTATAGAAAATGAGAGAGAAAGCTTCTCTTTTATATGGAATTAGGGCACAATCTTCTAAGGAGGCCTACATAGGAGGATTAAATTCCCATTAAATCCTTTACCCTTAGGAGAGGACCTATATTAAATATAATTTAGGAATCAGCGCTTTGGAACCCAAAACAGCCGACCTAGAAGCGGGAAAAACTTTTTGCAAAGGTCGACCTCCAAAAAATGTGAGACCTTGGGATCTGAACCCTGGTTCAAGGTCAAGGTCGACGCTAACCTAGACCTGAAAGGTCGACCCTGACCCTTAAGCCCAGAATCACCAGTCTGCAGTTCAGAATATAGAAATCAGGCTAATCAGGAGTGGAAAGAGGAACAGAACAGGGAGGAAGCCATGTCAAGATCAGGAACCCATTCAAGGCGCTTGTCACGACCCCAAACCACTTACTCAGAAGGATAAACACGTCTACAATGGAAGTGCTTCCATTTTCTGACTATACATTTAGCCCCCACTTTAGCAAGAGTATGAGCTCAACACAAACTCTTGGTAAAGGAGAA
>MU217358.1:153965-176407 GCA_018584345.1 Thuja plicata | reverse complement strand
CTCCATCATTTAATTAAATTAGCCATGGAAGGGTGATTGGGTTGGATTTAATCTTTTTGATTTGAACTATACAATTGAAAAATCAATTGCATAATTTGATTAATCCCTTTAGGCTTAGAATTTAATTTTTTGATTTCATGATTATTTGATCTTATAATTTGATTTGATTTTTGTCCATTTGATTTGCATTGAGATGAGATTTTAAGGCATTTGGCTGAGATTTATAGTTTGGAAAGCTTGAGATACACCTGGTAAATTTTAGGTTTCTACAAATGCATTGTACACCCCTTACATAATTCAGACTCCTTGGGAATTCATAGAAAGTAGAAGATTGATTTCCATCCAGTCCATGCCTAGTGCACCTATTGCTGCCTGACAGATTATTACAGGGGCTTCCACCTATTATGAGATCAAAACCTCCAATTGAGTTAATCATTTCATCAAACATTTCTACTGTTAGATCCTTCACATCCCCCACCTCAATTAGTTTACCCTTTTGATATGATTTTTCCCACTAGCTTCTGAGAATAAGCCTATTTTGTTTGCAAATTTATGTAGATACAACATAATTAAGTAGAATACCCAAACGATGAAAATCAACTTCTACACCCCCAATTCTAGATAATAGAGAAAGGACATTTATCCCCTTTGGCTAAATAGGCTTCAAAACAGATTGATGGTATCTTATCATTTCTACCTAGAAATCATTTCCAAGGGATCATATACACTCTATCTTGGAAGAATAGATACGTGTGTGGCAAAGGTAAAATGTGACAATACTTTTGATATTCAGGAAATGCCTCTTCAATTGTCATTGTTGGCAAAGGTAAAATCTGAAAATGATTATCAATAGGAAGGTTATGCATGTAGCCATGTTTTCTACTAGAAACTGAAAAGTAATTAGAATCCACAAATTTTGGTTCAATATTATGGAGATATCAGGATATTTTTTCCCATATGTACCCCTTATTGTATTAAACACATTTTCAAAATAAAAATAGGGGGGTCCTTGAACAAACTTTTTAAGCTTCAACTATCGATTGACAAGGTGACTTGGAACTCCAAATCCAACCAATCCTTTAACATGGCGTGGTAAACAAAAATTCATATCATCTTCTACAGACAAACCTGTGGAAGACGTACTTCCTTCCAATTTTATCTTTTGAAATGGTTTCTTGTGATGGGTTTCATTGTGATTATTTAGTCTTTCATTCAATCCCTGCAAAAGGAAACCTTGGTTAGCATGACTAATCAAATTGATGACTCTCTCTCTCTCTCTCTCTCTCTTTTTATGATTTTGTGTCTAATATAGGGTGTACGCCCTCTAGTAAGTATAGGGCGCATGCCCTATAGGGCATACGCCCTTGTAATGACATTGATATTTACCAAGCTTAAGGGTTGGATTTGTGTTGGAGTTCCAACCCAAAGGCCTGGAGTATTCAAACAGGCCTGAGACGTGTTTTCCAACAAAGATAGAAAAAATTAACATTTTTTCTTGTGTGCTCTCCGACAGGTTTGCATGTGGTTCAATAATGATAAATCAAATGACATGGTATTGTAGATCTCTCTAATAGCTATCTAACAATGTAATTTATTTTGAAATCTCATTATGTTCAGTTTTTCATTTTTAATTTCTTTTCTAAGTATGTCCGATTTTTGTCAAAAACCAACGTGTATTCATTTGGGCTTAGATTTTGGCTCATTCATCGAATTTTGAAAAAATTTACATTTTCAGAAACTAGACTCCATTATACACACTTTAAATTTTTATTTTTTTGATTTTCAATTAGTTTTCAATGATTTCTAGGGGAAGCACACATAAATTTCACATTTTCAAGATGTGTCCACTTCGGAAAATGGAAAAAAATCACACTTTCATAAAAAAATTAGCAGAAAAATCTAGGTTAAACTAGGCGGTGTTAGCTAATTTCTCACTAGAGTGATTAATTTTTTTTTCAAAAAAAGTTAACATTTTAGGGGGAGCACACCAGACGCTATGTTATGTTTTTTGACAAAAAGCAGGACCACTTTTTGTGCTCCCCCTTTTTGAGGGCCTTATTCTCAACCATTTCTATAAAAATTAGTAGTTTAGAAACTAGATTCAGAGTAGAACAACTCTCGTTTTTGTCACATTTTAAAATTTTAAGTGTAACTATCCTCAATTTCTCGTTGAAGTTCAGAGTTTGTTGATTTCAGAAAAAGTGGCATCTTATACCCCCTTTTTGGTCCCCCATCTTTGTGCACTTACCCAAGTGAAACCATTAAAATATTTGATGATCACATAAGATTTGTCATAGAAATCTCACCACAAATGTATATTGTAAAGATGTTCTTCATTTATAACATTCACCATGCAAGTCTAGGATCTATAAGGACACCACAAGAAAATATATCATTAACCTTTGTAGCACTCTCAATAGACCATCATGTGATTTAATAATCTCACTAGGATCAAATGTAATGCAAATATCAGGTTCAGGTTTGGGTTTAGGTTCTGATTGATCAATAAGGTTGACAATATTGCTGGATTACTACACTCAACGTCATAGTCAGCAACATGGGTGGAGGAAGGAGGTAGAGACTGGGTATACTCAACAATATTGGTTGAATGAGAAGGTAAATGATTGGTATATATTTGCATATTTAATTTAGGAGGTGTTACAAACTTGTTTCCTTGATTATAAACACCCTCAAAAAATATAACATTCGAATCAATGAGGTCTTGAATAACATATTTCAAATGGAAACACTTCTTAGTATCATGGCTAGGTTGATGATGGTATTGAGAAAAATATTTTTGATCAAAGGATTTAGGAAAAGGTTTGGATGTGTCAATTGGTTTAATGGGAGGAATTTGTAAAACATAGCATGAATCTACTTCAACATCACATTATGCAACGATTCATAAAGAGGTGTGAAATTACGAGAAGGTATATAAAAATATGAAAAAGGAGACACCTTTGGATGCTGCTTCCACTTGCTCATCAATGAGGTTTGATGAATTATTGATCATAATGAAGCCCTTAGGTTTTTGAAACTTTTAAAAGGATTGGGATGCATCATCACTCTTATCAACCAGAGCCATTGGAGTCTTGCTCTCAAATTGACTCACTTGAAGCCAATGACTATGAAGCATTGCACACAACTGAGTGAAAGAGGATAATTCAGAAGGAAACATCTTATCTCTAATATCTTTTTGTAAATTAGCAATGAAAATATATTGAATATTAACATTAGGAACATGATAAGAAATCTGAGCATGAAAATGCTTAAATCTACCAATGAAATCGGTCACTATTTCTTTAACGCCTTGTTTACAATACAAAAAAACATTCAAAGAAATCTTGGAACCAATTTGTTTTGAAACTGTTGGATGAAAGCATTAGCAAGGTTTTAAAAGTTGTCGATGGAATAATGAGGCAAAGAACAATACTATTGCAAGAGTTTGTCTCAAAAGGTTCTAGTAAACAGTTTATCCGTGAACCTATGTGTAAGATTATATATATATATATATATATATATATAAGTAGGGGGTGTAATGTGTGTATATTGCCTCCTAATCCAAGACAAGGAGATCCCAATTGATTAACCGAAAGGAGACAATCAATGCAAAGAGGAATCAAATGGTTATGGATAAAGAGGGAAAGGGGGTCAAATTTATTAATTATAAAGTAAAACAATAGATCTGAAAGATTAGGATGAAATGAAACACTTATCTTCAAATGTAGCAGATCTGGAAATACCTGTTTTATAATGCCTGTATCAAGTTTCTGGAAATTTTGCAACCAGATCTGGAATAGAAACACAGAGACGAAGAAAACTCAGAAATCTTTTCCTTTTTCGATCCAGGTCAACCTTGACCCAGATAAAGTTCAACCTTGACCCCTTTATGTCGACCTTGACCTCCGCTGCTCCAACGAAAATTCTATCTGGGAGTCCCGAAAGTTTTTTCGAAAAGGGTATCCAAATATGTTCTATGATTCATTGTTTTGTACCTGTACCTACAATAAAAAATGGTTTTGTTTGTTGGGGGAGGGGTTTGCCTTAGTCAAACCCCAATTTTAAGAATTAACCTTGAAATCAAAATTGAAATGGAGAATGCTAGCAAGTAGTAGAAGTATATCTAACAATGAAGCAATGATATGAACAATAGATATACAATTATATTTCAAATGTAAACAAGTATGTTAATATAAAAGCTTAGACTCAACATTAAGAACCATAAATGTAAATCAAAACCTTCATGATTATATACTTGGAATCCACCTTGAAGGAAGAATGAATGAATCTTGAGGATGCACAAAGGATCTTGAAGGAAGATCACACCACCATGACGGATAGATCTAGGGTTTGAATGATGAATCTTGAATACTTGAACCAAATCCCTTCAAAGGCTTGAATGCTTGAATCCTTGATCTTCAATGGAGAAATTTAATGCTTGAGAAGAAGACTTGAAAACCTTGATTGAACACTTGGAAGCTTGAAAACATGTAGAACAATAGATGCTTGAAAGTAGACGATTGCTTTGATAGGTTTCTTGATATTCTTGTGTCATAGTCCTTCAAAAATGAGAGGAGAAAGGCTTCCTTATATACAAGTCTAGGGCACAAACTTCTAGAGAGGATGACAAAGGAGAATTAAATTCCAATTAGGCCTATACCCTTAGAAGTGGACCTATATTAAACATCTTTTAAGAGTCGCCACTTCAAAACCTGAAACAACTGACCCAGAAGCAGGAAAATAAACTTTTGAGTTTCCCCTGCAGCCGGAAAACTTTCCAATAGAAAAGGGGGACCTAGGTCAAGGTCAAGGTCGACCTTGACCTAGGTCAGGGTTGAGGTTGACCTTGACCTAGGTCAGGTTTGAGGTCGACTTTGACCCAAGGGGCCACGACCCTTGGAAAATATTCCAGGTAGGTAAAATAGTGCCTAGAGAGGCCCAATTAGGGTCCTAAACAGGCACAGAAGATGGAAAAGGGGAAAAAATGAGAGGAAAACATGATATTGGACCAAAAAAATCCTAAGGAGGGCTAAATAATCTTATCATGGAAGTGCTTCTATTTTAAGATGATACACTATGATCATGAGAGAAATCACTGCACAAAGTTTGAAAGGTTTTAACATGGGTCAATGGGTCACCCTTTCCATTGTAAGTATCTAAATGGGGTATTTGTCTGTATTGAGGGATCATAACATGAATGACATCTAAGGACAAAAGAATAGCAATGTCACAAGTAGGAATATTGAACTTGTATTGAGCCATTGATACAATTTGTTGTTGCAAGGATGAAATGTTTTGAACGAAGATATTGACAGTGGATTCACTCGACAGAGTGGTAGGAGATATATGTGTAAGATTAGGACCATTATGGAAAATGGAAGGAACAATAGAATATGAAAATGGAACACTATTATAAGTAGGCATGGATGAAGGAAGGGAAACACATGGAACACTTGAAGAAGAAGAAACAATAGGATTAGGAATACTAACATCTGTAGGATTAATGTTTTGAATGGAAGTGGTTATGAGAGGTGGACCATAAGTGGACACACTAGGTATTGAAGTAGGAATAGGAACAAAGGTCTCAACACTAATGGTAGATGGAATAAAACCTAATTATTGGGCACAATCTCTTATAGGTTTGACATTTTTATCAATGAGATGAGAGATACTACACAAGATATTAACACCATGTTCTTTCTTGTGAATTAAATTCCTCAAACTATATACTACGGAGATGACCTCAGGATTGAAGTTCTCTTGTCCTAACCACTGCTAAAAAAAAATTCAAATTTCTAGGAAATATTTTTCACTTACATAGGAGGAACTCTTAGGGTTTCATCATCATCATGAGAAGAGTGGGAAGAGTTGTTCTCAACAGTATGAGGAATGTCATTAGTAGGCATGTTTGTCTCATCAAGATTCCTAGGAAACATAGAGGACTTAGGATCAAAGGAACCCATAATTCTACAAATTTTCCTAATTAGAAAGGGGCAAAAGCACAATAATCTGTCACCTTTTAGGCTAACTTGATTGACTCGGCTGAGTTAGACTCGACCCAGTCTGACTCGGCCCATTCAAACTCGGCCGAGTCAACGTGGCACCAAATGGCGCTTATGTGGCCAAGTCGGCTTGTGTGTGAGCCAATGGGAGGGCTAGTAGGACTTGACTGAGTCTGACTGGGCCGAGTCTACCTAGGTGGCATGTCATGTGGCAGCCAAACCTCCAAAAACATAAAAAATCTAGAAGTTTGCAATTCTACTATTTTTTTCTCTGCTCAAACTAGACAATGTCAAAAAACTAAAAGTACCTTTTTTCTAGATCTCAGAACTACGATTCTTGACATATAAATTGTATATCGTTTCGACTACAAAACATTGAACAAATTTGTTAAAAACTACATGTAGGTTATTAAATATTTCAGAAGTTGTTGGTTCGGATAATATAAAAAAATTCTAAATCAATTTAGAAATTTTTTAAAATCATAGATAGCACTATAGAAGAGAGTCCTCTCCAATAATATGTAATTTATTTGGGTTTTGGTATAGCTATGATAGGGGAAAAATGGCGGTAGACAAAAACTGTTGATCTCAAGTAAGTTCGACTTTGAATACTTATAATAAACAAACTATACATAAAAAAAACAACTTTCTTTTTTTCTGCACTACCTATACATGTCATCTAAAACATATTCTAAAATTGGAGGAAAAAACAATGTTTTACTTATAATGATTTGGCGGTAAGTAAACTCCTTGATTTACAGTATTTTGCAAAAAATGAAAAATAGACCTAAAAAATTCAAAAAACATATAAATTTTGGTTCAATTTTTTTTAAAAAAATTATAGGCATATAATTCATCCTATTTGAAACATTTCATTAGTTTACATCATCTTCAAATTCTCAATAGAAATGCGACTTTTATGCCCTTGAAGTTTTACAGTTTTGATGATGTTAACCTTTTCCTTTGTAAAAGGGTGACAAATTATTGTGCTTTTACCCAAAGCTATAGGTAGGAATCAATGTAATAACACTCACGCACAATAAAATGAAAGATATATCTAATGTAAATATAAAATTTGAAATAAATATGCAAAGATTCATCAACTAAGCACATGAAAGTAATGAAGATAATATATAAACATGAAATAAAAAAGGGAGGATCCAATGCATAAAGAGAGATATAATTTACCAAAATTAGAATGGAAATATCATGTGTCAAGCTCACCAAAAATGTACATTGGTGAAAAGGGGAGCAAAGGCAAAGGGGTGATTACTCCTTTTCAAACTTCCACACTCAGAAGGAAGATGTTCTAATAGGCTCAAGAAGGACCCACACGCCGAATGGGACAATGATCCATTGCTAAAAATATGTATATTGAAAATGGAAAGAGGAAAGATGTTATGTAGAAGGAAAAATAGGCAAATAGAAATAAAAGTAGAAATAATAGACTGATAACTAACTATCTGAAACTAAAAATGAGCTAAATTAGGGTCTAGATTTCTCTACTAACCTGGGATTTCAGTTTGGACTAAGATTGTAGGGTACAAAAAAACTCAAACATTATGCACCTAGGAATAGATAGATCGAGCATTTTGTACCTGACACTTTTGATTGAAAATTTCAGGGACTCTCCGACTATTTCTGATCTGCCTGGAAAAGATCTGACAATTCTGTAACCTATTCCTGCACATAGAAAAATGGGTAAAAGGGGTTTTCCTTGGTCAAACCCCTATTTATGAATTGGCATTTAAAATGGAAGGAAATTTCATAAAGGAAAGTATGTAAAGAGGTAAATGTTTGATTCACCTTGCATAAACCCTCATGGACGGGTATAAATCGCTCATACCCATGAAGAAGATTGAATTTTCTTAAATTCAAGGAGTTGAACTTGGAATGTAGAAAGGAATCAAGGATGTCATCACAAATGCATGGATCTGTGAATGCATCTCCTAGATCTTCAATTCAGATATGCTTGATAATCACTTGCAATGAAGAAGAGATGAATGCAGATGGAAGGAAGGATCTTCTTTCTTGATTGAGAACTCCTCTATTTTGCCTTTATGGGAGATACTCTTTCTTCAATGGATAAAATTGCCTTGGAATTGACTTGGATGCTTGAAGAAACTAGATCTTGGATGCTTGCCTTCAAATATTTAATCGAATCACTTGAATGCTTGATTTCTCTTGAAAACACTTGCTTGCTTCAAAATAGTAATGGATCTTGATTGTGGTTACCAAATTGAGGAGAGAAAGGTGTTTAAATACTTCATCCATCATTTTAGGATTCCAAAATAAGCTAGACTAACGATGAAATTTAATTTCCCATTAAAATACTAACATAGGACTCTGGGCCAAAACAAGCGAAAACATAATGCCTTATCCATTATTTACCAAGGTACATAATGCCTCAACCATTATGTACCTAGGGGTTTGAGTTGAAATTTGAAGTAGGTGTTGGAATGGTAAAAAAGATGTGGGAAAAGAACAGCCAGGTTGCTAGGATCGAGCATAGCATACACCAGATCTTGAAATCACCAAAATGGGGCCTAATAGAGCATCCAATTATGGGTGCTAAATTTTTAGGACGATACAAGTTAACATGGATAGCATTACCATTTTATTCACTCATTTTCATGATAAAAGATGTGTATCTATGAACATTAGGTATTGTTGTAGGCATAGGTATTGGCATCTCAACTTGGGTTAGAGGAAAAGAATATCCAAGAATTTCCACAGTGTTAGTTATCTTCATAGTTTTTTCATCCACTAGGTGTGAGCTATACTACACCTAGAACATCCACACTATGTTCATCACCTTGTATCAACTTCCTTAGAATCTTAATGAAGGGGACGGCCTCTCCATTCAAGTGTTCTTGACTCTCAAATTGTTGAAGATTTTTCAAATGCTTGTCTATATTCACCAATTATTCAACTTGTATTGAAGGATCATCCTCATCATGAGAAGCATGAGGGAAGGATATTTAGTAATGTTAAAAAAGATAGGTGTTAGATTAAGGGAAGATGATTCCTGCAAGCTCTTAGGTGGGAATAAGTCAACTCAAGCTCAACATTATTAGCATTCAAACCATGAGTATCCACAAGTTTAAAATTATTCTCACACAAATATAAGATTCAAAACAATAGGTTATGAAGCTCATAAAAAAGTACAAGCTCTAACAACATACAATGTATTGTAGGAAAGAAAGGAGGAAAGCTAGAGGTAAGGGTAAAGGAATTGGTTTATGCTTGCAATGCCTATAATTATCTAAAATAAACTATTGCAATTTTAGATAATGACACTACAAAAACTAACCAATGATATGAAATAATAGATGTGTTAAAATTGATCAAACACGTGATTAAACTATGCGATATAGAAAGTATTGTGTCGTATAGAGTCTTTCCTTTGTCAAACCCCGTATTCTAGTGTTCCCACCCCACTATTATAATGTTGGATGAAAGAAAGATTACCCCTAGTAGGGAAGAGGCTAAAGACATTAAAGGATATGACTGAATTTATAAATTATACATTTGATATGAACTTCTTTCCTTGAAGCCTCTTGTAAAGCTTGTTATTTCTTGATAGATGTTTATGCATACCTTCATCATGGGTGATTGCATAACTTGATTGTGATCGCTAAATTTGAATGCATGAATTTAGATTTCTCCTCGATCTCCTTGAAGATGCATGCTTAAATGCTCAATTAGATTAAGGTATGCATAAACATCTTAGAATCAATTAGATTGTGTATGAATTTTGATTATTATGGAAGGTGGCTGCGATTATATAACTGCAGGAGGAGGTTCTTTTTGGATGCAACTATTCTTAATACATAATAACATGTTCTTATATACGTCTGTACGAAAATCAAAATTTGCTTATTACAACAGATTTTCATGCTATTTTCACTCGTCTAGTCTTCATAATCCACCTCCACAATGCTATTAAAAATAGAAAACAAATAAAAGCACAATATGTTATACCAATTTACATTTTTGCCATGCCATTTTTTTTGTATGAAAAATAACCAGAACTGATATTTTGCTAGGGCGTGGAGGTTCGTCCAATGAAAATGTGAATGTGCCCACCAAATGAGAATTTCCACCGCAAACTGCCAGACAATTCACATGGATAAGCTATAGCCGGAGACCTAAACAACCATTTCTAAGATTAATCATTCTACCTACACTGGATTACAAATGAACCATGTTTCCATTATAAAAAGTTGTTCTTTCATATTTTGTACGTTGTTGGCATAATTCATACAGACTAATTTACACGTACTTCCGAAACGTTTATCATGGTGAATTATAACATTGCCCCACATTACGACGGCGAACAAAGTGGAGCGGGAAGGTGTGAGCGGAATCTCAGGCTCGATGTGCAATTTTATCATAGCCTTAGGTCTAATTTATCATGACTGTGTAAATTTTGGTTTCTCCAGCTTTATTTTTTCATACATTTGATTTGACTTGTTTTAATCATCATTCTGAGCATGTAAGATGGTTGTGGATTTATGTGGATCTTTTTTTAGCAGTCAACTGTCACAAGAATCTGAAATACACTATAAATTTAATCTCAAAGAATAATCTATGACCATTCATCAGTTCAAATTGTTTGATAAAGATTATGAGTGATGTATTTACAAGGGCAATTAGAACTATAATTTTTATTATTTATTTAGGGTTCAATTATATAAATTTAATTTACATATCTAATTTTTATAAAGATAAATATTTAAACAGTGATATAAAAATATAAATTAATAATATTGTTGTGGTTAAGATAATGTTATATTTATATAAAAAGGGTTACTTTATTACTTATATTTTAAGAAATTAATGTAGTATTATTATTTTACTTTATATATCTTTAATATAATTTTAAGAAAGTCTTTAAACATATTTAAGTGATTAGACTAAAATTATTTGATATATTTAGAATTGCTTTGGATTTTAATTATGAAATCAAAATTATATTTAAGTTAGTTTAAATATTCGTAAATAATATAAAAGTTACAAAATTTATGATGTTAATAATAGGATGAGTATAAAATTATAATTTTGGTAAAGATTTTTACAAATTTTGATCAAATTAAATTACAATCTAACATGTTAGAGGTACCATAATTTGTGTTTTATATTATGTTAGAGGTACCATAGCCTTCTGTTGGTTCGCTGGTTGCCTTGTTTTGTTGTCTCTATGACTAGTTTTACTTCAGTTTTATTTTTTGATAGTTTGTGGTAGATTTGTAATGAGTTGGGGCCCTTCTCCGCCCATTTTAATTAAAAAATATTGCATAGTTGGAGTATAAACATCAACAAATTATAATATAACTATAAAAATAAATCTTATTCACCATTAAAATTATATTTATGCTTATTTTTAAGTTATATCATATTAACATTTTGTGGTATGTCACTTGAAATTCATATATAACTAAGTTTTCAAGTAGTGCCACTACTCTTTTTATCGTTTATTATCTTGGCCTCTAAAATCTAGGGCAAGCTAAGCTTGAAATCTAATGATAATGAAGAATATAATATAATTGTTATTGTTTCTAAATTTGATCATGTATATTTTTTTTTTATAACATTTATGCTAATGATAGATCATAAAGTCTAATCTAAAATATCATACAAAAATTCACACTTGATATAATCTAGAAAAAAATCGTGGATTGTGTAAATATTATATCATTAAAGAGTATAATTAACATAGATTTTTAGCACTTATATTAGTTTTAAAGTTTAATATATGCATTAGAAGTTAAGATATTATTGACCATATAGGCCATTGCAATGGTTTTGGTCAGGAAATTTTAGGACTTTATAAATAGGCATAGGATCAGTACTAGCATCTCCTCTCATTTCCTTGCCTCTTTGATGGATGTTGGGGAGGAAAAACTTTGCTTGTTTCTTGTCTTGGTCTTCAAGGAATAGGTTCTTGTTGAGGATATTGACTTGGTGGTGCTCGTTTCAAGCTTGGGGTGGGCATCCCATAGCCTAATGATATACCAAAGCTATTTTTTGGTTGGGTGCTAAAGGTATAGAATGCTATCAAGATGTTTCAGAGTTGGAAAGGAGATCCTAAAAGGATATAATATTTATATGATTGTGTTAGAAAGAAAAGTGGGGGATCAAAGATCAAATTTTGTGCCCAAAATATTCTCTATAAGCTTTTTCACACCTTAGACTTATTCGTAGAAGAGGGATTTGAGAATAATGTACAATATGGAATTGGAATGTAAAATTTTTACTATAACACCCCACATCTAGCTAGAAAAAAATACTTGTAGGAAAAAATAGAGAAGAACAAAGCAGCAACACATAAAAAAGTAAAACTCATTCTATTATGAAAAAAATAATATTACATTACAATATAGGAAACCACCGTATATAATAGTACATTATGGTGGAGATGTTAAGAATTAACATCAAGTTCCATTTGAGTTAATGCAGGAAATCCTTCATTCGCAAAGAAGTTTATGCATTTGACTAGGGGAGAAATTGACGGATCAGACTGGGTCTTTCATAAATCACCATTTGAACTGAACTATAACTCAACATCACTTGTAATCACTGTTTAGAACTGCTCTAGAGTGGTAGTTGGAATTAACTAACACCAACACCCCCCTTAATTCCAACTAAGGAAAAAAAAAAGCTAATGAAGAAAGGAGGAAAGAGGGAAAACCCAGTGGGAACAAAACCCCCCTCAAAATTAACAAGAGATGCAACTAAAAATCCTTTCGTGGAAAGAAAATTGTGGACATTAGTCGAAAGAAAACCACCATAGTGCTAAATGAAGAGACTCCTCTGAAACCAAGACGAAAATCAGGATCAATCTGCATAGGTGCCCCCAAAACAATGAATAAATAGAAAACAAAGGCAAAACATCTATCATTCAAGGATGCAGATGACACATAAATTTGTATGAGTGACCCTAATGACACTACTCAACCATGCAAGAACAAAGTGCAAGTTGAAAATATAGGTATTAATTGTCTATAAAAATGATCAACTGTGGAATCAAAGAAGCTTAGCATGAAGAGGCTTGACAGATCCACTGAAACTGGTGTCACTAAAAAGGAAATGAGGGCAAGGCCCATGCAGTAAGAGCATAACATTGGCCTTTATGTGATGAAGAAGACTCGGGGGCTGAAATTTGATTCTGCTGCATTGCCTTCTCTAAAGCCTCTAGTCTCATCCAACATCTGTTGACTGCATGCCCCACCTTACTACAAAAATTGCAAGTCTCACCCAACTTCTTCTTATCTGTGTTGGATTGTTGATTGGATTGTGAATTTTTCTTCTCATTTGTATGCACGACAAGAGCATGAGCTTTGGAAATTTTTAAAGTACCCATCTTTATGAGCTTATCTTGCTCATGTATCAGAGACTCAATGAAAGCATCAAGAGTGGGCATATTCCAACTTGCTCCTATCATAAGCCTGATTGTGTGAAAAGCAGAGACAAACACAGCATATTGTGGACCCAATTTTGACAAAATAACAAGGATTAATTTGCTTTCATGTGTGGATTTGTCAATTCCACATTCTTTCAGCTGAAGTAATAAAGACTTGAACTTTGTGAATAAGTCTTGAATATTCTCAAAAAAACTTGGATCTAATAAGTTGAGCTCATTTTCAAGAATGTGACCCCGCATCTCATCTTGCTTCCCAAAAAGAGCCTCCAACATAGTCCAAACTTGGTTTGGAGTTGTGCATGCATCAACATGAAACAATAATTCTGGAGACATGGATAAGCATAAAAGACCAAAAGCCTCATCCAAATGGTTGAAGTATTTAGACTTTTCAACTGCTGAATTGGGTTCAACCTCTGTCGCCATGAATATTTGATACAAGCCTTTACTTCTGAGCTGTAGCAGAATATTTGGCTTCCATTCGAAATAGTTTTATGGCGTGAGAAGAGCAGAGACTGAAAATTCCATTCTTGGCAACTGATCTAATCTCAATACCTGCAAAAGAAAAACTTACATTTCTTTCCTAACTACTAAGCTTTGATACCATGTAGAATTTTTACTATAACACCCCACATCTAGCTAGAAAAAAAATACTTGCAGGAAAAATAGAGAAGAACAGAGAAGCAACACATAGAAAAAGTAAAACTCATTCTATTATGAAATAAATAATATTACATTACAATATAGGAAACCACCGTATATAACAGTACATTATGGTGGAGATGTTAAAAATTAACATCAAGTTCTATTTGAGTTAATGCAGGAAATCCTTCATTCGCAGAGAAGTTTATGCATTTGACTAGGGGAGAAATTGACAGATCAGACTGGGTCTTTCATAAATCACCGTTTGAACTGAACTATAAATCAACATCACTTGTAATCAATGTTTAGAACTGATCTAGAGTGGCAGTTGGAATTAACTAACACCAACATGACAAGGTGATAGAATACCTTATAATAGAAGTTATAAGCTATCACAAAATAGTTTATAAAAATGTTGAGGTCATTGATAACGAGATTAACTTGAGAAATACAATAAGAACAAAAATGGAAGTTTCTGTTAGTCGTAAAGATATAATGCCATTGAAATTCAAGTTATAAACATATTTTAAATTCCCCATAGAAGAATCAGAAGTTAAAATTTGTATATGAAGTGAGTACCATAGCAGTATCCAAAAATAAGATAGCACTTTTGCAAGTAAATTCAACTAATGAGGATACACGGTTCTTGAATCAACTAGGGGAGAAAATTCCTATAATCTCTTTGATAGATGAAGATCCATGAACCCCTGCATCCAATGATTCTGCGCTACCATCTAACCCTAATCCTAATACTCCATCAGTCCAAGCTCCACAAGTACCTCGTCCACTCCTTGGCTCAAAAATACCATTGAGAAGAATAAGAAACATTATTCTCCAAGTATGGATACCAAGATTGATACACTTACAAACTTTCTAGGTGAAACTCTTACTCCTAAGAAGGCAAGGAAGATGAATAGAATGGTAATAGATCCCCAAAATGAACACCATGAGCTAGAAATTGCCGACCCTAACATGGATAAAAATGAACATGAGATCATAGAGGGGGGATTTGATGTAAGAAGAATTGATATGGGGCCTTCAACTACTGAGTGAGACATATACTATGCCAAGTTGTCAATTTCTATGCTATCTAAGAGAACCAAAGTTGCTGAAAAGAAGAATCAAGAGCTTTCTCAGTGTGTAGATACTCTCACCTCTTTCATTTAATCTGTCTTACCCGCGGAGAGTATTCCAACAAGCATATCAATTGTTAAAAATATGAATCTCCAATGCGACCTGAGAAGTCACTTCTTGACAATGGGCATTAACATCTTTAGGAATAATGGGAGAGAAGTATTAGAAATAGATATTGTGGAGAATGTTTTCCTTAAAAAGGTTAAGGATAATCTCTTTGCAAGAAAAGTTGATTTCAAGTCCCTTGAGTGAGTGAAGAATGTAATTGTAGTGCTAGATTCTATTAGTGATTAGGTAAAGGCCATCCTGTGGGAGATATCAGAGGTCGGTAAGAATGTAAAGAAATGGAGGATAAGATTTGGGCCTACATTTGAACCTACTAAGGAAGTAATATCATAGATGCTTGTTAAATTCAGGATATATAAGAAAAAGGTCAACCCACAAGAACCACAACAAACCCAAAGTGATGTAGTGGAAGCAAAAACGTGGGTAAAACAAGAGTTAGAAGAGTTGGAGGAGCTCGAAGAAGAAGAAGAACTCGACACAGATGAAGAGATAAGTTAATTAATTTTTTCTAGTTGTTTAATTTCATGATTTTCTTGCCTCAAAAACTATAGGTTATGGAGGGCCATCTTTATTTTATGCTATGTTTATTTTCAATAATTTTAAAACTATAAGTGATCTTTGGTGCGGTCATCTTCAAGAAACCATTGGTTGCCAAAATTAGTCTTGAAATTGAATGCTTATATATAGTTAAAATTTTTATGTTTGTAGGGGTTAGAAATGATTATCTCTGAGAAGACTTTAATGAAATATAGTATCTGAAGGTAATTTTCTATGAATTGTGAACTAAATGTTGCACTTTATTGAATGCTTCTCTTCCTATGTTGAATGATAATTACCATGGAAGGCTATCATCTATATGTTGATTTATGATTTCAGTTATTTGATTGTTGTTTCATTATACAAATTTGTGTGGGATTGGAATGACAATCTATAGATGTTGAATGTGTTCTAAGGTTAAGGAATCTTTGTGTTCTATTTGCATTATCAAATTCTGGTTATTTATTTCCTTTCAATAACTCTCTGGTTAAAAGTTCCATACCTTATTTTCTTTCCGGTTAAAAGCATCTTGATTATTTTTATTTTATTTTCAAAATCATAAGAAAGTATATGCATCTTCTAAAATAAGCAGAGAGCAGGTATAGAAGGTCATCCACATGACTCCATTATTGATTTAGATTTCCACTTGTTGGGTGCAATATATTATAAGAGTTAAGTGGTAAAAATCTGTAACCAACATGGTGATAGTTGAAATCAAGGCCACCATTTTGAGAAAAATATTATAATATACAATGCAAAATAAAATGCCCTTTTCAAACAAGTAGTTTGGTATTTGTTTAAAAACTTGCAATTTATTTTATTAAAATTTTAAAATAAAATATTTCATCACATAAAATGATGCATAGGATTTAACATATTTGATTCCACCTCTTTTGTTTGGCTAGTTGCCTTATTTTGTTGTCTTTATGACTAGTTGTACTACATTTTTAGTTTTTGGTAGTTTGCGCTAGTTTTTTAATGGGTTGGGAAGTTGGAGTATAAACATTAGCAACTAATAATATAAATACAAAAATAAATCTTATTCACCATTAAAATTGCATTTATGCTTATTTTTGGGCCAAATCAAATTACCATTTTGTGGTATGTCACTTGATATTTATATATAACGAAGTTTTCAATTAGTGTCACTACTCTTTTTATCCTTTATTATCTTAGCTTCTAAAATCTAGGACAAATAATGTTTCAAATCTAATAATAATAAAGAATATAATCTAATTGTTATTATTTTTAGATTAGATCATGTGCAATTTTTGTATAATGTTATCTTAATAATGAATCATAGAGTATAATGTAAAACATTATACAAAAACTCACATATGATCTAATCTAGAAACAATAAAATTAAATCATAGATTGTGCAAATATTATATCATTAAATAATATAATTAACATATATTTTTAGTACTAATATTAGTTTTATATTTGAATTTATGCTTTAGAAGTTAAGATATTGTTGACCATATCTAGGACACTGGGATAGTTGTAGGTAGGGAATTTTTGACCTTTGCAAATAGACATAGAGTCAATACTAACATCTCCTCCCATTTCTTTGCCTTGTAGGTGCATATTTGGGGGGGGAGGGGGGCGAGGTACTTTAGGTATCGTTGCTTCTTCATTTGGTCTTCATGGAAGAGGTCCTAGTCATTGATATTGAATTGATGGTTCTCATTGAACCTAGGGTAGGTATCCCCTTGCCTGGTGATATACAAAAGATGTTCAAACCAGAGATAATTAACATAAATGAATAGATACAAAACTAAAAGTCAACTCAGATTTATATATCTAGTAATGAGATAAAAAGAACCTATCATTAAAATCAGAGCTTTAAAATTTTGAATTCTGAAGACATGCACATTAATCCTACAAGTGCCTTCATCAAATGTGGTTCCAGATTTCATATTAGGACGCTCTATAGATTATTTCATCTAAATTTCAAAAATCATTAGACTATGAAGCCAACTAGATTTGTCCTATGGTTTTTGCCTGTTCAAAATCTTGAATTGTGTCTCTCAGTCTTCGAGCTACACTATTTAGTCCCTTTGAGTAGTTAGATTTGTAAATTTCACACAAAGAGGGGAAATTTTTTGTGCTATATGGGGCCTTTCCTATGTCAAACCCTATATTGGTGTTTACACCCCACTACCATGATGTTGTATGAAAGAGAACTTATCCCTAGTAGGGTAGAGGCTAAAATGCTTAAAAAGAAATGCATAAATTAACAAATGAACCATTTGATATGAACTTCTATCCTTGAAGCCTCTTTCAAAGCTTATTGAACTTCTTGATAGATTTTTATGTATGCCTTCATCATGGATTAATACATAACTTGATCATGATTTCTAAACTTGAATTCTTGAATGCATGACTTTAGACTTCTCCTCTATTGCTTTGAAGATGTCTAATTGAATTCTCAATTAGAGTGATAATTTGAAAGATGTAGATTGAGCTAGGAATTCAAATGAGGTAGGGGTGGGGGTGGGGGTGGGGGTGGGGGTGGGGGTGGGGGGAAGTTGTATTTATACACAAATTACCCCTTTTTGGGTTTAAATTTCAAGGAAGTCTACATAAAGAAACACTTTCTCACTTATTAAATTCTCAAGCATTATGATTTTAAATTTTGGGAAAAAATGGGTGGATTATGGTGCTACACACCATATTATAGGAGGTATATTCCACTAGGTGACATATCTTGGGATTTTGGGCTGAAATCAGGATCAATGGGTTGAGGATTGTGTTGAGATTCCCAAAATGACCATTGATTGGGAAAAATTATGCATGATCACAGGCATGAGGGACAACCACAAAAGTAAGATAAAAATGAGAGTGAACTTGTAGAGATACAATTTATGATACTAAAAATATGCATTGGCTTTCTCACCTAGATTTGGCCAAGATTATTTTGCAATGTTGTTCATGTGGTGCTTAGGTGATGAGGAGCTTTTGGGTTCATTTCTTTGTCGCGTGGATTGGATATAGGTACTAGGTTGAGGATCAAAATATTGAAGGTTTGAGAATCTATAATAAAGGATTATGGATTATATTTTAGACTTTGATTTATAATATGGTAGGCTTAGGATTGGCTAAATTTCTAATCACTTAAGAAAAAAGCATTTTCTAGCACTAAGGGTGAACATGTTTGGAGTGATGAAATGATGAATTATAGAGATCAATGAGGGCTATGATGTGAAATGGAAATAGGGGGGGATATAATGTGCAATTGATAACAACTACATCATATAGGACTTTGCAAATAGAAAGGGTCAATACGGACATCTCCTCCTATTTCTTTGCCTCGTTGATGGATGTTGGGGAGGAAAAACTTTAGGCATTGTTATTTATTGGTTTGGTCTTCGAGGAAGAGGTTTTGGTCGACGAAATTGACTTGGTGGTGCTCGTTGATCAGCTTGGGGTGGGCATCCCAGAGCATAATGATATACCAAATTTATTTTGGAATATCATCAAATATGTTTCAGGGTTGTAAAGGAGTTCCTAGAAAGAGCGGTGGGTATTGAGTAGGATGGATCTCCTTGGATAAAATTTTTTGCAAATGTGGTTGGCTTCGAGGCCTTTTATGAAGGCAATTAAGGTGAGTTAAGAAGTGCGGAGAAAATTTAGAAATTTTGTGGTGCTTGAATCTTGTTATTTTTCTTTCGTAATGATATGTTGGGGCTCAAAAAAGGGTTGGTTTGTTTTGGGTTGTGTTTTGTTTAACCTCGGGTGGTTCATGTTGTTGCATCTCTTAGTCCTTTAATAGTGGGTTAGGTGTGGTTTAGTCTTGAATGTTTGTAAGTAGTTATTCTCTTTTGGTGACCCTCATGGCACCTTTTGTAATTAACTATGGATACCATATATGTAATGGCCTTGAGCCCTTTTATATATAGAAGGAATGCCAGACTATAATAGTGTATTAATAGTACTAGGGATGGCTTATTACACCATATTCTGGCTATAAGAGCCTAATATGACATATACACCTCTATATAAATTTCCTCAAATTTCAATACATTATATTGCATCAATGCATTATCTAGCAAAGAAAAACAATAAGTTAAGGTAATTTTTGTAATCTGCGATATATTTTCACTTTGAAAATGAATCTTATGTATGTCAAAATACCCAAATGAATACTATCTTTATTTTTATTTCTTATTTAAGAAGCATCTAAAGTTCTTGTAAGAAACTTGATGGTTCAATTTTTATTCCTTGTAATCTATTTTTTATATTTAACTAATAATTCTAATTTCATTTCATTTATACACACTTTTTATGAAAAGGCTTTACTCAAACCATAGTTTATTATATTGGGCCATAGAATCACATATTGATCACAATATTGATATTTCATTTCCTAAATTTATTTATAGTTTCTTTTCTAAAACTTATTTTGAATGACTCATGATCAACAATTTTTGTGCAAGACATCTTTGTAGGGATGAGTTATTGCTATGATGGAATATTGTGTGATTTTTTTACTATGGTGAAATAAGGTTTTGAAGGGACCATAAACCCTTTAACATAAGATTGGTATAGATATATCAATACACACTATGAGACAATCCTAGGCAACACATGGCAAAAGAAAAAAAAATCTACCTTGAAGAAAGACAGAGAAAATGGTAGGCAAAAAATAGAAAGTATACAACCTAAGGAAAGCAGAACATAAGAAACAAGGACAAAAGGGAAGAGATTAAGCCAAGTTCTTGACAACCTTAGAGACCTCAGCCTCTGGCTCAGTCATCTCTAGCGCAACCTATTTCAATTCCTTGATTTCCAAAGGGGAATGCTCAAATTTTTTTTAAGGTTACCCCTGCTCTTCTTGGTGGGTCCAGAAGTATCCTGGCCTTTTTTTGGATCCAGCTCAAGGATTAGTTTCTCATGGTGCGCCTTATCCAAAGTCTCCACTAGGCGATTCATTATTTCCGCACTATTTTTTATGCTCTTGTGGCTTTGATTCATGACAAACTAAAGAATTTATTTCACACTATTGACCTTTTCCTCCAGTTGAGACATTTTATTCTCATGTTTCTTTTTCATTTTCTGAAGGGAATCCACACTCTTTTTTAGATAATCCACTACAGACTTCTTCTCATCTTCCATCCAAAGATTCAACCCCATGGTAATACCTTCCATAGAACTATCCCCTATGATATTATACTATGTTTTACCAGCTACAAAGGGTTCCAGAACTTCAAGTTTGCTACCAAGAGCTCTTTTCTTTATCTTCAATTCCTTAATTTCATGAAAAAACCATTTAAACAGGGAGAAGCAATCTATGGCGCTATTTCTTGCCATACCCAAAATATCACAAGTCTTTCCAATCTGACATGAGATGGTGGGAGTCATCTTTAAGCTCCATTGGAGACATAGCTCCTTTACCACTTTGAGAGGTCGACCATGGAGAAAGAGTAGCACTATTAATAAGGGAGGGGGTCACTTGGAGCTCAACAACAAGTTCCTTCTCTTTGCCAACAACTGGTTCCTTCTCCTTACCTTTCCCAATCTTTGGTTTTTTCATTTTAGCAGTGACACGAACACCAATAGGCGAAGGCTGAAATGAATCCTTTCTTAATCTGTATCCCCCTCTTCTTCATAATACTCTTCATACCCCTCAACGCTCTAGTATCTTCACTCTCAGAAATTGTAATGGGGTCGGAAGGGGAATGGAGGGCTTTGAAGTGCTCACAGATAAATACCAAAAGACCTTGGTGCAAGACAAGGTTTTTATCTGGTTTCTTTCTATGATCCTTAATACTTTCTTTGAGAGAAGACCATAAATAAAAATGAATAGACCATAGTTATATTTTCTTCTCTTTTCTTTTGCCTAACATAAACTAACTCTATATAGTCTATAATATGTATCTTTAACATAAGATCAAGTACACCAGTTCAATATAAGTCAAATAACTTTTGGTTTCAGTGTGTAGGAAATTCTAGATTGTATTGCAAATACAATTAAAGTTGTTTTTTCGATTACAATTAAATATATAATATAAGCATATTTAAAATAAAATAGACAATATTAAATATATTTTGATGTTGTATTTTAAAGTGTATAAAGCATTATAAATTAAACTAATATATCTTCTATATACATATAGAATGACATTGTAATATATTATCCTATATATAACTTTCTATCAAGGTAACTATAATACCTCCTCGTAATATAAGTGCTAAATTGTGTGAATGTGTAAGAACCATGTAAATTTCAGTTCCAACAAATAAAACATTTTGGATATAATATTAGTAATTTTCAGCCCATTTAACAACATCTACATGAAATAATCCTCTTCATGTTCTATAGTTTGTATCTTTTAGGGCCCGTTTGGTTGGGGAATTGGAAAATGAAACAAATCATGGTTATCCATAGCCTGGTTATGCAAACCCTGGTTTTCATTTTTTGGGACTGTTTGGTTGACCTGGAAGATGGATTTGTAAATCCACATTCGAGCAGTTAAATCGACGCAGTGCTCCGGACCCGACAAGATATATAAAAAAATTTAATCATGCAAACCTTGGACCCGACGGCAAAGTTAAAATGGCTTTAATCTCTATGAAAACCATGGAGATGAAAGTCATTCCACCTCTTTAGCAAGAATTTGGATATCCACATTTTT
>MU217358.1:126707-142966 GCA_018584345.1 Thuja plicata | reverse complement strand
CACAATATTTTTGGACAAATCGTCCCTGGAAAAACCCTGAAGGGAAAACCAGTACTGCAGATGAGAAATATATATTAATCTTCAGCAAATTAAGAGATACAAAATTCCTTGCCTCTCACTGGCAGAAATCAGACAATCTCCTAACTCCTCCTGCTGATATTCCTCCACTACTATCCCCAACGCTATTACTGCACCCTTGCTAACACTGCAAGACTGTTTTCTATCACTGCAAACTCATTTGCTAACACTGCAAATGCTCTCCAACTTGTGTTGGTGTGATGTGATTGATGTCTCTCCAAATGCCCCTAGACCCCCTTTTATACTACTCTCACTGGTAAACCAACAGCCGAGATTAATTCTCAATCAACGGCTAAGATAAATTACAACCCAACAACCAAACAAAAAATTAATTGCAAGTTGTTGCAAGTTGTCACCTAGGGGAATCAAACAAATAAATAATTAATAATTAATTAATTATTGTTAGAAAGTGGTGGGATAGTTGTCCAAGCTAACAAACTAACATTCTCGTCAGTAAGATATCTGCTCTTTGTTGAAAATATAAACTCTGTCGAGACAGTATTTATGTAATAACTTATTTAAATAAAAACCATGTGTACTTTTTGTTTCTTACATGAGTTTTCATGTGATTTTATATTGTGTAATTGTAAGCAGGATTCAACTGTGTAGCTTTGAGTCAAATTTACACAATTGAGTCATAACTATAACAATGATTATTAAATTTGACATATTCTAAAGAAACAAATATTTAATGGATATAATTAAAGATGATGATTTTAATATTTTGCATGTAATAATAGTCTCATTTTTAAATTCGCAAGTGCGATCATTGTTAAATTTTAAAGATTATGAGAAACACATATATAAAGAATATAATTGAAGACGACACTCTTAATGTTTTAAATGTAATGATAATTTCATCTTCAAACTTGCAAGTACAAAAATTCAGGTGTTGACATTTAATATAGTCTTCAATAGATATGAACAAATACTTGGCAATGTTAACAAAAAGAACAAGTAAGTTAGTTTATCCGACTACTTTTTTAATGTTCAATCTTTATGAATTGGTGATAGTTGAAATCAAGACCACCATTTTGAAGTAAATAATATAATATACAGTGCAAAAGTAAATGCTCTTTTTTTTTCAAAAAAAGTAGTTTTGTATTGCTTTAAAAACTTACGTATGATTTAATTAAAATTTTAAATTAAATTATTTCATTACATAAAACAATGCATAGGACGTAATAGTTTGGCTCCACTTATGTTGTTTGGTTAATTGCCTAGTTTTGTATTCTCTATGGTTAGTTTTACTCAAATTTTACTTCTTTTTTTTATAGTTTGTGCTAGATTTTTAATGGGTTAGGGTCGTTTCCCACTCATTTTAATAGAAAAACAATGCATAGTTGGAGTATAAACATCAACAACTTATATCACTTTAGGCATAATAAATGTATCTCCTTGCCCTTCTATCTGTTATCATCATATCATCATAGTTTGAGGGCTCATGCTAAAAAACTTGTTTACCCTGTTCTCCATGAGGGTTTAATATTATTGTTGATGGAACATGCGAAAGCTCTGCATGTGGAGAGAAATCCTCCTTCCAATATAGGGATTGAGTTTAAGAAGAATGTCAAAGTTCGCTATGGTGATACTTCTTCTAACTAAAATATGGTTGATTCAGAGGGGATGAAGTGTTTAATGTTGGAAAAAGAAAGAAGCCCTCATCTTCTTCATCCCGTAAAATGATTATTGCCTCTAATGATGACATGGCTCAGATTATGTCTCTTCTAGTGATTACATCCTAGATTCTTGGGAGCCTAGTAGAGATAAGAAAGTAAAAACAAAGGATTCTGCTAATTTTTTGAAACCATCTGGGTTTCTTTTGGTGGGAACTAGAAAATCCGCTCGTGGGAAAAAATTTTGTGCCCATGGACATGTGAAGCCCAAATTCCCTTGTTGTGTCCAAGCATTATGAGCCATTTGACAATCAAGGTATCTATGTGGACATTTTGGTGGAGATGGGGAATAATATCCCTAATGAGAAGGGGTCCTCAGTTCTAGAAACCCCTAGTATCAATAAAGATATTAAAGGTCTAATGGACAACTAGAATTTAGTTTTCTCTTATATTGTGGTAGAAATCAATAGCTTGAAAGATAGTATTCCCTTCTCAAGGCAAAAATTGGATGGTATTGCAGAGGGTACTAATACCTTGTGAGGCGAATCAGTGAGCTAAAGGCTGACCACAGGAAAAGGATAAATAGTCTAGAGAATACCCTAAAGAAGATACAAGATAAGGCAAGAGTAGTTGTGGCAGTCAACAAGATTGCAATGGACAATTCCATCGAGGGCCTTAGGAAGCTGAATGACCAATCGACTTCTTTTAAAGGATTGTCAAAGGATATCGATGCCTCCCCTTCTGTGAGTATTATGTCGATTGAAAAATCTCATTTCAAGGACATGGGATTGACTAGGGATGTGAATGCTGCTAAGAAAAAAAGAAAATAAGAACGCTTTGCTAGGCCCTGCTACCAAATTAAGAAGTAAGGACAAGGGAGTTACCCCTGTTGATAATTTAGTGAAGAAAGTTAGGAGTATTAATGCTGATTTTATTCAGAAGAATGATGATTTAGTTAATAGTCTATAGATGGTGTGGGGCGGTGCTCCCTAGTTTTTGGTTTTTGTTACTAGGCGCTGATCTGGCTGCTAGTTTGTTGTTGGTTCTCCTCTTTATTTGTTGCTCTGTACTCTTAGGTTTCTGGTCCATGTAAAACTAATTTTCTCTTAATGAAAAATATCAACAACTTCAAAAATTACAAATATAAGTCTTATTCATCATTAAAATTACATTTATAAATTAGCATTTTGTGGTATGCCACTTGAAATTTATATAACTAAGCTTTGAAGTAGTGTCAATACTCTTTTTATCATTTATTATCTTGGCGTATAAAATCTAGTGCAAGCATGGCCTCAAATCAAATGATTATGAAGAATATAATATAATTGTTATTGTTTTAGGATTAGATTGTGTGCAGTTTTTGTATAACCTTTATCTTAACGATGGATCATAGAATATAATTTAAAATATTATATAAACTCACACATGATCTGATCTAGAAACAATAATAATTAAATCATGGTTCTACAAATCTTGTATCATTAAAAAATATAATTAACATATATTTTTTGTACAAATATTAGTTTAAAATTTGAATATATGCATTAGAAATTAAGATTTTGTTGACCACATATAGGCCATTGGGAGGGTCTTTAGGAGAGGATTAAAGTGATAAAAGGGAAGCTAGATCACTATCACCTCTATGACATATATGCATCTAAAACTAATCTTATTAAAAACACAATAGAAAAAAATTGCTTTCTCAAATGATAACATGTGTTAATTGCATGAAATAAGGTGCTATTTTTATGTCTTTTTCATCAATGCAATGCATCTAAATTTGAAACTAAAAATAAGTAGTACATAAGAAGAGTCGGGTTCACATGTGAATTATAAACTAGCACTTGCACCCAAAAAGGAGGTGCAAGGATACGCCGATAGGTTTTTATTTGAAAGTATAAATGAATATTTAGATAATAAAAGGAAGTGTATAAAAGTGACGATCTACAAACATTTAGCATTGTAGAAGGAAGTATGTACATAGTAACATCCATTTTGGATGAAGTAAAATTACAATAGTGTCCTATTGTATTTTTTGTAGGTCGTCCTAATAAAATGTAGCATTGAAATGCATGGAAACAAAAAAAATGTTGTATTTTTAAATATAAATATGTTTTGGTTGCTCTTCTTGATCAGCAAGTGTGAACCTATATAAGAGAAAATGCTATAATTGACAAGGAACAAAAATGCAAACCATCTATAGATGTAATACTTAGATCAAGTTTGTGAAAAATAATATATTATATTACTAATTTTTTTAATTAAATATATTCACTTACTGTAATTGATGTTATGGAAGGATTTTTACTAATATATTTCCATTTGTTTTTACTATAGATTTACTTTTCATTATCATTATGAGTGTCACCCATAAATTTAACACAAGTAGTTGGATTGTGCATCATATAATATTGGGTTAGCCAGTAAAAGAAAATCGGTAACTCTTGGTGAGATTGACTTAAGAAAGAAGAGGCTTCTTAAACCACATTATTGTTGCAATTAATGAAGACGGATGCAAATCTTTTTTTAAATAGTGCTTATATGTGAATGCAAAAAGTATTGTTGAGTACTGGAATTGCACCCTCCTCGGTCTCTTCCTTTGAAAGCTAGACTTGAGGATTCCAGGACAACATGGAAACACTCCTAGGTGGTGGGATTTCCTATTGGATGTAGTGAATCTCTGGATTCAAGGCCGGTTCCTTCTTGATAAATCACCTTTATAAACCTTGAACCAAAAGGGGAAACTTGGATGAAGAAAAGGGAGAAGAGATGGAGAAGGAAAAAACTTAAACAATTTACTCTATTAGGTGATACACCAAGGGTGATGAAAAGGCAATACAACACCAATCACAAATAAGCTCTTGAAAGAAGATTAATCGAGGAAAATGACACAAATTTGATGATTGGCCAACTCATGTATCAATGTTTCATAAGGAGCATTCAGAGTTTCTTTCAAGTATAGGCTAGGAGGATGAGAAAATCTTCACACTTAACCAGATAAGGGAGAAACTCAAAGAAACTACAACTTATAACCTACATAATGATAAATTCCATCCATTCAAAGATGCTAACAGAGACATGAACTTGTATGATTCAAAGGATAATACATTACAAGTAGATATCAGATCCAAAACTGCATACAATGAAGCAAATTCAAAGAAGCTCTGAAAAAAACTATGATTTTTATTCAATGCTAAAAAGGAAGTGCTATCATAGCATTACAATTGGCTCCACAACCTTCAAGAAAATTAGAGGATCTAAATCACTTCTTCGATTCTTTCTCCAGATGTGGGAACCCTTAACTTCTAAACTAAACCTTCTATTTAAAGGAAAAAAAAACTCTAATTCCAAAGCTTTACATGAACTCTCTGATTCACTGAGGGATGAAGAGTTTGAACTACAAAAGGAAGAAGGACTAAGGATTTCATTTATATCTTTGGCAAAAAAATCATACAAAATATTATTTCCACCTATGTCTTTGATGACGACAAATCAACGTATCTTTCTGAAATGACATTGAATTGATGTTACTGCATTTGATCCTAGCCTTTAACTCTTGTGTTTAGTCTCATATGACTGACATGCAAAAAGAGGGTGTGATCTTCACTGGACTGTAGTCGATAAGTCAGTCGACCCCTTGCATGCACATAAAATAGACTTCGCCACCTTTTCTGTTATTTGGCAAAAGTCTAACAACCTCTTTGACTTTAGTTGTCTACCCTTTTGCAACGATGTGGCAATCTTTCCTCTATATTGAGGTCGACTATATAATTTATGACTATCATATTGACCCTTGGTTCTACATGTCTTTATCTTATTCGGCCCGTGGGACCTTTTATCTTTTTCACCACCACTTTAACTCTTACCTCAGCCTGGACACGTGTCAACATCCTGTGATCCAGTGGATTTTATCTCTCTAGGTAGTTTCTTGATGGGATCACAAACGCCATTGGATATATATTTTCTTTACCTCTCTCTAGATGCCTTCCCATACGACCCCACCTTGCTACTTGTCACTCTGTCATTATCTCATGATCCTTGTCATCTTCTTGGTGTCAGATCTCGGGATTATGATCTTCTACCATATGTCCTGTTGGCCCACTTCGTTCTTCTTCCCTTGTATGCTATGCGTCACTACCTCATTATCCCATGGTGTTTCTCTCTCTCCTATGTGTCAAACTGCAGGATCATGAGCTTTTGACACCCATCTCACTAGCCCCACTCTTTATTTCTCATTCTTCTACACTACCTAGACACGTGGCACCTTATCGTTATCTCGCTCTACGTCTCTCTCTTCTTCTATCAAAGCGTGGGATCACAACCTTCTGCCACCTATCCATTTGGGTTCACTCATTATCTTAATAAAAAAAATTAAATTAAGAATAAGTTTTATAATCTATTTTACAATTTAAAAATTGTGTTGATTTTATAGGAATATATATTTGTTCTTTGGTTAAGAATTTAAAATTTGAAATCTATACTTTTATGCTTAATTTGCTTGATTCGTTTTAGTTTCTATGTTTTTTTATATGTGTTAGATGAACTCTATATATAATTGCTTTGTTAGAGTTGTTAATATGTGACAAGGGAGCATGTTATATTAAATCAAACCTACAAAAAAGTGTATGAATGATACAAAACAACTACTATTAGTCATGTATATATTTCTACAATATTTGTGTAAAGCTAGATTTCTTTTAATGTAGCAATTGCAATGTACAAATAAAAATGATTCTTTGATGTTTGTAAATGATTAGAAGATTTCTTTAATGCTTAAAGGAATGTATTTAACAATGCTCACTAGCTAGAAATACAAAGTATTTAAAATGTTGTGCAGGAGTGACACTTAAAAAATTTAAATTTTAAATGAGTTTTCTTTCATTTATATGCCCACACATGGTAGGTGGTAGATGCATATACCTTCTTTGATATAGGCTAGAAATTACATTGATTTTATTAAATTTTGGTGTGATTTATTTTTTAAAATATTCAAAATATAGTCATTGAACATGGAAAAAATCTACAATTTCTTATTTTTCTAATTTTATTAAAAATTCAATTGTTAGCATCATTGAAGAACAAACAGTATAGTTATTTTTATATTTTAATTCAAAAATTAAAAATAAATAATAATAACTTTGCTCTATTTACTTTAATAAATAATTCTAGATATTTAATGGCTTTTCATGAATGGAAAAGAAAGAAAAATTGTGTTTTAGATCATAATAATATGAATTGCTTTACAAGATGATTAGTCTATGTAATATTTTAAGAATTTTCTAAGTATGTTGTCAAAAAAATATTAAAACTAATTTTTTTAGTTTATTACCTTGGTTTTTGTGGTATGTCAAAATTGAAATTTATGCAATGCAAAAACTTTAGGATCAAACAATTCTTAATGCTTATCCTATTATTAGGGCATCATGTGTATAAGAGGATGAAGATTAATCAAATTATATGAATATAATTAAGTATAAGATTTTGTGAGACAATTCTTCTATTTTGACAGTATATTCATATGTATATTGACATGTTGCAATTTTTGAGACATTGGTGAATGTCATTTAAGCTTTGTATTTTACATTATACCCCATTTTATTTCTAGCAAACTAAGAACCTACTCTTTTGCTTAAATCTTAATATCTATAGATTCAAATATATATATAATTTGTCAATGGGTTTTTTTACATCAGGTGAAGTTTAATGGTTCTTAATGAAAACACAACTGTAATTCAAAATCTAGATAGTATATATATTTAAGCAATTTTTTTATTATCCCAATAATATACCTTCAAATATCTCGATTCTATTTTACAATAGTAAAAATTATCATTTAAAAAGAGAAATACAATTACAGTAGCATTTAATTTAAAGTTGAAGGTTAATTTTTGTTTATTATGTAATTTTTTAATGATATTTATTTATTTAAGTTTGTTTTAATTTAAAAATAATTATATGAAAATTATAATTATATGTTGGAAATCTTTTTGAAATTTTTTGATTTTATTTTAAAATTTAAAAACTAAATATCATTATTCATAGCAAATACGTGCATTGAGATGGCATATTCTCCCTTTTCTTCTATGTAGAAGTGTCAATTTTCCTCATCAATCTATTAATTACATTATTGAAATATTTAATTTCATATTTACTGATTTTAAAATAACAGTTTTTTACCATTAGAAATACATATAGTGCGGCTAACAAGACCTATTTCCACCTTAATTACATTAAAGAAAAGAGTGGATCCTTGGCTCAACCTCAAATCTGATTGATTTGAATCGGGCTCAAGCTGAATCCAGTCACATAATCAAGCTAGATCTGGAAAGTGGATGTAGAAAGGAATCTGTCAGAGAAATTCAAACTGAAATAAGGTGGTCAGTGTTGCCTCGGGTGTCCCTGACGTGCAGGATGATTTTTTTTAGCAACACAACTAAATTTGGGACCTTGAAACACTGCAATCAGCTCATGTTGAATTCCAGCTTCTTCTGGGAGGATAGTGGCACCTCAGCAATAGTTCCTGGCAGAAACTAGTAAATTTAACTATATATCTTCTCTACACATGTCAAATGATATTCTCTGCACCTTCTTCTCCCACAAGTGCTAACGTGTGGAGTGCAGGAACCGTATGAACCTAGTACCAGCAAACTGAAACAGTTTGAATATAAGAGTAGTAGTTTTCAGCACATTTAACAGTATCTACATCAAATAATCCTCTCCATGTTCTGTACTTTGTGTCTTTTATGCGTTATAAAACTCAGCTACCTGCTTGAATTCTTTAGAACTCTTTGGACTTATGCAGTACAATTCGAATCATTTTTTATCTAGGAATTTCTGAGTTATGGAGATGGATAGTATAACGATTGGCCTCGAAATTCATCAAGTGATGTAAATAGCTATTAACTATAACCCGATGGAATATTTGCCGGGTGGTACTGTAACTCTGTTGACGTCACCTCCACTGGGCCCACCAGTTCATGCAAGAAACAGAGGTTTGTTGTGAATACGTGGCTTCAGCCGCCATCTCAACTCACATTTTCCTCCAATCGCTGCAATTCTAACTACGCCGACGCGGCCATCGCCACCGTCGTCGAGTGAGTTTTAGTGTTGCGGCGGCGCTGCCGATATTCCGCGTGAAAAAATGTTTTTTTTTTCGGTCGTCTGGTTTGTGTGGATTATTATCGCCGACTACGTTTCCTGTTTTCTTGGTTGTGGACTTCTCGTCAGTAAGATATTTGCTCTCTGTTGAAAATGTGAACACTGTCGAGACAATATTTATGTTTATGTAATAACGTATTTAAATAAGAACTGCGTGTACTTTTTGTTTCTTTGATGAGTTTTGATGTGATTTTATATATTTTCATAAAAATGATTGTATTTTTATTGGGAAAATTAGAGTAAAAATTAGTGTTACTTAATTATCGTAAGGATAATCTTAATGATGATTATTGTATTTTAAAGATTATGAGAAACAAATATACTATGTTACATGGGGACGCGTTTCTGGCAAAAATTGACCCGTCTCTATTTTTGAGACGTCTCGGAAATTCGAAAACTTCTGGAAACCTTTCTCTTGGCTGTCTCATAAAATTAATGTCTCGGTTTTGATAATTTGTTTAATTCCACTCTCATGTGAACTCTAAAGGTCAATTATTTAACACACATTATATATTAAGGTTCTATAATTTATGTAAGCATGTGTTATCCATGTTTTTATATGAAAATTTAAAATTTCCCTATATATTTAAAATTTTCTCTATTATTATATAGCTGTTACCATTGCCATCCCCTGTTGTCCCCTGCTCCAAGAAAAAAAAAATTCCGTCCCAGAAACCCGTTTCCCCGTCCCCTCGTCCCCTGTCCCGGAAACCTGGGGTAACATAGCAAATATATAAAGGATATAGTTGAAAATGACAATCTTAATGTTTTAGATGTAATGATAGCTTCATTTTCACATTTATAAGTACAATCATTGTTAAATTTTAAAGATTATGAGGAACACATATATAAAGGATATAGTTGAAGATGCTAATCTTAATGTTTTGCATGTAATGATAACTTCATCTTCAAACTTGTAAGTACAAAAATTACAACAATGATTATTAAATTTGAAATATTATAAGAAACAAATATTTAAAGAATATAATTGAAGATGATGTTCTTAATGTTTTGCATGCAATGATAACTCCATCTTCAAATTCGCAAGTGCAATCAATGTTAAATTTTAAAGATTATGAGAAGTTACACATATATAAAAAATATAGTTGAAGATGACAATCTTAATGTTTTGCATGTAATGATTAATTTCATCTTCAAACTTGCAAGTACAAAAATTCAGGTATCGAAATTTAATATAAGTCTTAAAGATATGAACAAATACTTGGCAATGTTAACAAAAAAATGAAAAAGGTAGTTATAGGATTGTAAGTCAGTCAGTTTTAACCCATTATTATTTTAGTGTTCAATCTTTCTAAAATGGTGATAGTTGAAATCAAGGCCACCATTTTAAGGTAAATAGTATAATATAGAATACAAAACAAAATGACATTTTTTTCTTTCAAAAAAGTAATTTAATATTGGTTTTAAAACTTATATATTATTTTATTAAAATTTTAAATTAAATTATTTAATCACATAAAACAATGCATATGATGTAATTTATTTGGCTCCACCTCTGTTGGTTAGTTGGTTGCCTTGTTTTGTTGTCTCTATGACTAGTTTTACTTCAGTTTTTAACTTTTGATAACTGTTTCATTAATCCTATCAAAGTGTAAAGCTCTACACATTAGTGCCCAATTACCTTCCAATGTAGTATCATCCAAATTGATTCTCCTTTTCAAATAATGTCCTATTGTACCCGATATGAGATGAAAGTGAAGAAATTTATCTTTTTTGGGACATGTTTTTATTTAAAATAGATGTCAGTATCACTCTTCTTGAAATGGACTTATCTGCAGATCTAGTTTTTTTTTCCAATGGAATGCAAACCTTCCTTAACACTTTCATCAATATTTTTGTATATGTTAGATGCTTTTGTCCTTTTCAAGCTTGCATCTACACCCAACAAATTTAATAGCTCTTTTAACTCATCTTTAAGAAGTGTAATTGATAATAGTTGGGTTTTTTCAAGTGTATCAAGATTCTCAAATTGTTCAATTATTTCCTTATACTTTTTATTCAATGCCCTCTTCATAGTATTTATGGGTTATTTAGCATAATCTCTCAATTTTTCCACATCCATTTCAATTAAATGATCTGTAATGCTTTTACGATTAATTTTTCTCTTCAACTGTTGGGCTAGAATAACATTCTCATATGTTGCTTGTACTTGGGCTGCAAACAAAATTAAAATTTTTATTAATACCTCATCTTAAGGGGAAAGGCCCAAAATGCATAATTAACCACAAAGAGACTAAATTGAGACAATGAGAGAGAGAGAGAGAGAGAGAGAGAGAGAGAGAGAGAGAGAGAGAGAGAGAGAGAGAGAGAGAGAGACATGTACTTGTTTGAGATTCTGAAGGTTGTACTTGTTGAGCTTGCAATGACCCTTCTCTAACTTCTAAAGGTTAGACTTGTTGACCTTGCAATGACCCTTCTCCAACTTCAGAAGGTTGTGCTTCTTGAGAATTTCCTACATACAAAGATAAAACTATTTTAAACAAAAGTCTTAATGAAATTTCCTATGTCCTATTGTGTCTAATTAGGTCCTAATAGGTCTAATTGTGTCTAATTAGGTCTAAGTGGATCTAATGGGGTCCTAAAGGGTCTAATTGTCCATCTAATTAGGTCCTAATACCTTCTAATTGGATATAATTAGGTCCTAAAGGGTCTAATTACAGATCTGATTAGGTCCTAATACCTTCTAATTGGATCTAATTAGGTCCTAAAGGGTCTAATTGGGTCTAATTAGGTCCTAAAGGGTCTAATTGGATCTAATTAGGTCCTAATACCTTATAATTGGATATAATTAGGTCCTAAAGGGTCTAATTGGATCTAATTAGGTCCTAATACCTTCTAATTGGATATAATTAGGTCCTAAAGGGTCTAATTGGATATAAATAGGTCCTAATACCTTCTAATTGGATCTAGAATTAGGTCCTAAAGGGTCTAATTGTGTCTAATTATGTCTAATTAGGTCCTAAAGGATCTAATCAGATCTAATTAGGTCCTAAAGGGTCTAATTGGATCTAATTAAGTCCTAATACCTTATAATTGGATATAATTAGGCCCTAAAGGGTCTAATTGGATATAATTAGGTCTTAATACCATCTAATTTGATCTAGAATTAGGTCCTAAAGGGTCTAATTGGGTCTAATTGTGTCTAATTAGGTCCTAAAGGGTCTAATTGGAACTAATTAGGTCCTAATACCTTCTAATTGGATATAATTAGGTCCTAAAGGGTCTAATTGGATCTAATTAGGTCATAATACCTTCTAACTAGATCTAATTAGGTCCTAAAGGGGCTAATTGGATATAATTAGGTCCTAAAGGGTCTAATTGAATCTAATACGTCCTAATACCTTCTAATTGGATCTAATTAGGCCCTAAAGGGTCTAATTGGATCTAATTAGGTCCTAAAGGGTCTAATTGGATCTAATTAGGTCCTAAAGGGTCTAATTGAATCTAATACGTCCTAATACCTTCTAATTGGATCTAATTAGGCCCTAAAGGGTCTAATTGGATCTAATTAGGTCATAAAGGGTCTAATTAGGCCCTAAAGGATCTAATTAGGTCCTAATTGGATCTAATTAGGTCCTAAAGGGTCTAATTTGAACTAATTAGGTCCTAATAGGTATAATTAGGTCTTAATACCTTCTAATTAGATCTAATTGGGTCCTAAGTCTCTAATTGGATCTAATTAGGTCCTAAAGGGTCTAATTGGATCTAAGTGGGTCCTAATAGGTATAATTAGGTCCAATTAGGTCTAATAGGTATAATCAAGGATCTAATTGGGTCTAAGTGGGTCTAATGGGGTCTTAAAGGGTCATATAACCTATCATAGGTCTCGATAGGTCTAATTGGGTCTAATTGTGTCTAATTAGGTCCTAAAGGGTCTAATTGGATCTAATTAGGTCCTAATACATTTGAATTGGATATAATCAGGTCCTAAAGGGTCTAATTGGATCTAATTAGGTCCTAATACCTTCGAATTGGATATAATCGGGTCCTAAAGGGTCTAATTGGATCTAATTAAGTCCTAAAGGGTCTAATTGGATCTAAGTGGAGCCTATTGCTAATATAAGGAACTAGTAGGTCTATTACTCATATTAGGTATTAATTAGTCTTATTAAACTTCTAATTAGGTCTTAAATTATTTATGCACTAATTAGTCTTGAGTATTTGGTCTTAAGGGGTACTCTTACGTCTTATTACTAAATAACAAATTACGTCTTAATTTAGTTCCTATTAGTTTAGGACTATTACTCATATTAGGTCTTATTAGGTCCTAATAGATCTCTAATTAGGTCTTAGGGCTAATTAGGTCATAATTAGGTCTTAGGTCTAATTATGTCCTAATCTAGGTCTAATTAGGTAGCGTTTCTAGGGTTTAGGGTTTAGGGTTTAAGGTTTAAGGTTTAGGGTCTTAGGTCTAATTAGGTAGGGTTCAGGGTTCATGGTCTTAGTTCTAATTATATTCTAATAGGTCTAATTAGGTCTTCTTTATAAAATTAGGTCTAATTACGTATTGCAATTTATCATGCTTACATGTTTCATTAAGACAAGTCAAAATCATAAACTTAAAATATCTAGAGAGAGAGAGAGATATAAAGAGATAGAGACATACGTTGTTTCTTATGATAATATATTTCCCATGCTTCCTCACATAGTCTTTGTTTAGTCTCTTCTGAATAATGTCATGTACTCTTATTTAGCCTTCTCTTTTTATTTCCCATCACAAGTTGCAAAAATGTTCCACTAAATTCTGACAAAATTTGAAAAAAATCAATTTCAAAAGTCTTCCTTTTCCAAAATGTGAATTATTTTGCAACTTTCGAATTAATAAGATGACTAAAACATATATTTATTTATATGTAATCGTTCTGAACCCAAAATGGCACAAAATAGGCCTACATGGGTTTCTATCGAAAGTCATCTCTAACTTTCTATCGAAACAGATGACATTCTATCGAAACTACTTTGGTAAATGGGTTAACAAATGTCAAACCATGAAATTACTTTCGATAGAAATTAGTTTCTATCGAAATTCTCTGATTAGAGGCCATTTGCAGATGTTGGCACAAATCTGAATTTTTCATGGCTTCAGGGCTCAAATGGAAGAATAAGGAGACATCCTTTTGCATTGCACAAGTACTGTGAATGAGCTTTCTAACAAACATAGATTTGACAATTTTTGAATTAATAAGGCCTATATTTTTCAAAAAAAATTGCTTTAGCTAGTTGTTCAGCAGGGTTCCATTTCTTAGTTCTGCACTCGGAAGACTTATGACCTTGTTTATTACAATTGAAACATTTTCCTTCAAACTTAGGTTTCTTAGTGCATTCACTTGCCCTATGTCCATGTTTGTTGCACCTATAGCATTAGCCATTAAATTTTGACTTTCCATCACTCCAACACTTATTTGATGTATGCCCTAACTTACCATAATGATTATATGTAGGTTTCTTGTTCTTTTGAGCTCCTTGTTATGAGGATTCACCATGTTTGGTATAACCTAATCCAGTCTATCCATGATGTCTAATTTGAGTTTTCTTTGTCAACTGATCCATGCTTACCTGTGAATTCATCATACTCACATTGGTTTATTTTTCAATAATGAGATCATTCTGCAATCTTTCATTTTCAGTCCTTAGATTGTTAACTTCTTGATTTGAACTACTGAGTTGATTTATCATATTTGCTTGGTGAAGTGACAAATCATGGATTTCTTTTTCTTTTTCCTCTAATCCTATACTTAGCAATCTTTTATATTCTTGTGACATTTCTCTATCATTTTCTGCTTGGTTCTTTTGTTCCACGACTTCACATATTCTGACTGAATGAATTTCTTGTTCACTCTTCAACTTTCTGACTTCTTCATGTAAATTGAGATTCTTTGCAAGTAGGTCTTCAATGGTTGCATCAGCTTCTTCAGAACTTCTTTCTTTGCATAAATATTCAATTCTTTCTTCTATGTAATTTTTATCATTCATTTGCACTGCTAAATCTTTTCTTCTTTTCAAGGAATGAGAGAGTTGCACCTTGAGTTTTTTTATTTGATCCATGGCCACTTGTAGATCTAGCTTTTCATTTTCAATGACTTTCTCCAGTCTATATATTTCCATTGCCTCTGATCTTTTCTCAAGATGTTAAGCTTTTGATAAGAGAACCTTTAGCTCTGATACCAATTGTTGGAAATATATTGAGGCTCGGTGACTGAGAGGGGGGTGAATAAGGAACCCATCAAACTTATACACTTTTATCCTTTATTAGATTGTCTAATCTAATTGCATGTATGGAACATAAAATAATTAAACACCCATAACAATTGACACAATATTTGGTTACCGAGAAACCTTCCAAATAGAAAGTAAAACTGGGGTGGGGATGGTACCCACAAGATTTAATATTGCAATAATAAATTTGGCCGATTAAGGCTTACAATTGACCACTTCTGATGGCCTACCCTGTTAGGAGCAATAAGGACTGTTAGGTCCACCTTGTGAAAGGATTTATACAATACAATAAAGTATGCACTCTGTTAGGAGATTTGATAAGGACTATTAAGCCCACCTTGTTAAAGGTTTTTTCTGATCTACACCTTTTAGGATGAACCAGTGAATGATCTTCTATGCAAATCTGATTTGTTGAATTAGATCCTTTGAAATAATACTGATCACCTGCATGTGATAGATGAGTCTATATTGTTCCTTTATATTGTTGTAACCTCTTAATCAAACTACCACTTCATATTCGCATATCCATACTCTTACTTCTGCTATTTCTATTCCCATTTTTGGATAAACAAAGTACCTTACATATATATCTATCCAAATCAATTACTTACACAAGTCGGCTACTTAACATATATCAAATAGAATCAAACAATATGTGCTAATTTGGCCTAATGTTGATACTCGGGTCCAGTAATTCAATCAGGTGATATACTGACACTCGGATGACACAGTGAATTGGAAACTCTAGCCCTCGGGTGACACTGGGTGCTCCGGTCACATTGATCACTCGGAGATAGTAACTCAAGTAAAAATGTTGACTCGAGTGATACTATTCGAAATTAATTGCTCGATCAACACTGCAACTTCTCGGGCTACACTTCAAGCTGATGTCTCGGTCAACACTGTATTCATATAAGTGACTAAGTGTTTTGGCACTAATTGACAACATGTCTTTCCATAAGGTCTACAATCTCCCCCTTTGGCATTAGTGAAAAAAACACTTATCATATCCAAAAATCTCATCAAACTGTTAAGTCAAAACTCCCCCTTACCATGTGCTTGGTACCTACTCGAGTTTTTACTGCTACTCTACAACTCGGTTACAACTGACTCTATTTTTTATTTTTCAAAACTATTTTTGTAATACTGCTATATATATATATATGTATA
>MU217358.1:113193-126657 GCA_018584345.1 Thuja plicata | reverse complement strand
ATATATATATATATATATATATATATATATATATATATATATATATATATATATATATATATATCTTCTTCTCTATACATGTATTTCCTCATATATATATACAACTCTATCTTTCCTCCTGTATACAAAACTAACTTTCCCCCTTGTTTTTGACATAAATGTCAAAAAATATATATCTACAAGGTAATTCCAAAATAGGAGAGGAAATCATAATGTACCTTGAAAATTTGAGACAGAGTCTTGTCCCAATTGTCTTGCAACACCTTGAGGATGTGCAAGTCAATCTGAATTTCTACAGAAAACTCCATCATAAGCTCTGCAACTGAAAAATTGTTATCATGGATGAGTGTCTTGCATGAGAAATATGTTTTTGCATAACATCCATATGAGGAAGGAGTTGGATTTGTATAGTTTTTATGGATTCCCTTTTTCTTGCTTCTTCCCTTAGTAGTTTTTCCTATAGATCAGTAAGATACTTGATCTTTACAAAATTTGTTGAACTTGAACTTGGATCAAGTGCCAACTGGCTCGCACTTGGCTTCAAATCATTGTCAACCTTTCTCAATTTCTCTTTTATTTCCATGATAAAGTTGTAAGTATCACTCAAATTTACAAATAATTCTACAACATTATTCATAGTGGTTTCTAGAGAGCTAATGACAGTGGTTATCTTCACCTGATCTATTGCAATCTTTCCTGCAACATTTTCTAGAACCCTATTTTCAAATTTTCTTTCTTCCTTCTCTAGTAATTTCTCCTATCCACTAAGCTCATGAAATTCGTGGACTATGTCAACAAGTTGATCCATTATTGAGTCTTCCTCATTGACTTAAATCTCTAGTGAATCTAGGAAAATACCTTTGATGTCCTGTAAAACTCTATTTCTTTTCTTTTCTACTTGGAGCTTCTGTTGTTTTTATCTTTTCTTCCATAGCTCCCCAAGGATATCCATCTGCTTGACTATTAGGTTGGAAAGATCCCAAATTGGAATCACAATATCTTCCTCACGATCAACATCATCAGTTATTGTTTCCTTTTCTTTACCCTTGACCTTGGGATTAGGTGAAGGAACAATTTCCTTATCTTTTCCAACCTCATCCTTGTCCTTGGTGTTTAGTTGGAGTAAGTCATTAACTTTTAATGCACCAACTACAAAATCAGTGCTAACTATATAGAAACATTCACAGTATCCTTCTGTGACCCAATTTGGCTTGGCCCAGTAGTAGGTAGAGCCTGATGCTTGATTCCTACTAGTCCTGATGTGGACTCTGTGACTTTTTCTTTGCTTGGAGATAAGATACTCTGAATAGGTGATTGGGGCAAGGACGCCATCACTTCTACTGCTATCTTTTCAGCATTAGATTCTTCAATGGTCTGAACCTCAGGTAACTCTTCATCTTTATCCTATACAAGAGGGTCTCTACTTTGTTTCTCTACCTTATCTTCTTCCTTGATTTCAAAAATTGTCTTCCATATCTTTGTTGCGGACTACACAACATCCTCTATTTTCTTGCTTAATATTTAAAAAGTCCTAAACCTTGGAGTGTGATGACTCTCATACTTAGTCATAGCATCTTTTTCCTCTTTACTAGTCATAGTAGGCATGAATTGCTTCAAGGTTTGAATTCTAATGTCCTTTTCAATATGAACTGCATTATTCCAGTGAATTTTGATTGCCTTGAGAAGGTCTTCAGTCATATGGCTTTTCAATTCAGATGGATCATACTTCCATCTTTCCATTTTATCTACTAATGTATCCTTAATCGTCTTCTACTCATCCTTGGTTCTGGAAGCATACTTCAATGATTTAAGAGATCCCATACCATTGCCTCATTTCAAATCTTCAATCCTCTCCTCAAAGGTAGGTGGTGGCCTCTTGAATATGACTGTATCTTCTTCTTCATCTTCTTGAGGCATTGCCAATTTTATTCTATATCTTCTGGGTTTGCTTGTAGTGAAGATAGGGGTAGAAATATTTGGTGTTTTCTTGGGGGATAGCCTCTTCCTCTTCTTAGGAGGCTCTTCTTATATCTCTTCTTCTTCTTTCTCAGATTTGTCATCTATTATCTTTATGTCATCCCCTTTGCTTTCAATGATTGAAGGAGGAGAGTCTGAAGACTTGCCATATTTCTTTCCAAACTTCTCTAATCTCTTCTTTCCTCTCTTCAAGATCTTAGTAATCTCAATCTCCAATGATATTCTTCCCTTGGCTTCTTCACAAGTACCAAAATATCGTTCTTTAGGATCAACAGGTTCATTTACAAGAGCCTCAATGATGTCTCTTGTCTCATCAATGTTAATCTCATATGCAAGAGGTTTCACCCATGCAACCCTAGGTCTGACTGCTTGAATGTATAATTTTTCATAGTCAACTAGAAAGCAAATATCATCCTTATAGTCCTCTACCATTTTTTTTGGAATTTTGTATCTATTCTGCATTCTCTTTGAAGCTTTCAAAGTAAGCATCAATGCTGCTTTCCAAGTTATCTCCTAATTCTACTATGAACTCATTTATTTGACAGACTATAGGTCTGTCCTTTTTCCATACAACTGTTCCTTTTGAAGGGAAAAACTTTTGAACATAAAAGAATATGCAAACTAGAAGTGAACCAAACTTACATGGATTGGTATTGGATGCCCAGATGCTCTCCATGTTTTTTCTCAATTGGATGAGCTGCGAATTGGCAAGGTCAAATGATAAATTGTTCTTGACCATTTTGTATGCCAAGTCCACAGCCTCACATGATACACTGTTTGGTCAGATAGAACTATATATTTTGTGCACAATTACATAAATTCCAAACTTCAATTCCATGTTAGTGACTCCATTCAACTTCATGCATCTTCCATACCACTCGACAAGAGTCTTTTTGGCTAGGTCATCCCAGGGTAGGGTTTTGGTAGCTTTTGGTTTGTCAAGCATTGGGTACCCTTTCACATGGTGTACCATTGTCTTAGTGATCTTCACTAATGGCTCCAACCAAATATGCATGTCGTGAAAATGGCTCAGAACAAACCTAATCCATTTTATCTGAAAGTTCTGCGGCATATGCAAAATGTGGGTTAAACCCTTGAATTTGAGGTGCTTGTGTTCTAGCTTCTGATTCCCATCCACACAAAGTTTCTCATATGCTTGATTCATCTCCAATGTACCTAGCTGTTGAATGATGTAATGATAGAAAGCTTGGATGTCATTAAGCAACAATACCTTATGAGGAATTTGGGAATGCACTCCCATTGGCTCTGTCTCCTCTGCAATCGCTGGATGAAGTTTGAACTTTGGTAGTTTGCAGACAACATTCCTTACTAACATCTTAGATCCCTTCTTAACCTTAATGCTAGATGAAGATTCCATAATCACTTGGAGGATTGATAAAACTTCGCTGCAACTAAAAATTTCAAACACAAATTCGCTCTAAGGTAGCTAATAGCTCTTAATCAGTCTGTAAACTATAAACAATAACCCTTTGATTTCACCATTTATGAGAAATTTCATCATAGATTTGGCTCGGGTAGTTCTCCCAGGCTTTCTCGGAAGCTCGATGAAAACTAACTTTGTATCTTCGAAACCATACAACCAGACTTAACTCGGTTAAACCTAAGTATCTCAGATGTAACTGAGATCCTGACTTGGTTAGAACCATAATGTGTCCTAGTGCATCAATATGTAGATTTGGACTTGCTAGCATATTTGGAACTGATGTATGATAGCTTGTATGCACAGTTCCAGTTGTCTCCGTGCATATTTATTCGGAGATGGTGGATCCACACAATTCACTATTTTGGGTGCCATTCAATCCTTCATTGTTTTGGTCTGAATTCTCAAGAGACTTCCTTACCCACTACCGACTCATCTGAGTTTTGATTTTAGAAACTTTTGCTTTGCCTTTCTCAAAACTTGTATCCACTTTTTCTCTGTTCATACAATTCCTTCTTAGATGATTGAGTTGTTTACACACATAACATCACTTGGTAGGATTCCTTTTTCTGAGGTGAGTCTTTGAACAATTTGCACGAATATGCCCATATTCACCATAATGACAACATATGCTCCATGTGTTGTAATCCCAACCAAACATTGCTTTAGCTAGTGTAAGATAAGAAAATAGAGATGATGTACGTATGTTGTTTGAGGGTTTTCTATTATCCTATATTACATTTAAAAGAATGATTTTTTGTTTATTGAAATGTAGGGGGTAAATAAAATGCTCTCCTTCTATCCTTAGATATACAAATAAAAGATCCAATTTGATTAATCCAAAATGGAAGGATTGATGCATAAATGAATCAATCATTTGGAAATAAGAATAAAGAAGGAAGATCTTAAGTACCCATTTATTTATTTGAATGTGCAATAGATTTAGATAGATTAAGAACTTTAATTGAAATAGATAGGAGAAAAGTACTAACCTTGAAATATTGTAGATGTGAAGAATGTTGTTTTGGGGGGTCTGTACTTAGTTTCTGGAAAATTTAAGACCGGATCTAGAATAGAAACGCAGAGACGAACAAAACCCAAAACTATTTTTCCGTTCTGACACAATTCTGATTTGTACCCTCAAGTCAATGTCACCATTGACCCAGAATTTTTGATTCTGACGAAGGGCAAAATTGACCTAAAAAGTCTCAGACTAAAATTATGTTTTCGGATCCTGAAAGTTTGCCAAAATGGGTATCCGAATCTGCACTCTGATCTGTTGTTCCAAACCTGTACCTACAAGAAAAATGGGTTCTTTGTTGGGGGGGGGGGGGGTTGCCNAAAAATGGGTTCTTTGTTGGGGGGGGGGGGGTTTGCCTTGGTCAAACTCTTATTTTGGAATTAACCTCAAAGTATAATTGAAATTGTATAAGTAAAACAAAGTAAATGAACAAATTCACCTTTCTTGTAGAAGTCCTTGTGGTGGATTCGAATTCGTGAATCCACAAGTATGTATGCACCAAAAAGGATGATGAATGTAGAATGTAGAATGTAGAATGTAGAATGTCTTCAATTAGTTTCTTGTAGATCTTCAATACCAATCTTGAATGGGTTTTTGAATAGGAAGAGGCTTGGAGAAAAGTGGATGGATAAATCTTCAACAAGAGGGATCCATGGAGCTTGAATCCTTCAATGACCACCAATGGATCTCCATGATGAAAATGAGTGCTTGAGAATGGATGAATGCTTCAATGGCTACTTGGCTTGCTTCATATCTTGCTTCTTCACCTTTGGATCTCACTCTTCAATTCTTTGAATTCTTGCAATGATGATTATCAAGTCTTAGCTTTTTTATTGCTCTTGTGGTTAGTCTTAGAGAAAATGAGAGGAGAAAGCTTCCTTTTATATCAAACTAGGGCACAATCTTCTAAAGAGGCTGACATAGGAGAATTAAATTCCAATTAGACCCATGCCCCTAGAAGACGACCTATAGTAAATACAATTTAAGATTTGTTGTTCCGAAGACCGAAACAACCAACCCAGAAGCGGGAATTAACTTTTTCCAAAGATCGACATCTAGAAACCCTAAAATTTTGAAATTTGAACCCTAGGCCTGGAAAAGGTCGATTGTGACCTAGGTCAAGGTCAAGGTCAAACTTGACCCAAAAAGGTTGACCTTGACCCTGAGGTCAAAGTCCCATTTTTCAGTCTGGGGTGCCAGAAATAGGTTGGAAAAAGTGGAAATGGGACAAAACAGGGTGAAAAAGCCAGATCTAAATCAAGAACCCATTCAAGGCACTTGACATGACGACAAAAACATTACTCAGAAGGCTAAACCAGTCTATAATGGAAGTGCTTCCATTTTCCGACTACACATTTAGCCCCCACTTTAGCAAGAGTATGGACTCGACGCAAACTCTCAAGGTAAAGGAGATCATAAAGAATAGATAATCTTATTGGAATCAAAAGGGACAAAGGAATACTCAAGCCCCCAAGGGACTTAAGTCTTTATCAACCCTAAGATCATGATAAGAGAGACAACACCAGTTAAGGAGAAAGAGAGAGAGGGTGTGGTTACCTCACCCAATGAGAACTTATGTCCCATTGTGAACCACACAAGGAAAAAGTGCAACTTGAAAGATGGAGTTGAACCGCCTAGTGAATGTGGCTACTCACTAGTCAACCCATCAGGGAGATCCATTTTTAGGGACACCTTCTGACCTTAAGGGATCAAAACATTGTAAATTGAAATTGGAGGGATCAAGAGATCTATGTAAATTTAAACTGGAGGGATCAAGAGATCCTAAAAAGTAAAATATACATGCTTTAAGGATTAGTCTTTAATCCATAAAGGGAAAAAAATTTAAGTCTTGAAAATATTTTGAATGTGCATGTGTGCAAAAAGTGAGTAGAGCATATGCCCGTACGTTAAATTCATTGCTAACACTTTAATAGGAGCAATGGCTTTGACAGAAACATAAAAACTCTACTGATTATGTTTTCACTACGAGATGCCCCCAAACGAAGACAAATGAAGGGAAATATCACATAAACATACAAAGACCACATAAGGGATCTACCTACTGTGGGGTCAGTATGATCATAAGATAACATGTACATATAGATATGATATCATTAAAAATTAATTGACATCATTCCCCAAAGAAAGTAGAACTACAATCATAATGGAGGAAAGAAAACTCAAGAGTTACAAAGAAGAGTCTTTTCGGAACACAACGTGGAGACCAAAAAGAATCAGTGCTACCATGTTGCAGATCCAAGCAGACTACATAAGGAAACATTTTCAAAAAATAGCACAAGTACAAAATAACATCAAAACTACATATAGAAGAGTAAAGATACATATAGAGGAATTATACAACAGGTTTGATTCCTTTATCACCTTGCACCAACAAAGTAACAAGGGTCGTATAAAAGAGTCTAACAAACATTTAGCAAACACATTACGGGAGAATCACAGTACAACATTCAAACACATAAAGGGGTACCATGAAGGATAAGCCAATCAGGCACATCGCCTACTCTCCCCATCTCGGTTTATATCATTTAGGGAAGGTGGGCAACTCACAAGAGGTACTATATCCAATATAGTAGGAATAATAGCCAGTTCCAAACAAGGATCCTCTTGAGAATTGTGTTGCTCAATACTAGGTGTAATTGTCAATTGAGTTGAAAGCATATGAGGTAAGTCAATATGAAGATCAATGGTCTCATATTCATCATTAAGATCAATAGGATCATCTAGAGTATCCTCCTTATCAAGATTAATTAAAATGGGATCTAAGATGCGAATAGGATCATCATACTCATTCATCTTAACATCATTGTGAATATTAACTTCTTCCAACACATCAGGCATAGGTTGGTCAAAAGAAGGTAAAGAATTTTGAAGAACAGAAGCACGGGCCCTAGCATTAGCTCTACGCTTCTTACGATGTTCATTAGCAGATTTGTTACATTTTGCTTTGTTTGACATATGTGGAGAAATAGGAGAAATAAAAATGGGTTCCTTCACAGGTTCTATAGGAGGATTGGTAAGATTCACAGTAGGCTGAGAAGTGACACTGGGAAGTTGATAAATAGAGTTAGCAGTAATGGATAAAGGAGGTATAGAAGGAGTGGGAAAAATACCATGGTTAAGATCTATCTGAGGCATGCTTAACTCAACTATCTTGTGATGTTTATAGGCTTGATATGAACAAAAAAGGTTGTCAGGGTGAGGAGGACATGAATTAGGTAATGAAGGCCAAAATAAATCAAGATTAGCACAATCTCTAGGCCTAGAAGGTTGATACAAACTATGATCAATCATTTTTACTTCTCCATTATGAATGAACTTAAGACATTTATGAATAGGAGAAGCAATAGCATGCCTAGAAATTATCCAAGGAAAACCAAATTTGACTTGAAATTGATCAGAAGTAGGAACAACAATGAAGGTAGTATCTACAACCTTGCCACAAAGTTCAACAGGCAAGTTAATAGAACCAAGTGCAGGATAAAGAAAACCATTACAAGTTTGGATCCATGCATCCGATGGATCATAAAAATCACATTGTAGGTTTTTCATAAAAAGGTTTTCCTCAGTAATAACATTTATTAAAGATGTGGGATCAACAAGACAACCATGCGTATGTATCTTAGCAATCCTAGCATAAATATAAAGGGGACCATCGGGAGCCTTAATAGTCTCAAAGTCATCAAAGGTAATTGAAAGGTCACGAGGTTGCTTACCCTTAGTTTGTTTCTGAGGTTTTGATAGAACTTGAAGTTGAGGTGGAGGCAAAGGATCTTGAACAATAGGTTGAGATGAAAAAATTCTCTCCACATGATTAATAATTTGATTAAGATCATCCATCTTTGAATCATAAACAATATCCACAGAAGATGGTTGAGCGATGGTATTAGTATCATGTGTAGGTAGAGGATTCATATAGATTTGAAAATTTTGATTAGGAGGAGAGACAGACTTGTTCCCATTACCATCAAAATTATCAACAGATAAAGCATTAGAATTGATTAAGTCTTGAACCTTATGCTTTAGAGAATAACATTTTTCAGTATCATGGCCATTCTGGCGATGGTATTGGCAAAAAGCTTTAGAATCAAAGGATTTTGAAGATATGGTAGTAGGAAGGAGAGGTCAAATAGGAGGCAAGGTAATCATATTAGCACTTAACAACCTACTCATAATAGAATGTAAAGATTCAGAGAGAGGAGTAAAAGTATGATTTATATGGAAAGCAGTGGATGCAGAAGTGGCATTGTGGGATGCAACAACAACTTGATCAGCAACCGCATTTGTCTGTTTATTAATCTTGATATAGTTGTTAGGTTTCTGAAACTTATTAGGATTAGGAGCAATGTCACTCTTATCAATTGGAACAGGAGCCATTGGAGTGTTGCTCTCATATTGACTCATTTGTAATTGATAATGATAAAGTGCTGCACAAAGTTGTTGAAAAGAGGTAAATTCAGTACGAAGAATCTTATCTCTAATATCCTTTTGTAAATTTGAAATAAAAATATGTTGAATATCAATATCAGGAACAGGATAAGAAATCTGAGCATACAAATGCTTAAATCTACCAATGAAATCAGTCAATTTTTCCTTAATGTTTTGTTTACAATGAATTAAATTAGTTAAAGAAACTTGGGGACCAATGTTATTTTGAAATTGTTTAATGAAGGTATTAGCAAGTTTAGGAAAAGAATCAATAGAATAAGGAGGTAAAGAACAATACCATTGCAGAGCCTTATCACAAAAAGTTCTAGCAAACAGTTTAGCTAAAATCCTATGGTCATAAGAATAATCACTACAAACGATTTGAAATGTTTTAACATGACTAACAAGATTGCCTTTACCATTGTAATTCTCAAGACAAGGCATATTTTATTGTGTAGGAATAGTAGCACGAATAATGTCTAAAGATAATGGACTACCCATGTCACATGTAGGAATGTTAAACTTGGATTGGGTTAAGGATGTGAGTTGTTGTTGTAAAGATGACATAGTTTGAGCCAAACTAATAATTGTGGAATCATTTGAAGACATAAGTGGCATAGGAATATTAGGAACACTAGGAAAAGTGTAGGAAGAGGCAGGAATGGAAGACACAGCTGGTGGAGCACTTGGAACCACAATTGGAAGGGGATTTGAAGAAGTAAAAGACACACTATGATATGAAGGTTGTGAGGTAGATAGAGATACCAGTGGAACACTCACATGAATAGATGAAATTGGGAGAGATGTAGTAATCAAAGGAGGAGTATAAGTAGGAATGCTAGGTAAAGGAACATAAGAAGGTCCCTCACTAGTGATAGGAGGAGTAAATCCTAGATCTTGAGCCTCTTGTGCTAAAGGTTTAACATTCAAATGCATAATATGAGTGATACCACGCAAGATATTAATACCTTGATCACTATCACGAAGGACTTTCTTAAGAGCCTCTATAGCTTGGATGGAATCTTGATTATAGTTTTCTTGAATAAGCCAATTTCCCATTTTATCAACTTTGGTTGAAAGTTTTTGCACTTGTTCAGGAGGAACTCTTAAAGCATCATCCTCATCATGAGATGAGTGAGAAGAGTTGTGCTCCATAGAAGGATTGGAATCATGAGTGATCAAATTGTCATCCGGGATCCTAAGGAAAGGAGAGGAAGACTCAAGATCAAAGGAACCCATAAGTCTACGGCTTCTTCTAACCGAGATACTATAAGTAGGACTAGAAGTGGTAAAGCTCATACACCAATGCAATGCAAATGAACTAATTTAGGAAACACCTTGATTTTAATTTTTAATTTTTGAAATGTAAATAAAAGAACATAAAAGAGAGCTAATCTAATATGCATGCAATATCTAACATAAAAGATGTAAATCTAACACCAAAAAGAAAGAGTTGTCTATCGCGGGTTCACCAAAATGTAAGATAAGAAAATATAGATGATGTATGTGTAAAGTAGAAAATGATGTTTATGGAATAAGAGTGTTTTAATACTCAAATCACGTTTCACCTTACATTTAATGTTTAGAGTGGAAGGATAAATAAGACATTCCCCTTTATTCTCAAATGCACAAAGGAAGGATCCAAATTTATCAACCCAAAAAAGATCAATGCATAAATGAATCAATCTATTGGAAATAAGAATAAAGAAGGAGATCCTAGGTTTCCCTCTTAAAATGTGTGTGAATGAATGTAAATGTGTGATAGATTTAGAATGATTAAGGATTTGAATTGAAATGGATAGGAGGAATGCACTAACCTTGAAATATTGTAGATCAAAGAAGAGGACCTATATGACATATAATTTAGGATTTGCCGCTTCGGAACCCAAAATAGCTGACTCGGAAGCAGGAAAAATGAATTTTTGATGACCTCCGAAAGCTGACAAGCTTCCAGATTTGGAAGGGGGACCCAGGTGAAGGTCAAGGATGACCTTGACCTAGGTCAAGGTTGAGTTTGACCCTGAGCTAGGTCAATTTTGAGTTCAACCTTGACCCAGGGATCAGAACCCTTGGAAAATGTGCCAAGTGGGATAGAAGGTGCCCAGAGAGGCCCAATCAGGGTCCTAAACAAGCACAGAAGTAGAAGATGATGCAAAAATGAGGGGAAAGTATGATGGTGGTCAAAAAAATCCCTAAGGAGGGCTGAAAATTCTTATCATGGAAGTGCTTCCATTTTAAGACGATACATTAAGCCCCCACTTTAGCGGAAGTATGGAAATCGAACATGCTTTCGGTAAAGTTAGAAGAAAGACTCTGGTGGATCGAAATGAGGTAGAACATCACTAGGTCAAGGACATGAGCCCCTAGAACAAGGATTCTAACTCAACATACATGCATAAAGATATGGAAGTAAAGAGCAATCAATCATAGAACATACATGACTACATAACCAGGACAAGAGCAACACTATAGATAACATAGCTTCATGATCTAATCCTACTAGCATGAAAGTGAAAGAGAGAAAAGAGATAGTGATTACCTCACCTAGTAATATGCCCACCCTACTATGAATCACCAAGGAGGGAGAGCCCAACAGGTTCATGCATAAAATGTGCTTGTAATTGTAATACGTCTTGTGACGACTTTTGAAAATATCCATAGATCCACATTCTTGTATCACTATGGAATTTAAAATGTGTGTCTTTTCAAGATTTAGAAACTTATGCGCATTACCTTCCAATGATTTATCATATTGAAAATTTAAAAGGGGTGCATATCTCTTGAGAATTTAGCAACTTATGTGTGTTACCTTCTGAGGATTTAGCAAAAATAAAAGTAAAAATGTGTGTCCCTTCAAGATTTAGCAACTTATGTGTGTTACCTTCCGAGTATTGAGCATGCTGTAAAATGTAAACTAATGTAAACTATAGTACAAGGGAGACCCTATATATGCCCCCCTCCTTATCATCACTACCCACTAGGCAGGATAAGGAAGAGAAAAGAGGATACCTACTTCACAAGGTAAGGAGATATCCAGCTTATCAATGTATACCATATTCTTAGATAAGAGCCTTGACCCTTACATCCAAGAACATAGATAATCATGAAATGGATATGTCACTTATGGAAAAAGGATCCTCAAAAAGGAAGAGATCTTATCAACAAGACCCTCACCATAGAAGAGTGCTTAGGATAAAATGTCATCTTCTAAATAAAAGAGGGAACAAAGATTCAATCATCAAGCCCCCTATAATCTAGAGGAAGAGGAATCTCAGAATGAAGGAGTCAAACTCTAACCCAAAGCAAGAGAAAGAGTTTATAAAGAACATAATTTGCAAAATAAAGAAGAGGTGATGACCTAGGACAATCACCTCTTATAAAAGAGGGTACATCCATAGTTAAAAACATACATCTTTATAAGGAAATAATGTTATATGATAAACAAATGCCACTAAACTAAGGAAAGTAGATCCTTAGATAGAGGAAGAAGGAAAATACCTTTCCCCCCAGGGGTGAAAGCAAGGGATATATCAAATTATATTGAGAGATATCAAAGAGATATTATGCAAGAAGTGAGAAAGTAACCCTTGTGAGGGATAGCACACTATTTAGTTTCCAAGGTGAGAGATTTATCGACCATGGAAACCCAATGTCAAACAACAAAATAGGTTATAATCAAAGACATAGATCCTTAATGAAAACCAAAATTTTCATGTATGATTGGATATCACATAACAGATAGATACTGCTTAACCAAGGAAAAGTGAATCCCAGAAAGACAAAAGAGAAGGAGATGGCATCCTTTCCCCCCAAGCATAGGAACAAGGATGAAAGGGGACCTATTATATCACTCACAATACTATGCAAGACAACGAGCCCCCAAAGATAAGGCTAACATTGTTTACATAATATGGAGTTCCATAATAGGAACATAAATGCTATTTAGAGAAAATAGGATTGAAATATAACTCATTGCCACATGATATATAAATAACTTTACTATCAATGAGCTGCCTAATCTTATAATGTAAAGCTTGACATTGATTAGAGTGGTCATGAAATCTATGATAGAAACAAAAATGAAGAATCTTCAAGTATAGACTACATTTCTTTTTGCATTTAGGTCTAGTAATCATCTTAGCATGAAGGAGTTTAGGCAGAACAACCTCTTGGTCAAAATCCTTCATAGGGTCATCATGTTTTGAAATGTTATTTGATATGTCGGTAATATTGATGTGTTGTTGAGGATTAAATCCCAATCCATAAGAATGCTCATGCCCCCCATTCTGTAAGGGCATTTGAATTCCCTGTTTATGCTTAGCACATCCTTGAGTACGAAATCCTTGTTTAACTAGTAAATGATAACTATGACCATAACAAGAAGTCAATTGAACTCGAGTAGTCACTAATTCATCATTAGTATGTTCGATAGATTCAAAAGAAGGAGAAATGGAATACATTCTAGGAGAAGATGAGGTAGGAGCTTGATTCTCCATAGGATCATCACTAAGAGGGAGAGCATTAAGGGAATTCATATCATTCCCCGCTAATGTCTCATTACTAGAAGAAATCCCAAATG
>MU217358.1:86073-113143 GCA_018584345.1 Thuja plicata | reverse complement strand
ATGTCTACATAAGGAGAGTGTGTTTTAGAAAAAGAGTCATCATCATGTATGAATATGTCATCCATTAATAAATCACCCTCTTGTATCAAAGCATCTTCACCAGGAGGAGATAAATCAATGTCTTTATACAAGGGTTCATCCCAAAAAGTAGAATCACCCATAATGGATTCATGAGGAAGAGAGAAATCAACATCCAAATCCAAAGGTTCATCCTAAATAGGAGGATTATCCTCCCTATCAATAAAGCACATTGTAGGAGCACCTAAAGCTTGATCCCTAAAGGGGAAAGAATTATATTCTAAAGTAGGCTCATATAAAAGACATATATTAGGAGAATAATTAACTTCAATCCTTAACTCATCTCCATGGAGGGAAAGGTTAAAGTCATCTGCTTGCTCTAATATATCCTTACAAGGTAATACAAGAGAGGACAAAACAACATCACACTTACTAAATGAAATCTTTCTAGGTGTATCAATGTTGTAAATAGTGGAACATGAAGGTAACCATGCACACTTACTATGGTAAAGGTCAATTGAAGAGATTGTAGAGGAGGATGAAATAGGAATAGGATTGATGGAGATCTCATTTGAACCATTTTCATCCTCGCTTCCATGTACCTCATTAAGGGATCTATTCTCTTGTACAATAAAATCTTCATCAAAGTATTCAAAACAAGAGTCATACATGTTGAACACAATAAAAAATGTAAATGTTTTTGTGTTTTTAAAGAAATTTTGTGATTTTTTATGAATTTTAAAATATAAATGCAAGAGCATAAAATAAAACCTACTTCTATATGCATGCAAGATCTAATATGAAATGCAAATCTAACACCAAAAAGAAAGAGTTGTCTATCACGGGTTCACCAAAATGTAAAGTAGAAAAATGATGTTAATAGAATAAGAGTGTTTTGATACTCAAATCACTTATCACCTTACATTTAATGTTTAGAGTGGATGGATAAATAAGACATTCCCCTTTATTCTCAAATGTACAAAGGAAGGAGCCAAATTGATCAACCCAAAAAGGATCAATGTGCAAATGAATCAATCTATTGGAAATAAGAATAAAGGAGATCCTAGGTTTCCCTCTTAAAATGTGTGTGGGAATGAATGTAAATGTGTGATATATTTAGAATGATTAAGGATTTGAATTGAAATGGATAGGAGGAATGCACTAACCTTGAAATATTTCAGATCAAATAATGTTGTTTTCTGAGGTCTGTACTCTGTTTCTGAAAAATCTGAAGTATGATCCAGAACGAGAACGCAGAGACGAACAAAACCCAAAAATATTTTTCTGATCTGACACCGTCTTATAAAAAAGGTTGACCTTGACCCACTAATCTCACCCCTAACCCAATAATCTTGACCTTGACTTGCACATGTCTGACAGAAAATCTGTTCACAGATCTCGATAGTTCGCTGAAAAGGGTATCCAGATCTAAGTTCAAATCTTCAATCCTGAACCTGTACATGCAAGAAAAAGAGGTTTGTTTATTGGGGGGAAGGTTTTGCCTTAGTCAAACCCTGATTTAGGAATTAACCTTTAAATCAATAAATTATAGAATGCTAGCATGTAGTAGAATTGAATCTAAGAATGAAGCTATGATATTGAATAGATATGCAATTGTAATTTAAATGTAGCAAGTATGTAAATATGAAAGCTTGGACTCAATAGAAACCATAAACATCCATGTTTGTATTCTTATAACCCACCTTGAAGATAATGAATGAGTCTTGAGGATGCAAAAAGGATCTTGAAGGAAGATCACACGACCATGATGGCTAGATCTAGGGTTTTAATGATGAATCTTGCATGTTTGAACCTAATCCCTTCATAGGCTTGAAAGCTTAAATCCTTGATCTTCAATGGAGAAATTTAATGCTTGAGAGGAATACTTGGACACCTTATGAGCTTGAGAACATGTGGATGCTTGAACCTTTTTCTTCTTGACAAAATCTTGGTTAGTGCTTTTTGCACTTAGAAGACTTCTTTTTGTTCAATATCGCTTAGAGAAAATGAGAGGAGAAAACTTCCTTTTATATGAAACTAGGGCATGATCTTCTAAGGAGGCCAGCATAGGAGAATTAAATTCAAATTAGAACCATTCCCCTAGAAGAGGACCTATATGATATATAATTTAGGATTTTCCACTTCGGAACCCAAAACAACCAACCCAGAAGTGGGGAAAATGAATTTTTGATGACCTCCGGAAGCTGACAAGCTTCCAAAAGTGGAAGGGGGAGCCAGGTCAAGGTTGAGGTTGACCCTAACCTAGGTCAAGGTCAAGTTTGACCCTTACCTAGGGGGTCAAAACCCCTAGAAAATGTGCCAGATGGGATAGAAGGTGCCCAGAGAGGCCCAATCAGGGTCCTAAATAGGCACAGAAGAAAGAGATGATGCAGAAATGAGGAGACAGTATGATGGTGGTAAAGAAAATCCCCTAAGGAGGGCTAAACATTCTTATCATGGAAGTGCTTCCATTTTAAGATGATACAGTATGTATGTGGTTTGAGGGTTTTCTATTATCCTATATTACATTTAAAAGAATGATTGTTTGTTTATTGAAATGTAGGGGGTAAATAAAATGCTCTCCTTCTATCCTTAGATATACAAATGAAAGATCCAAGTTGATTAATCTAAAATGGAAGGATCAATGCATAACTGAATCAATCATTTGGAAATAAGAATAAAGAAGAAAGATCTTAAGTACTCGTTTATTTATTTGAATGTGCAATAGATTTAGATAGATTAAGAACTTTAATTGAAATAGATAGGAGAAAAGTACTAACCTTGAAATATTTCAGATATGAAGAATGCTTTTTTGGGGGGTCTGCACTCAGTTTCTAGAAAATTTGAGACACCGGTTCTGGAATAGAAACACAGAGACAAACAAAACCCAAAAAAATATTTTCCGTTCTGATAGAGTTCCGATTTGTACCCTCAAGTCAATGTCACCATTGAGCTAGAATTTTTTATTCTGACCTAGTGTAGAATCAACCTAAAAAGTCTCAGACTAAAATTCTATTTTTGGATCTCGAAAGTTTTCCGAAAAGGGTATCTGAATCTGCACTCCGATCTATTGTTCTGAACCTATACCTACAAGAAAAATGGTTTTTTTTGGCGGGGGAGGGGTTTGTCTTGATCAAACCCTGATTTTGGAATTAACCTCAAAGTATAATTGACATTTCATAAGTAAAACAAATTAAATGCACAAATTCACCTTGCTTGTAGAAGTTCTTGTGGTGGATTTGAGTCTATGAATCCACAAGTATGTATGCACCAAAAAGGATGTAGAATGTAGAATGTAGAATGTCTTCAATCAATTGCTTGTAGATCTTCAACACCTATCTTGAATGGGTTTTTGAATAGGAAGAGGCTTGGAGGAATGTGGATGGAGAAATCCAACAAGAGGTCTCCATGGAGCTTGAATCCTTCAATGGACACCAATAGATCTTCTTGATGAAAATGAGTGTTTGAGAAGTGCTTGAGAATGGATGAATGCTTCAATGGATACTTGGCTTGCTTCAAATCTTGCTTCTTCACCTTTGGCTCTCACTCTTCAAGTCTTTGAATTCTTGCAATGATGATTATCAAGTCTTAGCTTGCTTATTTCTCTTGTGGTTAGTCTCAGAGAAAATGAGAGGAGAAAGCTTCCTTTTATATGAAACTAGGGCACAATATTCTAGAGAGCCCAACATAGGAGAATTAAATTCAAATTAGACACATGCCCCTAGAAGAGGACCTATATTAAATATAATTTAATATTTGTTGTTCTGAAGACTAAAACAGCCGACTCGAAAGCGGGAATTAACTTTTTCCAAAGACCGACATCTGGAAACCCTAAAATTTTGAAATTTGAACCCCAAGCCTGGAAAAGGTCAATTGTGACCTAGGTCAAGGTTGAGGTTCACCTTGACCTAGGTTGAGGTTCACCTTGACCTAGGTCAAGGTTGATTTCAACCTTGAACCTAAGGTCAAAGTCCCAATTTTTTAGTCTGGGGTGCCAGAAATAGGTTGGAAAAAGTGGAAGTGGGGCAGAACAGGGGGAAAAAGGCAAATCTAAATCAAGAACCCATTCAAGGGGCTTGAAATGACCCAAAACCACTTACTCAGAAAGATAAACCAGTCTACAATGGAAGTGCTTCCATTTTCTGACTATACAACTAGTTGTTCAGTGGGGTTCCATTTCTTAGTTCTGCACTCAGAAGACTTATGACCTTGTTTATTACAATTGAAACATTTTCCTTCAAACTTAGGTTTCTTAGTGCATTCACTTTCCCTATGTCCATGTTTGTTTCACCTATAGAATTTACCTTTAAATTTTGACTTTCCATTGCTCCAACACTTATTTGATGCATGCCCTAACTTACCACAATGATTACATGTAGGTTTCTTGTTCTTTTGAACTCCTTGCTATGAGGATTCACCTTGTTCAATATAACCTAATCCATTTTTTCCATGATATCTAAATTGAGTTTTCTCTGTCAATTGATCCATGCTTACCTGTGAATTCATCATACTCTCATTGGTTTGTTTTTCAGTATTGAGATCATTCCGCAGTCTTTCATTTTCAGTCCTTAGATTGATAACCTCTTGATTTGAACTATTGAGTTGATTTATCATATCTTCTTGCTGAAGTGACAAATGATGGATTTATTTTTATTTTTCCTCTAATCTTATACTTAGCAATATTTTATATTCTTGTGCCATTTCTCTGTCATTTTCTGCTTGGTTCTTTTGTTCCATGACATCACATATTCTGACTGAATGAATTTCTTGTTCTCTCTTCAACTTTATGACTTCTTCATGTAAATTGAGATTCTTTGCAAGTAGGTCTTCAATGGCTACATTAGCTTTCTAATTTGATCCATGGCCACTTGTAGATCTAGATTTTCATTTTCAATGGATTTCTCCAGTCTTTATATTTACATTGCATCTGATCTTTGTTCAAGTTGTTAAGCTTTTGATAAGGAACCATTAAAACTTATTGAGGCTGGGTGACTGAGAGGGGGGGGGGGGGAATAAAGAACNTGACTGAGAGGGGGGGGGGGTGAATAAAGAACCATTAAAACTTATTTACTTTTATCCTTTATTAGATTGTCTAATCTAATTGCATGCATGGAAAAGAAAAGCATTAAATATCCATAACACTTGACACAATATTTGGTTACTCAGAAACCTTCCAAATAGAAATTAAAACTGGGGTGGGGATGGTACCCAAAAGATTTAATACTGTAGTAATAAATTTGGCCGGTTAAGGCTTACAATTGACCACTTCTGATGGCCTACCCTATTAGGAGCAATAAGGACTGTTAGGTCAACCTTGTGAAAGGGTTTATACAATACAATAAAGTATGCACTTTGTTAGGAGATTTGATAAGGACTGTTAAGTCCACCCTATTAAAGGATTTTGTTGATACACCTGTTAGGATGAACCAGTGAATGATCTTCTATGCAACTCTGATTTTCTGAATTAGATCCTTTAAAATAATACTGATCACATTAATGTGATAGATGAGTCTCTTATGTTCCTTTATACTGTTGCAGCCTCTTAAACAAACTGCCACTTCATATTCGCATATCCATATTCTTACTTCTGCTATTTCTATTCCCATTTTTGGATAAACAAAGTACCTTACATATATATCTATCCAAATCAATTACTTACACAAGTCGGCTACTTAACATATATCAAATAGAATCAAACAATATGTGCTAAGTCGACCTAATGCTGATACTTGGGTCCAGTAATTCACTCGGGTGATATACTAACACTCGGGCGATACAGTGAATTGGAAACTCTGGCACTCGGGTGACACTGGGTTCTCGGGTCACATTGATCACTCAAAGATAGTAACTTAGGTAACACTGTTGACTCAGGTGATACTGTTCTAAACTAACTACTCGGTCGACACTGTAACTTCTCGTGCTACACTTCAAGCTGCTAGCTCGGTCAACACTCTATTCATATAAGTGACAAAGTGTTTTGGCACTAATTGACAACATGTCTTGCCATAAGGTCTACACTTAGGTCTAATTAGGTAGGGTTTAGGGTCTTAGGTCTAATTATGTCCTAATAGGTTTAATTAGGTCTTCTTTATGAAATTAGGTCTAATTAGGTATTGCAATTTATCATGCTTACATGTTTCATTAAGACAAATCATAACCATCAACTTAAAATATCCAGAGAGAGAGAGAGAGAGATAAAGAGATAGAGACATACCTTGTTTCTTATGATAATACATTTCCCGTGCTTCTTCACGTAGTCTTTGTTCAGTCTCTTTTTAATAATGTCGTGTACTCTTATTTAGCCTTCTCTTTTTATTTCTCATCACAAGTTGCAAAATTGTTCCACTAAATTTTGACAAAATTTGAAAAAAAAAATCAATTTAAAAAGTCTTCCTTTTCCAAAATACAAATTATTTTGCAACTTTCGAATTAATAAGATGATGAAAACATATAAGTATTTATATGTAATCGTTCTGAACCCGAAATGGCACCAAATAAGCCGACATAGGTTTCTATCGAAATTCATCTCTAAATTTCTATCGAAACAGATGACATTCTATCAAAACTACTTTGGTAAATGGGTTAACAAACATCAAACCATGAAAATACTTTCGATAGAAACTAGTTTCTATCAAAATTCTCTGATTAGAGGCCATTTACAGAGGTTGACACAAATCTAAATTTTTCATGGCTTTGAGCCTCAAGCGCATGGCTCAAATGGAAGAATAAGGATACATCCTTTTTCATCGCACAAGTACTCTAAATGAGATTTCTAATGAATATAGATTTGACAATTTTTTAATTAAAAGGCCTATGTTTTTTGACGTGCATCGAATGTAGGTTTGTTATCAAATATAAACCTCCAAGTTTGATGTTCAATGAAAAATAGTAGAAAAGAGAAAAAAAATTGAAAAATAACAATGCCCTCCATCTTTGAGTCTACTTTCTATCAAAAAAAATTTGAATTTGGATAAATACACAAGTTCTAAGCTATGTAGTCAAGGTATGTCAAAATTACGGTTTACTCAACTTCAAACGTTCATAAAATATGCAATAATCATGATAATTTCATCAAAACAATTGCATGCCATCTATATGGATGTTACAAAACTAAATTCGAAATAAGGGGAATGATATCTATTTTAGAAAAAAAATTATTCTCTATGAAGTGAATGTAACTATTTGAAAATGACGTTTTCAGCAACATAGAAGTTTTCGTGGGAGAAAAAAAAAACCATTCAAATCAATTCAAAAAAAAAGAAAAAAATATATTTAGAATCCAGACATAAAATCCTAAAAGACTCTAGTTTACTTCAACTTCCGATTTCAAATGGTTTAACGACAATATGCATCCAAATCTGAAAAAAAAATTCAAAATGTAGACTTCAAAGTTCGTTTAGGCAAAAAAGTGTAACCCACTATTGTGGGATCACCCTGTGTTAATGTGTATGGATGTGTTGGATTGTTATTTTTCTTTACACATTACTTTATCTGCATTGATCGGTAATCACAGTATTTTTTTTACTGCTACTTGGTAGATGAGTTTGTAGATCTGAGTTTGAGATTACAGCTTATATTTCACCGAGTTGATTTATATGTTTGAAATTGTTGTTATATACATCTAGGAGTATTTAGGCATGTAGGATAACTGGAACTGACTGATTCGCCCCCCTCTTAGGTATCTAATAGTTTTCATCAAGGTCAATAATTTTTTTACCTTGATCACTCTAACTGGGATCATCCTCCATAGTTGTGTTACTCTTTTCTAGATCAGCAATTTTTTGGCTAGACTCAGTAGTTTTCTCCTAACCAGCATCAGTTTTAGAGTCCTTATAATTCTCATCAAGGGTTTCCCTTGAATATGATGTTTCCATATCCTCAGCCAAAATTTCATATTTCTTACCAATATGCAGGGAAAAATCAGAGTCTTCATTCCCGGAGGAAACACCATATGAATCCTCATCCCTAGAGTCCATCGAATAATTCACCTACTCAAATTTCTTGGTCCTCAAAGATGAGGATGGGGATTCCACATTCCTAGCCAAAGACTTCACATTTTTAATCCTTTTCACAGACTCATCACTCTTACCCAAACCAGGGTTGACATTCTTCCTTTTTCCCTATGGTTTTTACCCATACTAATAGGCATATTATCCCTCATGTACTCAAAAATTATCAAAATGAGTCCCTCATGAAGAACGAACTTACTTGATTCCTCCCTATTATCAACCAAACTATGATACAAAGAATTATAAAGGTAAAAAGGCCAACAAATAAAATCTTTATGATGAAAATGGTTTGATAGAAGAAAATGATGAGATTAAGCACATGTGAAGTGCCCTTCCAGAGTAATATACTTTATTAAAACAACAATAATTTTGTGCCAGAACTCCTTAATAGTATCCACAACATAAAAACCTTTATGTTTAACAATACCCCTCCTCTCAGCCATACACTTAGGGAATTTATTAACATCCATTTTAGACACCTTTCTATTTCTGTAAAATTTAATGCCAAACATGGGTAAACTAGCTACCTGTGCTATAAGATCCACATTGAGATCAATGTGTCACCTTTGAATATTCACAAAAGTCATTCCTCCAACTAGAAATGAAATCTTGGGTTATCCCTTTGTCATACCTATGCAATTTCTCCCTGTAGGGCATAAGTTGGCCCTTCCTAAGCTTTCTCCATATATCAGGGTCCTCCTTCCACTTCAAGAAGTTCACTAGCTCTTCTCTATTCAAGTCGCCTCACATCGCAGTCACTCTCAAAGGAATAGTTTTCATACACGAAGATAAGAAAACAAAAATCCATACTTTGAGAAAGAAGAAGAAAATCACCCAGAAAGTGTGCGGAAAAAAGTAGCAATTATGATACATTGCCTCTCTGCAGTGGCCACCATAAGCGATGACGTGTTTATCCCTCCGCAATCTTTCCATCATTATTATTAAATCTTCCCTCTTTACTACTAGTCTTGTCAAAATTAATAAGACTAACATCCTCAATGCTAAGGTTTGTTAAGTTGTGCTAGGTCATGAGAGATTCAAGACCAACCCCTTTATTAGCGAACATGTCAGCAACTTTATTTGACTCATGAAAGGCATGGGAAATATAGGAATGATTAAAGGACCCCACAATACCTTTATCTTTATCAATCACATTCGCTATAGACCACAAAACTTTGGATTTTCCTTTAAGGCAGTTTATAATGTTCAACGAGTCACCTTCCAACCAAACATTAATAAAGTTCAAATGTTTGGCAAGGGAAAGAGAGTAAAAGGACCCAAGATCCTCATCCATATGATTAGATTGGGTTCTAATAGGAACATCAATGGCCGCTATGAAGTTATCCCTGTAATCTTTGATGGCACGCCCACAACCAGCTTTACCCGGGTTCCCTTTGGTCACACCGTCAAAGTTAATTTTAACCCAACCCTTGTGAGGGATAACTAGCAGAAATTATCTCTATTATGTTTCTTATCATATTTCAGGCTAATATTCCAGCAATCAACTTCCATCCCCGAGCTCCTGGCTAATTTATTCTGCATTAGAAAGTTTTCCTGAATACTTTTAAAGATAACATTCACTAGAATAAAAGAAGATCTTTGCACGTCCCTCACAATCCTGTTATTTCATTCTTTCCATATGTTCCTGATAAGATAGGGAATAGTAATGTTCCACACGAGGCTTACTCTCTTATTCCGACTAAGGCAAGTCCATTGCTAGATAAACTCCTGGATAGTACTAAGAAACACCCAACAAACATTCCATCCTTGTAACAAGGCTTCCTAGATCTATAAGGAATAGGAATAACTAAGGAGGAGATGGGTAGTCAATTCACTCTCCTTATAACAGAGACAATATCTGTTAGAATGATGAAACCCCCTTTTCATTAGATAGTCAATTGTGAGGGTTTTATTCTGGATAAAAAATCAGAATAAAATCTCAACTTTTGGTATAAAGCATTTATTCCAAGCTTTAGCCCCAAAAGGAGACTCATTAAAAGGTTGGATCTGGATTCTATAAGCCGAAGCAAAAGAGAAATTACCAGAAGGTTCCAAACCCCAAATTAAAGTGTCCTCCTTATTTTTAATAATCTGTTGGGAAGACAAAGCTTTATTAATAGCTTCATTTAGATTCACCTAGTGATTCCCTCTCCAATAATCCCTAACCTTGGAACCAAAGGAAGCTTTACATTTATTCATTAGATTCTGCAATTCAGGATTCATACAAAGAGGCTTATCAAAAATCCATAAGTATTCCCAAAATCTGATTCTACGACCATTCCAAAGCTTCCATTTACTCCCTTTAGCTTCCACCTTGTTTTCTTTCATGATGTTGTTCCAATTTTCAGACCCTCCAATGTGACAATCCTCCAGAGTGATCTAGTCTAGAGGTAAATTAGTGAAATATTTGTTTTTCAATGTTTTGTTCCACTCTTTTTCCTCTCCATACATTTTCCCTAATTGTTTAGCAAGAAGAGCATCATTCATATGTTTAATGGCTCTGACCCCTAAACCACCATACCTTTTAGGTTTATACACCTTATCCCAAGCTATCAAATGAATATGTTTCTTCTCTTCAAAACTGGACCATAGAAAGCGCTTGTGAATGCTTTCTGTCTTAATAGAAAACTTCAAAGGAATTCTAAAGAGACTGAGCACATAAAAGACTAAATTTTGTAAGAAAGATTTGAGCAGAGTGACTTTCCCCACCTGGGATAAAAAAACACCTTTCCGTCCAGAAAATTTATTGTTAAACTTCTCATTGATCCCCATCCAGAAGGAATCAGGAGGCTTGTCCCCAAGGGGGAGACGTAAGTAAACTGAAGGAAAGGAAGAAATGTTGCATTCCATAATGAAATCTATGTTTCTTTTTCTCTCCTTAGGTATGTTAACAAAAAAGAGAGAGCTCTTATGCCAATTAATAAGTTGGCCAGTAGCTAAAGTATAGGAGTTAAGATCACCCTTCATGGTTCTAGCCTCATGAATTTTAGCCTCACCCATAACAATAGTATCATCCAAAAATTTCTCATGCGAACACACCAAGTTGATAGAGGAGGGAGGTATCCCTATAAGAGACCCAACATTAATCAATTTTTTGATGTATATCTCCCTATACTTTCCACCATCGGGGTAAATAAAATGGGAGAGATGGGGTCTCCCTGTTTGATACCCCTAAAGTTATGAAAGAAAGAGGAAGAAGAACCTTTAATCAGAATAGAAAAGGAGGAAGTGGAAATAAGATGATAAATAATTTGGATAATTCTAGGGCCAAACCCAAACTTAACCAGCACTTTCCTCAAGAACAACCAGTCAACTCTGTCATACGCTTTAGCCAGATCCAACTTCAAAAGAAAACAGGTTGCTTCTTAGATTTAGACAGAGAATGAATATTCTCATGCACCAAGATAAAAGAATCCAAAAAATTTCTTCCTGGGAAAAATCTATTTTGTTGGGGCGAAATGATAGAAGGAAGAATCTTAAGGAGTCTCAAGGTCAGCACTTTGGAAATGATCTTGTAAAAAGATTTACATAAACTAATCAGTCTCAACTGGTCAAAGGAAATAGCTCCCGACTTCTTCAGAATGAGGGCTAAGAAAGTGGCATTAATTTCCTTCAACAATCTCCTACATCCATAAAACTCTTTCACAAAATTTGAAACATCGTTCTCCACAATGTGCTAGAACATTTGAAAGAAAAGCATCAGAAAAACATCAGGCCAGGATCTTTATCACCATCAAAAGAGAAAATTGCATCCTTAATTTCCTTAGAGGAATGGATAGCACCTAATATAATATTATGATCCCCAGTAATGATGCTTGGAATAGAACTAAGCAACTTTTCTTGCTCAGATTCCACCAGATTATGGTCAGAACTAAGAAGAGTATAGAAGTAGTCCATTGCTTCATATTTCATTTCCTCCTCCTTATCCAAAATAGAGTTTCCCTTCTGAATATGACTGATTCTGTTAGCATCCCTATGTTTCAAGGTGGTAATGTGATAAAACTTAGTATTTATGTCACCATCCTTCAGCCAAGAAACACAAAATCTTTGTCTCTAATAAACTTCTTCCTTAGAGATATAATTATTATAATTGGTCAAAGCATCATTCTCTTGATTAATGATTTCTTCAAAATACCCAAACTGCTAGATGGAGTCCTGGACTTGCTTTAGCAAATATTTAGCAGTCTCTTTTTGTTTAAAAATTTCCCCCAAAACCATCGTCTTCCATTTTTTGACATTAGCTTTGATGATGCTCAATTTATTAGCAACTATGAAAATAGTCGTGCCATGAACCTTAGTACCCCACCAATATAAGATACTCTTCTCTAGGTCTGGGTGAAGGTTCCTCATTTTTTCAAACTGAAAGGGGAAATTTATTTTGCAAGACAAAGGTTCAACCGAAAATGAAATAGGAAAATGATCAGACCCAATTTTGTGAAAAGATGATAGAGTGCAAAGATACTTACCATACCATCCATGGGAGATCAAAGCTCAGTCAATTCTAACTTGGATACAATCTTTCCCCAGTCTACGTTGGTCCAGGTAAAGTTGATACCTTGTAAATCAATATCAAATAGCGCTTGACTATTGATAAAATTCATGAGATCAAGTCTACTATCTGTTGGTCCACTGAGAGGGGGGGGGTGAATCAGTTGACTTTAACCTATTTCAACTCCCAATCTCTAAATCTGAATCAACTCGGTAAACTATATTTACTGCACTCTTGATAACATGCAACCTCCAACAACTTTAGCAGCAACATTAACACATATCATCCACATAAGATAATGGACACATTAAAACTAGATTTAACGAAGAAACCCAAATTGGGAAAAACCTCTGTGGGACTTGTCACCCACAAATAAAAATACTCTTCTGAAGTATGCTCGGTTAAGAGCCAATCCTGTTAAAGATTACAAAACACATTGTCAAATGTGACCCGGTCAAGGGATTTCCCTCAGATCTGTTAGGATCTTCACTCTGTTAAAAGTGACCTAAAGAAAGGACTTAAAACACTCTGTTATAATGTCACCTATCTCTAGGATTTACAATAAGATTGTTAAGTCCACTCGGTTAAGAGATTTCTCTGATAAAAATATGAAACACACAATAAAAAACTTGATCTGTTAATGTAGCAACTGTCTTCTACCTTTTTCTTGATCAGATCCTTTTCTGCTCACTTGGTCTGCTGGATTCAGTACTTCATCACTTCTTCAATAACTCTTCCATCAATCATTCATAATCTCTATTCAAAATTCAGAATTCAGTCTTCTTCTTTTCCCTGTATCACTCGGTGACTTCTCTTTTGTCAACCTTTTTCCTTCCCTTTCATTAATCAACCAGTAGCAGCTTCACATTCGTGTAGCTTCATTTATATAGATAATATTTTGCCTCTTAATCTCCTTGATTTGGTTTCCTGCAATTCAATCTCAGTCGCTCGATCATCCTTATGATTTCTTGCCGCTCGATAAACCGCCTGACTTTTACCTTGGAACTTGTTCCCTTCTTGGAACTCACAACATTTTTTTTGCCACTTGATCTTTGCCTTCGATCTTCATCTTGATTTTTCTGGTTCGTAGGTCTTGTAACAAACTTCTTCCTTTCCTGTGGAATCTTCCAGCTCATCATTATTTGTCTTAGATTTGATCTTATCATTAATTTCCAATGATTGTTCCTTGCTCGGTAACTGACTTTATGACTCGATAACATGAACTTCACTGCTCAGTAACTAACAAGGCTCAGTGCCTTTGCATGAACTCGGTACTCGGTAACTATGACCGACTCCTTCTTTTCTTTTTACCGACCAACCTCCCAGTGCTCGGTAGTCTCATTCATTTCCTTTACCGACTTGACTAAACTATGTTACCGAATTTGTTATCTTGAAAACAATGTAGAAAACAATTATACCAATCATCACTAAATCATTGTCTGATCTATATTAGTTGCCTAGTTAAGTTCTTCAACACTTTCATCTTTTCACTTGCTCTCTTTCATTGTCTTCCTCAACTTGTAGTTTACTCCAAATGATATGGCAACTCAATATGAATCAGAAATCAATTGCTTGACATCAATGACAAAATAACAATTGATCTAAGAGTATTCTACAACTTTGTATACCTCTGATCTCGGTCTTCATCATCATCTCATCATGTGAATATCAGTTGGTTAACACTATCCAAATGAGACCCCGATCCACCAAATTTTTCAGAATCTTTGAGAGGGGTATTGAAATCCCCCATGACCATCCAATTGTCCTCCAAAAAATGAACCCTTCGGTCAGCCAGCTTCAACCAAAAATTAGCTAGATACCATTCTTATAATTGGGATTATAAATGTTGGTTAGGACCCAATCAAAATTATCCCTGATATGATGCATTCAAACAGACACCATATTATCATCCTCAAAGAGAACTTCACCTCTAACTATACTTTTATTCCAAAAAATGGTTGTGCCTCTAGAAGCTCCTTCATAACTTCTACTACTAACTCCATAGTTGTGGAAGACTTTTAACCTTTTCAATTCTTTCCTTGCTCATCTTGGTTTCCTGGATAAGAAAAATATCTAGCTTATGATCCCTTATCACATTCCTAAGAACATCCTATTTGTGGGGGGCATTTAATCCCCTGATATTCCAAGATATTATCTTCATTTTTTATTTGGAGTGAAAACCTCCGGGATGGTCCTCTATTTACCATCTGTCACATCTAACCAACTATCATTGTCTCTACTTCTCTTCTTATTGAGTCTTCCTCTAGATGTGTTTCTCCCCCACATCTACCTTCTTACTCCTGGTGTTGATACCTTCCAAACTAATATGGGTGAAAGGGTTGTCACCTCTTCCTTTGCTATTCTTCTTTTTGTTGTTGATTATCTTTATTTCTTTCTCATCCTCCAATTGAGGGTACAAAAAAGGAGATTCTACACTACTATAGAAACCCACTGAAGTATCTAGGACAGTAGAGATGTCAACCATGTAATATTGTTGGTGCTAAGAGATTCCAATTTACTAATGCTATCAAAAATGTTATCTTGGGCAAAGGAGAAAAGAGGTCCCTCTTCTAGCTTTCCACATCTCATTTCCAAGCATTCATTTTCTTTGCATAAAATAGGATTGCTTGCAATCTCTTTTGAAAACTGATTCTTTTCAACAGGTTCCAGTCCTTGACATAAGGAGGTTGGTGGACTAATACACTACCCATCTAAACAAAAATTCATGTTATTAACCTTGGTTATCACCTAGGGAGGAGCCATAATGATCTCACCATGATGCAGACCAGTAGAGATCACATCATTACCATTTTCCTCAATCATGGGTTCCAACTCTAAACTGATCTCACCACTATTCCCTAGCTCTACCTTATCATCATTGGTTCCCCTGCCTTCTAAGGCCTCCTTCACCCGCCATTCTTTCTGGTTTCCTTTAGTTAAACGACTATCCTTCTCTTTCCCCTTTCTTAAAGGACATTTTCTGGCCCAATGACCAGATTTCTTACAAGTTAAAGTAACAAAGGGAAAGGATTCAAATTCCAAAGTTTGTTGTCATTTCCCCAATCTAGACATTATGTCTATTGAAGAGGGTAAATCGGTGGATTGGCTAACATTAATACAGATTCTGGAAAAAACCAACTTGGATTTTGAGGCAGTAGTCGGGTCTATGGTCAAAAGATCCCCCAAAGAACTTGCAATACCCTTAAACACCCATTCACTCCAAAATTCCAGCGGAAGCCCTAGAAGTTTCACCCAAATCGAGGTAGAATCCAAAAAATCTTCATTCAGGTCAAGAATCGGTCCCCATTTACGCAAATCCAAGGATGATTTACCAAGCATCCAAGGGCCCTCGTAGAGAGCTTTCATCAAATCCTCCTTGTTGGTAGAAGAAAAGGATAGGGATCCTTTAGCGAGGGAAGCAATATCAACCTGAATTTTTAGGAACCATTTACGGCTAACATATTACTGCACCACATCTATATTTGGTCTAGGACCAGCAAATTTTCCAACTAGCACCAATTCCATGGCCGCTATGGAACTATCCAACACCAGATCAGGGAAAAGAATACTGAACTCACCTTTGGATGGATCTTAAGAATTGTTGACCTCCAACAAAGAAGATTTTCTAGAGGGACGCTTCCTAAACAAAGATAACTATGGTCTATCTTCATGGTTTGTTCCATCAGGGGTGACAAGGGGTGGCCCACCTCCTCCCGGATCCGGCAACGCAGGGTCAGCCCTATCATTCGGGTCCTTTCCTTCACCCGAAGCACTATTCGGGGAATCTTATGCCTTACCTTCTCACAAAGATGTTGTTGCCCTCGATCCCCCTGCCGCACCTACTTCCAACCCCAGACCTGGAACCTCTCCTCCATTGCTCCCCTGGTTCAAACGCGAATTCCTATCATCGTTGTTCAAACTTTGAAGTGATACTCTTGGACTTTTTGATGATTAATTAAATATTTTGATACACTATTTACATAAAAATAATAAAAAAAAGTATTTATTTTTTTAATTCTATTGATTCATAATTGAAAGCATTTGAAACCATTTTGATTCATAATTAAAAGCATTTGAAACCATTTTGATTCATAATTAAAAGCATTTAAAACCGTTTGGTAACATTTAATTTGAATCATTTTTATAGACGTGTGTTTCACCATGTGAATGCATCAATTGCATAAGTGTAGGAGTTGGGCTTGATGTGACCAAACTTGTCTCCTCAACAATTTGGATAAGCCTGGCCTCAAAATCCACCGAGTGGTAGGAAACAGTGTAAGATTATAGATTGTACTGTGGATCACACATTAACCACGTTTCCATTATAAAAAGTTACTCTTATCATAGCCTCCGACCGTGACAAACTCTACTCTGGTGAATTCTAACCCTAATGCAACCCTGAGTTGCCCGATATCAGCACCTATAAAATCCCCCCTGCTGGGCATGTTTTTTAAGCATAGTTTCTCGCAGTGATAATCACAATGGCCTCCAAAACCACAGCTCTGCGTTCTGTATTGTTTCTGGCAGTGATCGCCATTGCAGCACACGCCTCTGATATTGATAGTGTGACGAGATTAGCAGCGGAGGAGTCTGCTAATGTAACCACTCCGATCTCCATGCTTTTCTCATTATTTTTTCACTTGTCAGTATTGGTTTCTTACTTACTACCAACTCTCATATTTTCTTGCTAGAATTTAAAAGCTTCAAATGTTTTCCTTGTTCGTTTTGAATGTGCAGGCGCAGATGTGCGTTTACAGCGTGTACGTGCGCACAGGGGACATCTTCAAGGCCGGGACCGACTCCAACATTAGCCTGGTGCTGGGCAATGTGGAGGGAGCCAAGTTCAAGATAAGCAACTTGGTCACATGGGGCGGTCTCATGGGGCAGAACTACGACTACTTCGAGATGGGAAGGCTGGATATTTTCAGCGGGCGGGGGCCTTGCCTTAAGGGCTCCATTTGCAGCATGGATATCATCTCCGACGGCACGGGACTGTTTGCTGGGTGGTACTGTAATTATATTGACGTCACCTCCACTGGGCCCACCAGTTCATGCAAGAAACAGACGTTCACTGTGAACACGTGGCTCCAGCCGCCGTCTGAGCTCTCCTACCATGCAAATAGCTGTATTAAGTCTAACAACGCAGCCACTGCGGGCGCCGTTATGTGAGTTTTAGTGGTGCGGTGGTGCTGCCGATCTTCTGAGTGAAAAAATGGTTCCTGTTTTTTGTTTGTGTGGATTTTTATCGCCAGTGTCTTTCGTTTCTTGGTTTTTTAGTTCTAGTCTGAGTAAGATATGTGTGGACTCTGTGACACAATATGTATGTGATAATCTATTTAAATAAAAATTTCCACATAATCTATTTAAATAATAATTGTGGCGCGTTTTTTCTTATTTCAAGTGATTGTGAATTTTTAATGCTAGAAATCAACATTTCGCTGCAAAGAACCTACCTTGTGTAGCTCAGGTGGGTTCTGTTTCAATACAGAGTGTTTGAAAAGCTTCCCTTGATTCAGATTATAAGCTAAAATACTGTGTTTATCTTGACAAAAAATCTGTCTTCTATATATCATGATTGTCCTATTTCATGAGATACACGGATAAGTACAATACTGTCTTTGTATAGTTAGATTTTTGCATTTCTACATAAAGTAAAGTTCATATATAGAATGCTTTAAAAAAATTATTACCAAATTTATAAGGTCTAGTTTTAAATGAATATGTTTTAGGTGAAGTAAAACGATAATTCTTATTATTTGACTAATCTTAAAAGTATAAAGAGATATTTGTTGTATAAAAAGATAAACAAATTTATGCAATTAAAATTGATTAGCCAAAGAAAAATGTGAAAACAATTTTTAAATTCATAAAAAATATTCACCTATATATCAGCACTTTGCATCCTAATGTCTCACTAAGAAGTTGGAAATCATGGCTGACCTGGAAGAACAAGCAAGGGAGCAAGTTAATATGGACGGTGTGTGCACTGGGCATGGATTTGCTATGCACCAACCACACACCTGCGAATGGTTCCAAGTTCATGAGGAAAGGCTGACTGCATTAGAAGCTCCCAAGCTTGACAATCTTGAATTCGACTATGTTGGCATTCAAGATTATCTCAAAAAGATTTGTGAACTCCTCGAAGATCTGCGCGAAGAATCAAACTTTGTGCGAGGTGTGCAATCTTTGCACAATTCTTTTCTAGTTCAAGGTGGTTCTCAGACTACTATGTCATTAGCTCAAATTTGGCTCTATGATGGCGATCGCAATGACAAAGCACTTGACAACTTCTTCTGGGATGTGGAGGAAAGATTTTCCAATTCCCTCAAGCCAATAGATGAACTACAAGTCAAGAAGGTCGTTGGGTTCTTTACTGGGAGTGCCAAACTTTGTTGATGAATAAGCTGGGAAGGTCATAAGATCCATGAAGATGTGGATCAAGCTTAAAGACGCTTTGCAAGATCAATTCTAGGCTGGTGGGTTGGGTTATCCAACTCTAAAATATTTTACAATCACACTAGCATTAAAGCAACTCCAAAGTTTTTCAATTTTTAAAATATAGCTTAAATTAGAAAGTCAGACATAAATATGAATATGAAATGTCTTTTATAAATATGGGGCACAAGTTTTATGTTATTATCATCTAGATATTAAGTGAAAAAGGAAATAAAATAACTGTGAGCTTTTTCACTTTATTAATTACAAGCTTAAATTTGAAAGTCAAATATAAATATAAATATGAAATGTCTTTTTATATAAATATGAAGTGCAAGATTTAGCAATTCCAACCTTTTTCTTTTTTTTTAATTACAACTATAAATTCAAAAGTCAAACCTAAATATGAATATGAAAAATCTGTTATCAATATTAAGTGCAATTTTTATGTTATGCAATGAATTGAGTGACAAAAGGAACTAAAATGTAATCAAATCATATTAACGCAAAAGCATCTTTCTTTCTTTCTTTTCAATTTTTTAATTAAAATTCAATATTCAAAATTCAAACATAAATATAAATCTAAAATGTCTTTTATAAATATGAAAAGTAAGCTTTATATTATGTAATTGTTGCCTAAATTTCACTCCCTATTCAATTTAGTGTTACCTTGTAATTTTATAAGTTGAGTGAAATTCATTCGAGTCCCTTTGCTAAGTTTGTCAGTTTCACAAGAAAGTTGTAGAACACCACTCACAGATCGACAAGCTATATTGAACCAATCCAAGTGTTATTTCCTTAAGCATATTTTGAATCTTGTCAGTCCTAGTTGAGTTCCACTTCTATGGTCACTTTTCGACACCTCCCCTCATACCAATTTTGAAAAAAGAAATCCCTTGTTGGACTTTGGCATGTAAGTTCAAACCTAAACTTCATTCTATTTTGAACCAATAGAATAAATTTTTCTTTAAAGGCAACGATCTTTCAATCTCATCAACCATTATTTCTTATAGGTTGGATCTCCTCTTTTTTTATGCTTATAATCACAAGGTTATACATAAACCTTGATTCCTCTTATTGGAATACCTTTGACTTCAACCCTTGTTTACTGAGATCGACTTCACCATTTCTATGAGTGGATTCAAATTCTATGATTTATTCTTTTTAAAATATTTGATCTTCTCCTTTGAGATTTGGATTCACCTTTTTGGAGGTCACGTCTACATTAATAACTTAGTGTTGTCCTCAGTAGCCATGAAAATACATCAAAAAATTTGAAATTTTTTAATTTTGCAAGCCCTCAATCCGACCTACTCTGATACTAAACAAAGAATTTAATAGTAATAGCTATGATACCAAATGAAGAATTGAATAGGAATAGCTATGATTCCAAATGAAGAATTGAATAGGAATAGCTCTGATACCGAATGAAGAAATTAAAATAAACACATAAATAGTGTGCTACATCAATCGCAGACAAAACCTTTTATTAACTAAAATTTGAATATGTAATAACTTCTTGATCATGAGATCAAGAATCAGGTGATCATAGAGATTAGAGATAATAGTTTTGCATTACAATAGCCTCATTAAATAGAGGTTTTAGAAAAATTCCATGTAATCTAGAAAGTAAAGTTGGATCACTAAAAATAGCAATAAAATTTATTAGCAATCGCATGCACTACATGCAAAAAATTCCTAACTAAGATTATCATTAGTTTCACAAAATAAATTATTGGATTTAATGATAGTATCCATGCAAAACTTCAAGACTATAGTTCTTCTCATACATGTGGTAAGAAATTCAAATACTAACATTATCTTCTATATATTCACCATTATTGTTATTATTATAAAATAGCAAGAATGGATAAGGGTTCTCCTACCCTACATGATGGTCAAGGTGCTAGTTCTATTGTGGATGTTTTTGGAGATATGGTGTGGGAGCTAATGAGGTAATTCATAAGATGGGGTATCAAATGGTGATGTGCCCTTTGAGCCAAGCCAAGGATATGCTCTTTGATGGTTATAGATGGGCCTCTTAGTGACATTTAGACCTCATATTTAATATGTAAATGTATAGGAGCCATGAAGACCTCGATAGCACAAAATTGAAATAATTGGAATATAAGATAGTTTTCAGCCTATTTAATACTATAAAGTAAAAGAATCTTCTCCATGTTCTCTACTTGTGTCTTATGTACATGTACAACTTAGTACTTGCTTGAATTACTTTGACCACTTTCAATGTACTTGACATAATTTGAATCATTTTTATCTAGGCTTTTGTTTTTTTCTTTATGGAAGTGTAACAAGTGTAAAAGAGTACAAGTGGGTGGAAGAGACGAGTAATGTAGCTACGGAAAAAAGATAGGATTATATTACCATAGAAGTAGGTAGAGACACAACTGCAATATACTTTTGCCTATGACAATGTGAATTTCCAACACACATTGGCTAACAATTAATTTGAGTGACCTTATCTATGTTATAGTTTTGGGAGGAGGGAACTTATAGTTTTTCTCAAAACTAATATAAACCACTTCTTTGATGAAGCTTGTTTAGAAGCCTTGTTGTGGTTTGTCTAAGTCTATGATTAAATTTTATAAAGCAGTATACATTTGCATGAATTTGGGTCACCTTCACCAATGTTATAGTTTTAAGAGGAGTACTATGAATTTGCATGAATATGATTTAAAAATAAAATTAGGACGAACCTTTTGTTACCTAGAAATCAGAAGGCAATCAAAAAAAATTTGGTAGAAAAATTATTTCTTAAAAAATTATATATATCCTTGCTCTAGTTTTTATCTCCTTGCGAATCTAGATTTCAGTAGCATTTGGGGTTTTGGAAAAAAAGATTCTACCTGTGACTTTTTCATAATGTATAAGAATGGTAATGGTGATGAAGGCAGTTTTCCAAGGGTTCTGAGAAATGGTTGTAACCTTTTAATGCTCGTGTGGCCCCAACACTAATTTTACAATTTACATGATCATTTTTCCTTTGCTTACTTATTGGCAGATTATGTGAAACCTTTCATTTGATGGATGGGTATTGGTGCAAAGGAATTTTTTGTCAATCTCTTTCTGTTTTCACATTACTTCCATTGCTGTTAGCTGATTGCATTTTTTAAATCTACACTGAAGTTGCATTTCAATGGTGCGTATGAGTTTTGGAAATAGTGATTGTAACCTGTCAGTCTATAAATGGTAGTAATTATAAAAGCAGTTGTCCAAGAATTCGATAGGTGCTCATAACCATTACCAGCTGGCGTCTTAGTATTTAATAATTATGGAGGACGGTGTATGTTTTGAGATGGGATACGCTAACTACAGACTACGTCGCCTGGAAATTCACCTTTGTGATGTAAACGGCTAAGATTACTGATTATACTGTGGATAACACGTGAGCCATGTTTCCACTATAAAACGTTAATATTTTTATATTCAACATTATTATTGAAATTTCAAACAAAATTACACATGTTTCACAGGTTTCCAAAAAGTTTTAAGGTGAATTATAAGGTTGCCCCACGTTATGATGGCATACAAAGTGGAACGCAAAAGTGTCAGGCGAATCTTAGGTTGGATGTGCAATCTTATCAGATCCTTCATAAATGATAAACTCTACTCTGGTGAATTCTAACCCTAATGCAACCCTGAGTTGGTCGATATCAGAGTCTATAAATTCCCCCCAGTTGAGCATGTTTTTAGCATAAGTCATATCGTAAAAGATCATCACAGTGGCCTCCAAAGCTACAGCTCTGCGTTTTGCATTGTTTCTCGCAGTGATCGCCATTGCAGCCCACGCCTCTGATTTTGATATTCATAATGAAACCTCCATTGCAGCGGAGGAGTCTGCTAATGTAGCATCTCCAACCTCCATGTTTTTCTCATTATTTTCTCACCTGTTTATATAGTTTTCTTACTTTGTACCAAATCTCATATTTTGTTTTAAGTTTTCAAATGTTTATATTCCTTTGATTGTGCAGGCTCAGACGTGCGTTTACAGCGTGTATGTGCGCACAGGGACCATCATCAAGGCCGGGACCGACTCCAACATAAGCCTGGTGCTGGGCAATGCCCAGGGCGCCAAGTTTAAGATAAGCAACTTGGTCTCATGGGGCGGTCTCATGGGCCAGAACTACGACTATTTTGAGTTCGGAAATCTGGACATTTTCAGCGGGCGGGGACCTTGCCTCAGCGGGTCCATCTGCACCATGGATCTCATTTCCGACGGAACAGGCCTGTTTGCCGGGTGGTACTGTAATTATGTTGACGTCACTTCCACTGGGCCCACCAGTTCATGTAAGAAGCAAAAGTTCCCTGTCAATGCCTGGCTTCAGCCGCCATCTCAACTCACCTTTTCCTCCAATCGCTGCAATTCAAACTACGCCGACGCGGCCATCGACACCGTCGTCGAGTGAGTTTTAGTGTTGCGGTGGCACTGCCCATCTTCTGAGTGAACAAATGTGTTTTCTCTGTGTGTGTTGTTATAGCCGACTACCGTGGCATCCCGAGTAGTGCCAGGTCTCCTTGGCTTGACAGTTCTCGTCATACTAAGACGATATTTATGTAATAATCTATTTAAATAAAATGTGTGTTCGTGTTTTTCTTATTTAAATGATCTTTTGGTGTGATTATGTATTTTTAGCCGATAGGCTTTCCCTGCGAGGTCGCTTGCGACCGTACATGGGAAAACCTGTCTCACGGCTCCAAACCTATCTCACACCTGGTTTTCTGCTACGGAAGCCAGAAATAGGAATGCAGTAATCGAAAATGGTTTTGTTGTGAAGGGCAGTGTCGTGCAAGTCACAACTCCCTGCGTGGCACGACGAACAAGAAATCTGCTAAAAATCTGGTGACAAGATGGAAGGCGAAATCGCACGCAAGTTGGCATTTTAAATTTTTTAAAACTCATATCTACAGAGAAAGGTGCAGTAGTACGTTCTGCAAGAAGGAACATGGATCGAGTAAATTTTAGAGAATTGTGCATAGCCCTTGAGCGAACTATCTCACCAGTCTCTATCTGGATGAAGAACAAACCCTAGTTGGAGAAAATAGTGGTTGTAACTCTGCTAGAGCTTTGGCAGCCATAGTGGGGTTTCACGATTCCAGAACAAGACGTTTGCTAAATTATGGCTTTGCAAATATATGTAATTCTTAATCTTTGTATCGGTTTTTTGTTTCAGAATTCGTTTGAAATAACATTTTTCTTGTGGATATGGGTAAGTATATAAACCACACACATGTTTTTGCTCTGTATAGGAGATGTTATGCTGGAGGTTTAGTTTTCTCAAAGGATAATTTTTAATTTTTTATGTCGTCAACAAGTTATCCTGTATAAATTATCATTTTCTAGCAGGCTAGCTTGAGTGCCCTCTTTGGAGTCGGTGTTGTATCCCATCTACCATTTTGGAGGTGGCATCAGGGGCATCCCAATCCAAAGAATCATTTAGCTTTTTGGTAGTATTCTCCTGATCCTGAGCCTGATCCCACATGTTCCTCCTCTTCTGAGATGCCTGTGGCACATCCTACTGAGTGGCACTTGCCTCCTCCCCTTTCTTCTTCTCCTCCTGATGCTTCTTTGCAATAAACTTGAATGTCTCCTCTTTCTCCCTCTTCAAGGCCCCCTCGTGCATAACATCAGCATGGTTTGAATAGATCAGGGTTTTTTTCCCCATGACAAAGGAGCTTAGCCTTGGAATAGAAATTGGTATCCTGGTCTCCTCTTTACCAGATGTCCCATTTGTCATAGCTTCTGACAGATCTAATACTCTTTGTGCTTTGATATTTTGACCCCTTTTAGAAGCTAAAGAAGCACTTCAACATAGGCCAAGGAAATAGTTGAAGAAAATCATTCCCTTCCCCTAACTAAGATGAAAATTTGGAATGGTATATGTTGGCTAAGGTTGCAGGTCTAGAGGTTGGATATTCAACAAAATTTGACTTAGTACTTAACATTTAGCCTCATCCATTTTACCTCAGACCACCAGATTTAAATAATATTCAGGGATTGACTAATCATCCCCACCAGTAGTCCACATTACATCTAAATCTGGTATGCTATTTTGCATCTCTATATCATTATTTGCCTGAAATGTCATTTCTAGTAACCTAACTTTGCATATCAAATGCCAACTTGCTCCTTATCTCCTTCAAAAATGATGCTCTACACTACCTGAAATGTCATTTCTAGTTAGGTATATGTGCTTGACCGGAAGTGTAGAGCTTGATTTTCTAAGGCGAATAAGAAGAGTGTCGGGTCACTGCAAAGCATGTGTTGGGTTGAAATTATAGTATACTTTCAAGAGTGAATTAGTCTAGTTCTGGCAGGCACACAATTCAAATGCAGAAGTAATATGATAACATTTTCTAAGGATAGCCTAATCTCCCGAGATTAAATCTATCAAGTAGGTAAATGGTGATTGTTTCCATTACAGTAAGTAATATTTCCTTCTAATTCTCAGAGTTTAGTTGAAGTGATACTGATCCAAGTGGAGTGCAAACCTTCAAACTTTCATGTGGTGTCTATTCAATGATTGTATTGTGAATGTGCACCCTAATAGTAAAACATCAATTTTCATAGATTAAAGAGGACTTTAAGCTCTCATGGAGGATGTTCCTTTAACAATCAACTTAATTCTCTGTAAGTTTTTACAGTGGACACCCATATTTGAATTGACTTAAAAATTTGTGTCTGGAAGGGAACATATTCAATGTTTGCTATATTTTTATTAATGCTCTTATAGGTTATTCTGCTAATCATATTCATTATACCAATGAAAAGCGTTTGTTCTTGTGGGTCTTTTTCTAGCTCATATTTTTTATCGTTTCACATATTAATGTAAGGAAAAAAAAATTCCACGAGCCTCCACGGAAAACTTATATTTTGTACGTTTGACTGATTTCCTTCAAAAAAATAAAAAATTATTTCTGCAGTATATTCTTATATCTAAGATGGTGTGTCCTATTTTGAAGAAACCATAAGATTATACTGATCTGATTGCTTATCTTAAACAAGCCACATCCTACTTTCGTTATTGTATCTTTTTCAAAACATGCCCATTGATGACATTATGCAAAGTTAATTATTTCCACCAATTCATTCGAGACAGAGCTCTGCCCCATTGTTGAGATGATACTTCTTTTTAAAAAAATGGTTTATATGTGCCCAAAATGGGTTCTCTTTGTAACATTGAATTTATGTGATAATGAAGGTGATATTATCTAGAAACGCAAAATCTCACAATTAGATAGTACAGATTGACCACCATTTTTAAAACTAATTTAGGTTTTTTAAGTTTTAATACATCAAGAAGCTTAGGATGGTCTTTTTTATCTTAAATAATGTGGAGTAGAAGTTCACTATATCTTCTCGAAATGATTTCAAGTGATAGCTACATCTGTGATATCAGTTCAATCTGTTGTTATGTTCACCCCTCCAAGATTGTGCACACTTTTCATAAACTTCTTTGCATAGATTCTTTTTCTTTTTCTAATTTCTCCTTATTAATAATCTGTATAGTTATATTCATTCATGGAATTTTAATTATCCAGGCTTGTATGTGTTGTTATATGGACAATCTTGATGTGTTATGCTTCCAAGGATATTTGAATTTAAGACCAAATTGAACGTTTAGGGCTTGTTTGGTTGGCGGAATTTGTGCATGCTGGAATTGCCAATTCTAGAATTGAATCCATTCTAGGTTTGTGCTATTCTCAAAAATGAATTCTAGAATATGGCTGTCCTGTTTGGTTCACCTGGAAGATGACTGAGAAGATGCAAATTTTGTGTTTGGTTCCACACAACTAGAATTGGAATTGGAATTTTGTTTTTGTACACATACACATATATACACACACATATACACACATACACATATATACACACACACATGTGTATATATACACACATATACGCACATGTGTGTGTATATATACATGCACACACATGTGTGTGTATATACACACATGTATATACACACATGTACACACACACATATATATATACACATACATGTATGTATATACACATGTATACACATACATACATGTGTATATATACACATGTATACACATATACACATGTGTATATATATACACACATACACACGTG
>MU217358.1:71858-82164 GCA_018584345.1 Thuja plicata | reverse complement strand
TAGTCAACATACAAGTGGAGTGACACATCAACATGCCAACTAGACATGTACACTCACACTTAATTACATTATTTGCAAAAAATACATTTACAAAACAAATAATAAGAATAGGAATTATCCAAGGTTGGGACACCTTATTCCTAACAGTATGCTTAGAAATACACTTATCTAAGAGCTCATCCAATTTATCTAGCAAAATAAACGCAAGATCAAAATGTGACAGCTACGCTACAGTCATTTTCAAGTTCTCATTTACTATTTTTTCATAGTTGTAATGACCACCAAAAGGATTTTCTATTGCCAAAACAACAATCCAACTATACCATACAACCATTCGTAAGACACATTATAACTGTCAAGCTATTTAGGAATCTCTTGGGCAGATTTAGATAATGCTTTCATAGCTGCCGATTACCACTATCTATATTGAATGTGTTCCATAACAATATCAATACCTATGACATATCGGGTGTCATGATGAAGAATGTTGCAGTCCAATCACCACGTGCAACCTTGTAAACTCTTCATTCTGATTTAAATTGTGTTTGATAGATATTGATTCTTATTGGTCATCGGGACTTCAAGAGACCTTCACCAATACAGGTCGCAGTCACGTTTGGATAAGATTGATGGAGTGGATGAGCGAAGCTGTGGAATTTGTGATATTCTAATCAAATCATTTTTCTCACGTTTGAGTTCTAGGAACTGAAATGATGTATTCCTTGCATATGCCCTTTCAAATAGTATTTCATTGGCTCTGTCCACCATGCTTGGTCTAAAATCTAACATATGAGATGGTGGTTTTTGGGGCAAAGGATGACTTTTGAATCTACGACCTCTTAAAAATTTCCATTACACTATCTCATGACAAATGACTAAAGCGGAAAAAGATGTAGATCAAACCTATTTCCAACCTCCTTTTGTGATGCTTTGATGTGTGTCGGTGTGGTCTTTGTACTTCAAACCATTGAAACATTTATTATTGTTCTCTTTCTGATATTTGTTATACACTACCTTATATAATGTAAAACTTTATTTATAGTTTCCACTAAAACATCTATCGGTGATTCCCTTGCACCTCCATTGGGTGCAAGTGCTAGTTTAATTTATTAGCCCTGCGAGGTTTCTTGCATACGGAGCCTGCAAAACCTATCTCACGATGTAAACTACCAAAAATTTGGTATTCAACTGCAAAGTGGGTTTTCATGTTTGTAAACTATGTTCAGTGTTTGGATAGTGGATCGTGTGAGTGTCTCCTCATCTTTTGAGATTTCTCTATGGAATATTTCATTGGCTAATAGCCTACTCTTGGTTGAAAATAGCTGGTTTTGCGTCATGTCAGATGTCATTTTTAAATCTATCAATTACAGAACAATGGAAGGCTTTAAATGTGAAGTGTTAAACAAGCAACAGTTTTCGTAGAAGGCACAAATGCAATTGAGTGGAGTTGTTGACTCATAAATCGTGGGAGTCAGACATGTAAATTTACAAACCATTTTTTATTAACGATCAAATGATATCTTTGATCCCCGCCCTGCAATGGATGTGACTCTCCGCTCTACTTGCATCTAGGGAAATGTTTTGGGTTTTGTCTCTTTGCTACACAATAGACCGAGAGAATATCGTCCAAAGAGATTTTGTGGGATTAAATAACATCGATGAAATTGCAGAGAAGTAAGAGAAAGGATGCAGGGACTGTGAGTATATAAATCTTAATATATGATCATCGGTTATATATTCATGAAGTAGATGTTTATTTTTTTAGTCTTTTATGTTTTTTTGAAAATTTTCATTTCTACTGTTATGGGGAGCCCCTTTTTCTTTTATCAGTATGTGGCTATATTTAAAATATATGAAATTGTTCCAAAAGTTTCTTTGAAAAAAATTTTGTTCGTTTTTTTATTTGCAAAATATATTTTTAGCAAAATAGTCTGCGAATCTGGATGTAAGAGGAATGGTGTGCATGTGTTTTTTCATGACCTTTGGAGGCCATGATTTGCGTGGATTTGTTAGCATTTTAAAAAAATCTTGTCTTTTGCAAAACTCTATTTTGACTGAGTCTTACGCCAGCTAGAGTTACATTTTGGCATAGGAAATATTCATGTATCGATAAGATGAACAATCTGTTTTATTTTTTAATAACAAATTTGACAAAATATTTGATGAATAAAATTACAGACAAATTTTAAAACCTATTTTCCACTATATTTTGCAAGTGTCAAGGAACATATTCTATATTGAATAGAAATTTTGGAAAAAATTGTCTTTCAATTTTTTATATTATTCGATTAGCTGTCGTTATTACCAAACTTCAAAAAACTGTGGAGAGCAAAATCTTCAAACGCACACAACTGGGTTTGTCAGGAAAATTAAATATCTTCATCAATGTGTCATGTGGATTACTCTTCATTGGTTCTCATCAGCAATTTTCCTATTGACTTGATCTTTTCCTTTCATCGGCCAATCTAACCAAAAGAAACTCCAACTGGGTCCTTAGTATTAATATCAATCTGGAACAAGCCTTCACACTTTAACGAATGGATTAACTGGATTTGGAACTGGTAGAAATATCACTAGGCAAGGAGCTTATGTTTTCATAGCTAAAATTGTGCTACCATTAGTGTTGAGGTGGTGTGAGAAGTGTCTAGATCCTGGTTGTATGCCAGCAAGTAGATCCTAGTTCGTCTAGATCTGGTGATACGAGAGATCCCAACGTGTCTAGGTGTGCTAGGGTTATCCACAGCGTACTCCACGCTCTCTTCTTTCTACAATCTCTTCTATGCCTTTGAACTTTTTCAACAATTTCAAATTACGTCTTTTTCTTTAGTGCTTTGGAAGAGAAGGTTTGAGGACAGTTTCTTCACTCTACACTATTATTGTCTTCATTATTTATATTTTTTGTGCCTAGCTTAAATAAAATCCCTTTGTCATGAGATCTTCGGTGCCAATTTTTTTTAGGTTATATGATGTAGCATGTGAACATGCTTTAAAATTTATCTATGGTAATGATGGCTTAAATTTAAATCTGCATTCTTTCTAAAAAGGTTATGTTGCATAGTTATTTCTTTGAGTGTTGTGGTATTCACTCCGCACTGTGTTATTATCTTCATTCTTTTTGTTTTTTAATCTTGGCTTAAATAAAAGCCATGTCATAAGATCTTCAGTGCCTAGAGATTATTTAGTTTTATGGTATGGGTTTTAACTAACTTTTAAAATTATTAATAATAATAGTGAATATTTCAGACAGCTTTATTTTGATAGTCTTTTTTAATGAATTGAGTCAAGAGATCCGAAGTTCGAACCCCAAGAATGTTGAATGCATTTTATAAGTTCTGGGCATATTTTTGTTAAAGCTATTACTATGAAATCTAACTACTTTATGATCATGTCTAGCAAACGTGGGCAATACAGCATTGATATCAAGAAAGAGAAACCTTCCAGCGAATCTATTCAATGAAATATGTAAGTTTTCAGTCTTCAAAATTAGTTGGCATTTGCATATGTGTTGGAGAATGTAACTTTTATGATAGTAAATACCAATTTGATTTATATTTTTTAGCTTTCATTTCTCAAATTACATTCCTACATGTTTCATTAAAAATGTTGCCTTCTTTTTATCCTTTCGTCTGATATTTGCATGTCTCTTCAAATTTGTATCTTCTTTTATTTTCTTTTTCAATTTTCAATGAAAGAGTCTTAGCTTTTTTTTTGGAAGAAACTATTTTTCCACGAAATTAAGAAATTTAAAAAATATTTTTACTTAATGTATGTCAATTGTACCTAGGTCATTTTCTATTGATTTTATGTTTGATAGATAAAGTAAAGGCGGTAAAGTTGGTATGATTGTTGAAGATGAAATTAAAGAAGCTAATAAAAGCGATGGGAGCTTTGCTTTTAAAAATAAACAAAAAGGGTGTGAACATGGTGATGGAAGTTCCCAACTTTCATGTTGTTTTTAACATTTTAGATTAAATTATATTTAAAATTATAGTATCAATTTTCTGAACAAACTTGTAATCTATCATCAATATAAAAAGAGCTAAAAGAATCATCAACTTTAATGAAGAAGACACTACGCTCTTCATTTTTTCCTTTTGTTTTGTAATAGTCACTCCAATTTATATTAATTGAGATTAGATCGTGAAAGATGAAAAGAGTTAAATTTTATTGTGTTCACAAAGGAACCCGATTTGAAATATACAGTTATCTACTTGTATGTATCAAATATTCTAAATAGAAAGCGTTGAAATTAAAATTCTGAAGTAGCTATGAGATGAAAATACAATTTAGCTTTTAATATTAGATATAAGGGGATTAAAAAACATGATAGCACCAGTTCAGTTACAGCGGAGAGTTCAAAAGAAGAGGCCCGGCCTCACAAAAATAGATTACATCAGAATGTACAAGCTAAGAAAGTTCAAAACACAGTGATAGTAGATCAAAAGAAAACTAGTGCAAGATATCATTATGGGTGTCAACCTAGGCGGTCCAGCCCATAGAACCTTCCATCTACACAATACTTTTCCGCTCTTGGATTTGCGACAGCATGAAGTTCTGGTCCTTTTTGACTTGATGTTCTTTTTAATCTCCTGGATGAGCTTCTTGCGGGTCCTCTCAAACATCTAAAGATCATCCATATTTCTTCTACATTCATAGACATGCTTCAACTCATAAACAAAGAAGGTGGCATAGCCATTTTTCAGGAACCCCTTAAGCTTGTCCTTGTCCATCATCATAGTAGTGTGGACCTGCAAGAAAATTTTAAAATAAGTGAGTTTTCAAAAAGACTCAGTAAGAACTCTGGGGTTGTTCTGATACCTTTCCTCATTCCTGCATTTCCAAATCTAACAAAGAACATTAGAAGAGAGAATATTCCAAAAGAGATTAGAATCTTATTGAAGACCATTAATGTTCCCAGTGATAATTTTCAGGATATTCACATGTATTGGATAAGTGATACCAAACATATTCCAAATTTCCTTAGCAAAAATGCAATCAAAAAGAATGTTTCTAATAGACATCAAGAAGTCTACATAAGCGACAATACTCATTCAGGGAAGTATCTTTTCTAATCAAGAGTCTATCAAGAATAGCCAGCCATTTAAAGAATTTAATTTTTGGTTCAATGGTACCTTTCCATAAAATATCAAAATACTTCTTCCAAGAGTCATTATCAAGGGTGGAGTACCAAACAATGTTGACATGGTCAATGATGGTCTCATTATACCCAATAACATTGTATATATTTTTAGCTTTGATTTTGGATATAATGACCCCATCCGGAAATTTACAATTTAAGAAACTATGAGAGTCGATAAGAAAGGTAGTAGGCAGGTCCTTAGACGCTTTAAGAATCAGAACTATGTCAGAACAGAAAATATTTATGGGCTTTGTTCGTCTCTGCATTTCTATTCAAGATCTGGTCTCAGATTTTCCAGAAACTGAGTGCAGACCTCTGAAAACAACATTCTTCAGATCTGCAATATTCAAAGGTTAGTACTTTTCTCCCATATATTTCAATTAAATTTCTTAATCTATTGCACATTCAAATAAATAAACGGGTACTTAAGATCTTCCTTCTTTATTCTTATTTCCAAATGGTTGATTCATTTATGCATTGATCCTTCCATTTTGGATTAATCAATTTGGATTTTTCATTTGTATATCTAAGGATAGAAGGAGAGAATTTTAGTTACCCCCTACATTTCAATAAACAAACAATCATTCTTTTATATGTAATATAGGATAATAACCCTAAAACATTCATCTCCATTTTCTTATATTACATTTTGGTGAACTCGCGATAGAAAACTCTTTCTTTTTGGTGTTAGATTTACATCTTTTATGTTAGATCTTGCATGCATATTAGATTATCTTTATTTTATGTTCTTGCATTTACATTTCAAAAATTAAAAAATCAATCTTGTATTTCCTAAATTAGTTCACTTGCATTGCATTGGTGTATGAGCTTTACCACTTTTAGTCCTACTTATAGTATCCTGGTTAGAAGAAGTCGTAGTAGACTTATGGGTTCCTTTGATCCTGAGTCTTCCTCTCCTTTCCTTAGCATCCTGAATGACAATTTGATCACTCATGATTCCAATCCTTCTATGGGGCATAACTCTTCTCACTCATCTCATGATGGGGATGATGCTTTAAGAGTTCCTCTTGAAGAAGTGCAAAAACTTTCAACCGAACTCGATAAAATGGGAAATTGGCTTATTCAAGAAAACCATAATCAATATTCCATTCAAGCTATAGAGGATCTTAAGAAATTCCTTCATGATAGTGATCAAGGTATTAATCTCTTCCGTGGTATCACTCATATTGTGCATTTGAATGTTAAACCTTTAGCACAAGCTGCTAAAGATTTAGGATTTACTCCTCCTATCACTAGTGAGGGACCTTCTTCTGTTCCTTTACCTAGCATTCCTACTTATACTCCTCTTATGATGACTACATCTCCCCCAATCTCATCTATTCATGTGAGTGTTCCACCGATATCTCTACCTACCTCACAACCTTCATATCATAGTGTACCTTTAACATTTACTAATCCTCTTCCAACTATGGTTCCAAATGTTCCACCAGTTGTGTCGTCCATTCCTGTCGCTTCCTACACTTTTCCTAGTGTTCCTAATGTTTCTATGCCACCTATGTCTTTTAATGATTCCATAATTATTAGTTTGGCTCAAACTGTGTCATCTTTACTTGACAACAACTTGCATCCTTAACCTAATCCAAGTTTAGCATTCCTACATGTGACATGGGTAGTCCTTTATCCTTAAACATTATCCATGCTACTATCCCTCAACAGGCTGATATGCCTCATCTTGAGGATTATAATGGTAAAGGTGATCTTGTTACTCATGTTAAAACATTTCAAATCCTTTGTAGTGATTATGCTCATGACCATAGGATCTTAGCTAAACTATTTTCTAGGACCTTTCGTGATAAGGCTTTGCAATGGTAATGTTCTTTACCTCCTTATTCTATTGATTCTTTTCCTAAACTTGCTAATACCTTCATTCAACAATTTCAAAATAACATTGGTCCACAAGTTTCCTTAACTGATTTAATACATTATAAACAAAATATTAAGGAAAAAATTATTGATTTCATTGGTAGAGTTAAGAATTTGTATCCTCAAATTTCTTATCTTGTTCCTGATATTGATATTCAGCATATGTTTATTTCAAATTTACAAAAGGATATTAGAGATAAGATTATGTTTACTGAATTTACCTCTTTTCAACATCTTTGTACAACACAAGGAGACTACCATAGATACGGATATCTCTACTGACAGTGTGGAAGGCTATGATAATATGGTTGATTCCACTGAGGAAGATAGTTACTCTGCCTCCTCGGTTTTGAATTCAGACTCGCAGGAGAATGTTAACATGGATGAAGAGGTTACGAGCTCTATGGATAAGGGAAAAACCTCAGATAGCAGGAAGAACAAAGAGGATAAGAAGAAGGAGGAGGATGTGGGAGGTCAGAAAGTGCCAATTCTGGTTGAATATGACAGTTCTGAAGACCATGATGTGCCTATATCTCTGAAGCTTGAAGTGGTGATGGACTATGGTCAGGATACTCAGAAGGATGCGACAGAGGTGGAGAACATTTCCCCTGCCAAGGAGAATATATCCCCTAACAAAAAGTCAACTTTACCCGAAAGGGACACAGACAATGCCCCTGGTAAATCTCGAAACATTCCTTTCATTAAAATGGTGGACTTGCAGGAATGGAATATTCAATTACTGAGGGATTATATGGATGATAAGATTGATCCCCCCTTTGGAGTTCTCCAAATGGCTAAAGCTACTTCCATGTACTCCTTTCAGTTAATGAAATGGTTGTTCCAGGAGATTAAGAATTTAAACCTTAAGTACCATGCTATTGTTGCTAAGGTGGATTCTCTGCAGACCCAGCTAGAGTCTAGCCCTAAAACAATGGGGGACAAGGAGTCTGGCCCTAATTCTATGGTGGACAAGGTTACTAATGATGAGGACAAATATGTGCAGCAGTTACAAGCTAGAGTGGAAACCATGGAGAATACCATGAAAAAACACATGCAAGACTACAACAAATTCATGTGTTCGGCCATGGATTGTTTCCTAACCATCAAGGCTAAGTTGGATACAGGATCTCCCAGTAATAAAATAAAGGATATAACCGAGAACCCTGAAGATGAAGGCCCGGGAAAATGCACCAGATCAGCAAAAAATAAGAAAATTAATGAAAGGATCTAGGAACTCTCAGAGTTTAATGCAGTGATAAAGAAGATATTTGAAGAGAAGCAGGTTGCAAACGAGGCTTGTATGGAGCTTGTCTAGGGCTCTAGTTTCTGGTTCTGGTAGTTTGTCTCTTTTTGCTGGTCGCTGGTTTTTGGTTTTTTGTTGTTAATTTTGGTTTTAGCATACTGGTTTCCAGTCCTATCTCTTTTTGGAGTGCTTCAATGTTTAATCTTTAAATCTATCTTGTAAGGGGTTTCAGGTCCCCATTCAAAACCTATTTTTCCTTCTATCAAAAACAACTTTGTACAGCAATTCATCATTATCAATTACAAGTGAGTCAATTTGAGAGAAACACTCCAATGTCTCCTATTCCAGTTGATAAGAGTGACACTGCTCCTAATCAAAAACCTAACAAAATAAGTTTCAGAGACCTAAAAACTATATCAAGATTAATAAACAATTGAATACGGTTGCTGATCAAGTTGTTGTTGCATCCCACAATGCCACTTCTGCATCCACTGCTTTCCGTATGAATTGTATGTTTACTCCTCTCTCTGAATATTTACATTCAATTATGAGTAGGTTGTTAAGTGCTAATATGATTACCTTGCCTCCTATTTGACCTCTCCTTCCTACGAAAATAGCTTCAAAATCCTTTGATTCTAAATCTTTTTTCCAATACCATCGCCAGAATGGCCATGATACTGAAAAATGTTATTCTCTAAAGCATAAAGTTCAAGACTTAATTGATTCTAATACTTTATCTATTGATAATTTTGATGGTAATGGGAAAAAATATGTCTCTCCTCCTAATCAAAACCTTCAAATCTATATGAATCCTCTACCTACACATGATACTAATACCATCACTAAACCATCTTCTATGGATATTGTTTATGATTCAAAGATGGATGATCTTAATCACATTGTTAATCATGTGGAGTGTGTTGTTTCATCTCAACCTATTGTTCAGGATCCTTCGCCTCCACCTCAACTTCAAGTTCCATCTAAACCTCAGAAACAAACTAAGGATAAGTGACCTCGGGAAATTTCAATTACCTTTGATGATTATGAGACTATTAAGGCTCCTCATGGTCCCCTTTATATTTATGCTAGGATTTCTAAGATACCTACGCGTGGTTGTCTTGTTGATCCCACATCTTTAATAAATGTTATTACTGAGGAAAATCTTTTTATGAAAAACCTACAATGTGATTGTTATGATCCATTGGATGCATGGATCGACACTTGTAATGGTTTTCTCTATCCTGCACTTGGTTCTATTAACTTGCCTATTAAACTCTGTGATAAGATTGTAGATACTACCTTCATTGTTGTTCCTACTTCTGGTCAATTTCAAGTCAAATTTGGTTTGCCTTGGATAACTGCTATGCATGTTATTGCTTCTTCTACTCATAAATGTCTTAAGTTTGTTTATAATGGAGAAGTAAAAATGATTAATCATAGTTTGTATCAACCTTCTAGGCCTGGAGATTGTGCTACTCTTGATTTTTTTTGGCCTTCATTACCTAATTCATGTCCTCCTCACCCTGACAACCTTTTTCGTTCATATCAAGCCTATAAACATCGCAAGATAGTTGAGTTAAGCATGCCTCAGATAGATCTTAACTGTGGTCTTTTGCCCACTCTTTCTATACCTCCTTTATCCATTACTGCTAATTCTATTACTCAATTTTACAATGTCACTTCTCAACCTACTATGAATCTTACCAATCCTCCTACAGAACCTGTGCAAGAACCAATTGTTATTCCTCCTAGTTCTCCACATGTGTCAAACAAAGAAAAACATAATAAATATTCTAATGAATGTTGTAAGAAGCATAGAGATAATGCTAGGGCTCGTGATTCTATTCTTTGAAATTATTTATCTTCTTTTGACCAATCTATGCCTGATGTATTGAAAGAAGTTAACATTCATAATGATGTTAAGATGAATGAGTATGATGATCCTATTCGCATCTTAGATCCCATTTTAATTAATCTTGATGAGGAGGATACTCTAGATGATCCTATTGATCTTAGTGATGAATATGAGACCATTGATC
>MU217358.1:55671-71326 GCA_018584345.1 Thuja plicata | reverse complement strand
GTCAATTCATTTGCAATAATATCATATCTATATATACATGTTATCTTATGATCATACTGACCCCACAGTAGGTAGATCCCTTTTGTGTTCTTTGTATGTTTATGTGGTATTTCCCTTGATTTGTCTTTGTTTGGGGGCATCTCATAGTGGAAACATAATCAGTAGAATTGTTTATGTTTCCGTCAAAGTCATTACTCCTGTTAAAGTGTTAGCAATGAATTTAATATGGGGGCCTATGCTCTACTCACTTTTTGCACACACGCACGTTCAAAACATTTTCAAAACTTAAAAAAAATTTCCTTTTATGGATTAAATACTAATCCTTAAAGCATGGATATTTTACTTTATAGGATCTCTTGATCCCTCTAGTTTAAATTTATACAAATCTCTTGATCCCTCCAGTTTCAAATTACAACATTTTGATCCCTTAAGGTTGGAAGGTGTCCTTAAGAATGGATCTCCCTGATGGGTTTACTAGTGAGTAGCCACAATCACTAGGCGATTCAACTCCATCTTTCTAGTTGCACTTTTTCCTTGTGTGGTTCACAATGGGACTTAAGTTCTCATTGGGCAAGGTAACCACACCCTCTCTCTCTTTCTCCTTAACTGGTGATGTCTCTCTTATCGTGATCTTAGGGTTGATAAAGACTTAAGTCCCTTGGGGGCTTGAGGATTTCTTTGTCCCTTTTGATTCCAATAATATTGTCTATTCTTTATGATCTCTTTTACCAAGAGTTTGCGTCGAGTCCATACTCTTGCTAAAGTGGGGACTAAATGTATAGTCAGAAAATGGAAGCACTTCCATGGTAGACTAGTTTATCCTTTAGAGTAAGTGGTTTAGGGTCATGTCAAGCGCCCTGAATGGGTTCCAGATTTTGATCTGGCTTTTTTCCCCTGTTCTGCCCCATTTCCACTTTTTCCAACCTATTTCTAGCACCCCAGACTGAAAAAATGGGAATTTTACCTTAGGTTCAAGGTCAACCTTTTTGGGTCAAGGTTTACCTCAACCTTAACCTAGGTAAAAATCAACCTTTTCCAGGATTGGGATTCAAATTTCAAAATTTTAGGGTTTCCGGATGTCGGTCTTTGGAAAAAGTTAATTCCCGCTTCTGGGTCGGCTGTTTCAGTCTTCAGAACAACAAATCTTAAATTATATTTAATATAGGTCCTCTTCTAGGGGCATGGGTCTAATTAGAATTTAATTCTCCTATGTTGGCCTCTCTAGAAGATTGTGCCCTCGTTTCATATAAAAGGAAGCTTTCTCCTCTCATTTTCTCTAACCATCATTAACTACATGAACCATAATCATCAAGCATAATTGCAAGAATTCAAAGACTTGAAGAGTGAGATCCAAAGGTGAAGAAGAAATATTTGAAGCAAGCCAAGTATCCATTGAAGCATTCATCCACTCTCAAGCACTCATTTTCATCAAGGAGATCCATTGGTGGCCATTGAAGGATTCAAGCTCCATGGAGCCCTCTTGTTGAAGATTTCTCCATTCACATTCCTCCAAGCCTCTTCCAATTCAAAAACCCATTCAAGATTGGTGTTGAAGATCTACAAGAAATTGATTGAAGACATCCTAAATTCCCCATTCTACATTCCTCCAAGCCTCTTCCAATTCAAAAACCCATTCAAGATTGGTGTTGAAGATCAACAAGCAATTGATTGAAGAAATCCTAAATTCCCCATTCTACATTCTACATCCTTTTTGGTGCATACATACCACAGGATTCACGGATTCAAATCCGCCATAAGGACTTCTACAAGTAAGGTGAATTTGTGCATTTACTTTGTTTTACTTATGCAATTTCAATTATACTTTGAGGTTAACTCCAAAATTGGGGTTTGACCAAGGCAAACCCCCCCCCCCCCCCCCCAAAAAAAAAAAAAAAATCCATTTTTCTTGCAGGTACAGGTTCAAAACAGTAGATTGGAGTGCATATTTGGATACCCTTTTCGACAAACTTTCGAGATTCGAAAATAGAATTTTAGTCTGAGACTTTTTAGGTCAATTTTGCCCTAGGTCAGAATCAGAAATTTTGGGTCAATGGTGACATTGACTTGAGGGTACAAATCGGAATTGTGTCAGAACAGAAAAAGATTTCTGGGTTTTTTTCGTCTCTGCGTTTCTATTCCAGATTTGGTCTTAGATTTTCTAGAAACTAAGTGCAGACCTTCGAAAATAGCATTCTTCATATCTGCAATATTTCAAGGTTAGTACTTTTCTCCCATCTATTTCAATTAAATTTATTAATCTATTGCACATTCAAATAAATAAACAGGTACTTAAGATATTGCTTCTTTATTCTTATTTCCAAATGGTTGATTCATTTATGCATTGATCCTTCCATTTTGGATTAATCAATTTGGATCTTTTATTTCTTATTTACCCTAAAGGAGAGAATTTTATTTACCCCCTACATTTCAATAAACAAACAATCATTCTTTTAAATGTAATATAGGATAATAACCCTAAAACATTCATCTCCATTTTCTTATATTACAAGGTCTTCTTCTAAGAGGCTGGGATGTCAAAACTATTCCTAAGATCATCCTAGCTGATAAACTTGTCATGCTCGAAGAGATCAGCCAACTGAGAGATGCCCATTTCAGTCCAATGCCTAGTAGAGCACCCTTGGGAGAGGGAAAGGGGTTCGCCAGACAAGTGTAAGTTCCACCAGATGTATCTTTCACCATATAGATGGTTATCATCATGGAATTCCTTGTTGGTAATATGCTTCCTGACATAATCCCAGGCTTTCCATATGGATCTAAAAACAACAGAGCCTTGAACAACAATAGGAAAGTTACCATTAATCAAATCACTAAAAGCAAGATTCTTCCAATTTTTAGCATGTTTAGGGAAGCCCCTTTCAATGTTATGTCTAACAAGAACCTTCCATGGATCATAACCATCCATAGAATGAGAAATCTATTTGGCTACAAGGATCATCCCTTGGAGTTTAAGATCCTTCAAACCCAAACCCCCAAGGAGCTTATCAGTATGGCACCAAGCCCATTTAATAGCGTGCATCTTTTTATTACCTTTACCATCATACCAAAGAAAATTCCTAACAGCTTTTTGAATCTCCAAGATTTGGTAGTTACTGAACATCCAAGCAGAAGAATAGTAGATATTATAGGAGGAAAGAATTTTTTCGCAAACTTGAACCCTAACAGCTAAGGACAAGGATCTATTATTCCATTTATCCAACTTCTTGGTAATCTTATATTTAATCCAAAACTACATATCTTTGAGGGAGGGCTCAATAGAAAAAGGAATACCAAGATATTTAACAGTTTTATGAGGGCCTCCCCATTGAATGTTATATTTCTTAAACCAATCAGGGGGCTGATCCTCCCTACCAAGATATATGGATTTGGATTGAGATAAACGAGCACCAGAGATAGTGAAAAAATAGTTAAGCTTGGTTTGTAAAGCTTCAAAGTTGTCAGCATTGGTTTCAAAGAAAATGGCAGTATCATCAGCAAAATGGCAGTTGGTAAGATCATCATTATTGGGGAGAGATATACCTTTAACAGTAGGGGACATAGAACTATCTCTAATAATGTAGTATAAAGCTTCCGAGGCAATAACAAAATGGGCAGGGGTCAAAGGGCAGCCTTGTCTAATAGATCTACCAAGGGGGAAAGGATCGGAAAGAGAGCCATTAACATCCACCTGGGCAAAAGTGTCATTAAGAAGCATATGAACTGAGTTACAGAAGGTACTAGGAAAACCAAAATCCTCAAGCATCATGGAGATAAAGCTCCATTCCACTTTGTCATAAGCTTTTTCAAAATCCAGGAGAAACATGGTAGAATTTTGTTGAGAGTAATTAGCCCAATTCATGGCTTCCCAGCTGGTGATCAGATTCTCAAGAATATATCTACCCTTAATGAAGCCAGTCTGGGTAGCTAAAATAAATTTAGGCAAGATATTCACAAGTCTTAGAGTCGTAATCTTGGCTAAAATCTTATAAGAAACATTGAGGAGAGTGATAGGTCTCTAGTTCTTAATGAGAGCTTTGTCCCCATCTTTGGGAATAAGCTTAATGATACCTATATTGATAGTAGTCCCAAGGGAGAAACTGGCAAGGGCTTCCGCATAGATATCTTGAAGATCTTTGCATATCCTATCAATGTTAGCTTTGTAAAATTCCATAGGGAGGTCATTTGGCCTAGGGACCTTGTCATTATGAAGTGAGTTAATAGCTTTTTCAATTTCATCCAAAGAGATATCCTTAGACAACAGGTCAGCATCAGCACTGGATAACTTTTTAGGGATAAGAGGTTTGCATTTGTTTCTAAGGGCAGCGGCATCCTCTGAATCCTCAGAGGTGAAGAGGTTTTTGTAGTAATCAACAAAAGCCTCTTTAATGTTATCTGGGTCATTAATGTCTTGATTATACACTAAAATCCTTTCAATAGTTTCATTAGACTGTTTATGTTTAATAAGGTTAAAGAAAAATTTAGGGCCGCGATCACCATATTGAAGCCAATGAGTACGGGATCTAATCTTTGTACCTCTAATATTAATTTGTTGATGCTTTCTGAGGGATTCTTTAGCAGAGATCACATGAGAGATAAGATAACCATTCAAGGGATTAGCTTGGATGTTAGCTTCAGCTCTCTGAAAGTCAGTGGAGAGATGTTTTTCGGTGAACCTATAACCTTTGGATGTTTTTTGGCCAATGGTTCTTAAAAGGTTCTGTCAGGCAAGCAGGTTCTTATTTCATCTATCTGCGTGGGAGCAAGTGGGGGAGTTGAAGTTGTTAATATGATGAATGATGTGGATGGAAGCCAAAACGTCCTCGTCATTTAGAAGACTAGTATTCAGGATAAACTTAGGGTTGGAGCCTCTATTGTGCACAGGAGAATTATTTATGATAATGCAAGCGGATATAGGGTGGTGATCAGACAGGGCAGTGGAGGTGATAAGGACATAATTCTCTTGGTTATCAGGAAGGAAAGAAAAGAAATTTTTGTTACCATAAAAATGATCAAGTCTAGAGTAAATTATGGAGGAGCCTTGTTGAAAATTACACCAAGTGTGCCATAACCCCAGATTAGTATCTTTATTACCAGCAACGGGATCAAAGAGATGTTTAGAATTCTTCATCCTATTCCAATGGATTTTTTCTTGGTTCTTCCAAGCAAACGGGAGACCCCCAACTTTGTCTTCCTGGGACTCCACCATGTTGAAGTCCCCTCCAACAAGCCAGGGGATATTTGGGAGAGCCGCCAGCCAATCCCAAAGACTCGTTCTCTCCCTATGGTCATTGGGGGCATAGATAGAGCATATGCCAAAGACACAATTGTTATAATTAATGGTAATCAAAACAGCTCTGTGGCAGGGGGAGAGGCCATTTCCAGTTATATAGCTTCCCCATTTGGAGTTAACAAGTAACGCAGTGCCACCCCTGCCTCTAGGGTGAGCAGTATTATATTTAAGTGCATCCTTCCAGATGAAATTAAGATTGGAATCAAGAAAGAAACCAACAGCTTTAATTTCTTGTAACATCAAAAAGTCCATGAATTTATAAGTATCAATGAAACGCTTAATGACAAACTTCCTATCTGGGGATTCAAGACCCCTAACATTCCAGCAGATACAATTCATGAGGAGACACGTGAAGGGGTAGAGCACTGGTTTGCAGCCCCTTCAATAGGGGTAATAGAAACAGAAGATATTTCCCCATTCTTTTTACCAGAGGAACTCTTATTTTTGGAGCCTAAAGGCCTCCCTCGTTGATTAGTTGTATGGAGGTCACCTTTGAACTTTTCATCATTGTCAGAGCTAGTAGGGGATTGGGAATCCACATCCATTGAGTGCTTTAAATGGAAGGGGATGGGCATGGAGGCTGAATGGGAGTTAGAGGCAGGGATAACCTCAAGCAAATAGTCATCACTAAGCTCTCTGAAAACCTTGTGTGGGAGTTCTTGAGAAGGACCGGAGATGATGCAATTGCTAGATGGGTCAATGTTGATGTTACCTAAGAGAGGTGAATTAACTTGGATTCCCTACAAAATGGGACTACTTGAGCTAGAGGGGAGAAGATATTTAGCAGGCAGGGGAGCAGTCAGAGATGTGTTATCAATTTTAGGGGTTCTTCTTCAACATTTTTGGTCATGGTTTGGAAACCGTCATTTTGGGTCATGTTATCAACAGAAACAGAAACGGCCGAGAAGGAAACCAGGGACGGGATAGCAGGGAAGGGATTAGAGGGCGCCTCAACCTGAGGGTCTTTATTAACAGAGGATACCATAGTAGGGTTAGCCGTAGAAATGGGGTTTAATGGAGGTGAGGATTTAATAGGGACGGGTTTTTTTTTAAGGATGGGGCAATCTCTACTTAGATTCCCTTCTTTTCAACATAAGAAATAGGCGTTCAAACCCCCAAGGATTTCAATGGGACAGACGTAAATGTCCTCAGAGATATTAATGCACATATTAGGCAGAATTTCTTTGCCAAGATTCAGCGAAATAAGAACCCTGGCATCCATATGAGGCACCAATCTAATCGTGTCATTCATGTGAATGAATTTTCATAGGGGTTCAAGTAATTGAGGGAGAAATCGCCACAAGAAAGGAGGAATATATTTAACTAGAATCCACCGAGGGGCTGAGAGGGCAAGGACTTCCTCAGGAACGTCCTCAGGAGACCAAGTTAGGGCACGGAAGGAGGTAGAGCCAACAGTCAAGCATTATTTTTTGAGAACTTCGGCCTAGGATTCATTGTTAGCAAAGAAGATCACATATAAACCCTTTTCAATTTGCCTACAAAAAGAAATATGAAAACCAAGCTTCAAGTTCCAGAAATTATGAGACCAGTCATCCAAAAATTTCCTTGGAGGGCATTTGTCGATTTCAACAGCAGAGAAAAAAATTGCAGTATTTCTTAACCTATTCTTTTCCTTCATAATTTCAGCAAGCATTTCAAGATTAGGTGCAACGGAGAAAGGAATCAGAACAGCCTCAGAGTTCTTACCAGGAACGGAGGCACCATGATCATTAGCCAAACTAAAACTTGTGTTTGCATCAATAGCAGTGCCAGAGTTAGCAACTGCCTCAGAAAAAGATTTGGGTTTAGCAGAAAGAATAGGGTTAGATTTAGACGTAAATGCAGGGGAGATGGGGGTACGACCTCTACCGAACGGCAGAGGGAGGAAGGTGAAAGACCATTCATTTTAGGAGCATTAAAGGGGGAGAATAAAACGCCCACACTTGTCACATTGCTTTCACCGGAGAAGCTCAGCTGTTGCTTGTCGTCCCGGGAGACACTGCCGCTTTTCGCCACCTCTGCAGAATTCACTCGCATCAAATTTGCTCCAATTTTTAGTTATGTGCGGTCACCAACTGATCACAATTTAGCTTTAATTCTATTTAATAAGATAATTGAATTGATTTTACTTCAGAAAAAGTGTTCAAATAAATGCTAAAAATTAGTATAGAGAATAGAATTGTTTGATTTTGTAGTTGACAATAAAAATACCTAATTTGCCATGAGAGGCTGCTAATATTAGGGTTTTGAGGTCGCCTTAGTGTTTAATAATTGCAAAGGACAATATATGTTTTGTAATGGATATGCTACCTCACCTGGAAATTCACCCAGCAATGTAAACAACTAGGATTACTGAAGGATTTATGATTATACTGTCGACAACACATGAGCCATGTTTCCACTATAAAACGTTAATATGTTTATATTCAACATTATTATTGTAATTCCAAACAAAGTTACACATGTCTCACGGGTTTCCAAAAACGTTCAAGGTGAATTATAAGGTTGCTCCACGTTATGATGGCATACAAAGTGGAGCGCAAAAGTGTCAGGGGAATCTTAGGTCGAATGTTCAATCTTAATCAGCGTCCTCAACGATGGGAAAGTCTACTCTGGTTAATTCTAACCCTAATGCAACCCTGAGTTGGTCGATAACAGACCCTATAAATTCTCCCTAGTTGAGCATGTTTTATATCATAAATAGATCATCACAATGGCCTCCAAAGCCACAGCTCTGCGCTCTGCATTGTTTCTCGCAGTGATCGCCATTGCAGCACACGCCTCTGATATTGATATTGATAATGTAGCGAATGTAGCGAATGTAACCTCCATTGTAGAACAGGAGTCCGATGTTGATAATGTAGCAACTCCGACCTCCATTAATATAGTTTTTTTCAATAATTTTCCACTTGTTAATATAGTTTCCTTACTTCATAGCAACTCCCATATTTTGTTTTTAAGGTTTCAAATGTTGTTGTTCGTTTTGATTGCGCAGGCGCTGTCGCAGACGTGCGTGTACAGTGTGTACGTGCGCACAGGGACCATCTTCAAGGCTGGCACCGACTCCAACATAAGCCTGGCGCTGGGCAATGCCCAGGGCGCCAAGTTTAAGATAAGCAACTTGGTCTCATGGGGCGGTCTCATGGGACAGAACTACGACTATTTTGAGTTCGGAAATCTGGACATTTTCAGCGGGCGGGGACCTTGCCTCAGCGGGTCCATCTGCACCATGGATCTCATTTCTGACGGAACAGGCCTGTTTGCCGGGTGGTACTGTAATTATGTTGACGTCACTTCCACTGGGCCCACCAGTTCATGCAAGAAGCAGAAGTTCCCTGTGAATGCGTGGCTTCAGCCGCCATCTCAGCTCAGCTTTTCCTCCAATGGCTGCAATTCGAACTACGCCGACGCGGCCATCGCCACCGTCGTCGAGTGAGTTATAGTGTTGCGGTGGCGCTGCCCATCTTCTGAGTGAAGAAATGTGTTTTCTCTGTGTGTGTGTTGTTATAGCCGACTACCGTGGCATCCCGAGTGGTGGCAGGTTTCCTTGGCTTGACAGTTCTCGTCATACTAAGATGATATTTATGTAATAATCTATTTAAATAAAATGTGTGTTCGTATTTTTCTTATTTAAATGATCTTTTGGTGTGATTATGTATTTTTTAATTTATTTAAAAGATTTCTGAATTTCACTAAATATAAAGAGTCTTCTTTAATTTCAACTTTTGGTATTAAAATGCAGTTATAGGGTAATTTATGTTGGAGATTGTAATCTTAATTATTTCAAACTCTAGAGTCACCTTATATTTTGTATTTTTGTGTGCACATTCATATCTTCAACATTAAGACAAACATTAAATGCAGCTTTTGTATAAGATTTGAATGCATTTCATATTGAAGTATTATTGTTCTCTCTTCAATGTTTAGATTTTTATATATAATTGACTCTATATTTTTTTATTCACTCTCTGAACATAGTTGGGCTGTAACATAATATCAAATGTGATGGCATTCTTTATTAGAGTAAAATAAGTTTAGAAGGGTCACCAAAACTCATGAAATGTGACGTCGTCAGATGTTTCAGTCTGTAATATTTATTTAGAAAGAACCAAAGCCTAGACAAATAATGTTGTGATGTTTTATTCTGCAATATATAAAATTTAAGATTATTTTCTAATAAAATAAGTGGGCAAAGGCCCCAACCCATTATAGATCTAGCACAAACCATCAAAAACTACAACTAGAACAATAAGAGTCACAAAGATAGAAAAACAAGGCAACCATCCAAGTAGTAGAGTTAGACCCAAACAAGTTATATACTACTACATAAGAGGTCAATTTCAAACATTTTTTAAGACAAAAGTAATCTTTTGTCTTAAAAATTCAGACAAAAGACATGCATTTTGGCAAGGAGGAAGAATGGAAGGAAATGACTTTGCAAGCCTTTAGCGAAAAAATCTTTGCTGAAAAGGGGAAATGCAGTTAAAGATTATTTTTGTTTAATTTATAGGCATCCCAATTGATTCTATAGTATATGTGCAATATATCAGTTCTCACATGTTTTAATCACGTAGGCTAGAGGCCCTTTCTTATTTGTATATTTTGATAATTTCTTAAGAATGAGAAGGACCCACTCAGCCGAGAATGAATGATAGGTCAATAAGGATTTGTTCAAAACAATTTGCTCATCATTTTCTAGCTTTCAACAAGTATTTTTTTATGTGCCCTAAATTAAATATAAATAAATTATATTCATGATTTTGCCCTAAATATTTGTTGCAAGCACAATTATTGATTGCTAATACAAATTTTGGAACATTATCATAAGATTTTGTCTATCATTTTAGCATAGCCAAACGTCCAACCAGATTTGGCCGCCCCCGTTAAAACTTGAGAGACTTTTGTAAACGAGTGAGGGTTTATGTTGAACATTGTGAGAGATTGTATGACCACAAACAATGAACTTTCCTCAAATGCAGAAAGTCAACAAATTGATGGAGGCCAAGCTCAAGAATGCATTGTATTTTCTCACTTCAAATATTTCTTTCTTTTCTTTTAAAAAAAGTCATAATTCTTAGGAATTACAAATATTTAAAATGAACTGCAGAAGGAAAGGTAGCTGCTAAAACCCTAAAATTTCTACTTGATCAAACGATAGAAAAGACAGACAACACAAGGAGAGAAGTGAATGAAAATGAATGAAAAGGGGGCATCCATGGAATCACCTTGTAAGGTATATTACTACATTTCTTTTTCTAAATTTGGAGATTTCTAGGTTAAATTGCTTGAATTTTTGTGTGATTATCAGTTTAGGGCTACATACAGAAACAATTAGAGTATAATGGTAATGAAATTTGTACATCTAAATTTGTATGATGATAACTGAATCAATTAGAGTGTACTAGTTAGATTTTTCTTCAATTTTTTTGTGTCTTCAGCGATGATAGTTCCTTTGAGACTATGCTCTCTTGTTCTATTTATAGCCCCATAGTAAAAGTTTCCCAATGTGTATCAGGTTGTGTGCTTCAAAGAAGCTTCTTCATATTTAGCTATGTATTCCTCACCATTTTCCAGCCTCTAGCAGGTATTATTTTATATGCCCTTGATTAAATATAAATAAATTATGTTCATAGATTTTCCCTAAATATTAGGCCTCATTTGGTTAGTGGAATTGGGGTGGAATTGGGTGCAGAACTTCCACTTTTTTTCCAAATCTGTCGTTTGGGACGCTAAACTACAATTCTAGTTTCAGAGATCAAATCTGGTTTAGGCACAAAAATTGGTGGCACTATCTTCCCACCCAATAGGTGGAATTTGAAATCATCTTCTGGGTTTTGGGTTTTTGTGAACCCCACTTAATTGGTCGTCGAGTCCGTGAATCTTCTTACATTGCTTACAATGCCAATGTGGTTTACGCTAGCGACTAAACCTCAGCGCTAATATAGAGTCAGCAAGTCAAACCCTTACGGGATGCATGGAGATAACGACGTCTGCAGTGTGCAACACACCTGTGTGCGTCATTGAGTGCAGAAGGTCTGACACACCTATGTGCGTCGTCGAGTGTAGAGGGTGCAAGTGAAGGTAAAAGCAAGAGAAAATCCTGCAAGATAGAAATAAAAGACCCACAATTATCATGAAAATCCCTACCAGACATGGTGAGAAGTTTATCGACCTACCTGGATTGGACGAAACCCTTCCGAGTAGCGGTGTTTGAACAGAGAGGAAATGAAATACTAGAACACCTAGCAGCAACTCTCCAAAAAACCAACGCATGTTAAATTCTGCAAACAATAGGGTGCATGAGTAGAGGAAATATCCAATGCAAAACTCAGACGGGCTACAAGGAGAATTCAAACTAAATACAAGAATATGTTCAACAATGGCTTCCCTTATCTCTTTTATGCTATGATACCATGAAAAAGCACAAATGAATGAAGTCATTCTAGTGTATTAAGATTGATCAATGATTATGAGAACGAATCTTTGAATAAGTAGGCAAAGAATAGGAGGTGAGATGGTTTACATCCACTATTTGTACACCTGCTCCAGACCAAACAAAAAAAAATCAGAAAATTATACATATCAGAAATCAATTAAAAAGGTTGCATTTTTAATTTTGAAACAATTTATACATATCAATTCCAATTCTAATTTTGGAACTGGCAACCAAACGCAGAAGATGGATTGTCTCAGTCATCTTTCGGGTCAACCAAACAGTCCAAACTATCTTTCGAATACACAAAACCAGAATTTCAAAACCTTATTTTGAGATAATCAGGTTTTGAGTCAAATTCTAATTCCTCAACCAAACGGAGCTTAGTATAATTGAATTTACTAAGTTAGAGTATAATAATCTAAGTCAAAAACATGTTCAAAAGCTCTTAAATAGTTCATTAAAAATCAAATCTTGTTGAATACAAGACTCTAAGAACTTTCAAACTTGATTGAAAGCATTTAATTTTTTTTTAATTGAATCATAATTAAAACCATTTAAAAACATTTAGTAGCATTTAATTTCAATCATTTTTATACGTATGTATATTTACGCCATAGGCGTTTCCATTTTGGAAAGCCCCGGTCTATTTTTTGCCTCTAACAGTTGGAAGTGGTAGAAAGGCCAATGACTACCATTGAAGTCATCTGGCACGTTCGTCGCTTTCCACCAGTTGTCCATCCCTAGTTTTCCATCCTTACGGTTGATAGGACAGTCTAGAAGATGCAAAGAGGGTTTGTCAATTAAAATCCCATCATTTCTGAGTTTCAGTATTGACAGTGTAGGAAGCCTTCGGGATTGTTGCTTACAAAGGCCTCAATAGATGTGATAATTAAAAAATTGAATAAATATATTATAATAAACTCTATGCACTGTGTAAGTGGTGACAAGGCAACCATGAAAAGTAGCCCATGCATACTATCAGATAGAATTATAAATACTAAAATTTGCAAATGTAGTCTTTGACATGTCAACATTTCCCGTACTTCTTAAACAAAATTGAAGAAACCATTGTCTTAGAAATAGAGATCTCATGTTTGATCTAATTTCTAAAAAAATTCCCTAAATCGCCACCTATAGAGACATTGAAACAAAGATCTGGGTGTCATTACGTAGCCCACCAAACTTCTCGTGGCTAGTGGTATCCCAGCAGTAAAAAAAAATCTTTCCACAATTTCTGAAGAAGTCAAGAATATGGACTTTTACACCAGTGGTAGCTGTAAAACAAAAAAAACTATTCAGCATATCTAATGTGTAAAAAATCAACATGATTTGTAGCTTTAACTTGAGCTTCTATTTGTACAAATGTGCCTGTATCATATGATTATTTCTAGGGATATATACATAGCCAGGACACCATAGGTTTCATAATTGGTGTCTTTAGAAGAGGAAATAGGGGCATCCATGTCAGGCTCGGTCTTGACCTTTACTCCTTGAGTGGATTTAGAAACAATGATCGGGGGAAAATTCAAATCTGGAGCCTTCATTCCTTTCCTGCCTGCGTACCAAGAAATAAAGCCTTCGAACAGGGCTTGGGAATCCATCAAAGCATAGGCACAAAATGCATTTGTTTCAGACGTAATTATTTTAGCACACAAATTACTTGCCCAAATTGTATGAAATTAAATTGCAAAACAACCTTTTTAACAAGAAAATGAATTACATACCTTTCTCTGGCATCTGGACCCATTACATTTGCATCAAATGACACCTCCACCCACTCAATTTTTAGTCATGTTAAAAGGGAAAGAAAGAGGCAACCAATGACGAGGGAACATGAGAGAAAAAATTAAAATTTAGGGAATTTCACATGTCCATGGCTTCTTTGACATAAAATGTAGGGAATTGCACATGTCCATGGCTTCTTCAACATAATCATCCAATCTAAAATCACCCTCCCTATCAAAACCAAGCAAAAGCCCCTGTTATGGGTAAATAATTTTTATTCAAAAATAGAGTATTCATTCATGGAGAATCACACTCCCTATCTTCTAACAATTCATATCCCAGCTTGACTGAATACTTACCATCATTAGCTTCACACCAAATGACTCTATCCTCATGGCTCGTAAATACTATCTTTCTCTTGTCCAATTCCTCGTGCAAAATTCTCTCCTACTAATTTGAAAGGCATGTATCATCTAAATTCGTCCAATACCATTCCACTCCCAAAGGGTCCTATTTGAAAGTCAATTCGTCCCTAGCTCTATCACCCCACATTGGCATAAGCCTAAGCCTATCTTTAATCTCCCATAATTCATAAATCTCTTTTAATGCTGGGAGTCCCGACCATGAGAAACTTTTTGAAGGTTTTTTCTTTATTCAGGGTTGTTCTTCGGATTTTCTAAGCAGAAGAAGAGTCACCCATTCCCCCGAACACAATTAAAACCACCTGTAGATAGAGAAAAATGTATAGGATCAAACTTACATGCAGGGTGCCGCATGAATCCTCATGTAAATGACACGCTTGCTTCCCCTGCAAAGCACCATGCTCCCATCTATTTTTCTGAAATTTTTGAAATAGAAAATTGAAAAGACTGTAGAGAAAAGGAGGGATGTCCAATCAGAGAACGGATTATTAAATTTCAAAATTCAGTTTAATGGATCAATTTATAACAACCATAGCATAAATGCAATGTTTTATGAACTGCACAACTTTCGAAGCACAGATTAATTCAAAATAAGATTAGAAGAAAATAAAGGAATATTAACAATGGTTCACAAGATGAAATAACAATAATAATAATAACAAAAGTTGGCCACTTACTCTGTCCTTATTTAGAGTTCGACGTTAAAAATGGGTGTATCTTTCCTATAAATGGCATTTTCCATGAAAAAATAAGCATTTTAAGTTACATTGTCACAGACTTACTATTCAAATGTTATTCTCTACTACACTTTTTCCTTAAAGTCAAAAAAAATTGTTGCTTCTTTGCCCGTACTAATTCATGTTTTAATGCATCATATGATGAATGTTTTTGTGGTTCTTCTTGTTTTCATCATTTTGTGAGTTCACAAGCTAAATTTGATGGGCAATGAAACTACAAACAAGAAAGCTGACAATATGTACAATCATAGGAGAGGAATTATATTATTTGTCAAAGTGTGCTCTATAGCTAGTGTAATCATGAATAATTATATATTTCAATATAGAGGAAGGGGGTCCTTATTTTTATTAACGAGTTCTAACCTAGAAATACTTAATTTTTCAAATAACCTAATATTTGAATGCGATAAGATAATTGTTGATATTGTGGCAACTGATCATGTAGTGGGTGTTGATACTGTGTCCCTTCTCATCTAGTTTCCAGGAGGTGAGGGGCGGTAACCCCGAACCTCCGGCCGGTCCGAAGGGCCAAAAATTTTTTTGTACTTTTTTGGGAATAAGATTTTCTTTTTCGGGAAAAAGAAGACCGACATTGTAAAACCCTAAAATGGTTGATTTTAGAGGTTTCCCTAAAACACATGTTATAAGCGACTGAGATGCATAATGCATTGTAAGGTTGGTGTACTATTTTGTTGGATAATAAGAAAGGTTGGACGGTTATGTAGGTGGATGTAGCCCAGGTTTTGAGTGAACCACATTAAATCTATGTGTTATCTATGTTTAGTTTCTTTCTTCTATTGTTTTTGTGTATAACTGTTTATTCTTATATTGTTATGGTTTTGTCAAACCCTAACAATTAGTATCAGAGCAAGGTTTGTTGCTATAGATTGACAGGACTTTCAGATTTGAGTGGGAGTAATGGAGGATTCCAAATTCAAGATTGAAAAATTCAATGGCCAAAATTTTTAGTTGTGGAAAATGCAGATGGAAGATTATCTGTATCAAAAGGACCTGTGGAAGCCATTAGAAGGAAAAACCAAGAAACAAG
>MU217358.1:7082-17839 GCA_018584345.1 Thuja plicata | reverse complement strand
GTCCAAGAATTCGATAGATGCTCATAACCTTTACCAGCTGGCGTCTTAGTATTTAATAATTATGGAGGACGGTGTATGTTTTGAGATGGATACGCTAACTACAGACTACAATTGAAAGAGTTCACCTTTGTGATGTAAACAGCAAAGATAACTGATTATACTGTGGATAACACGTGAGCCATGTTTCCACTATAAAACGTTAATATGTTTATATTCAACATTATTATTGTAATTTCAAACAAAATTACACATGTCTCACGGGTTTCCAAAACGTTTAAGGTGAATTATAAGGTTGCCCCACGTTATGATGGCATACAAGTGGAGCGCAAAAGTGTCGGGAATCTTAGGTCGAATGTGCAATCTTAATCAGCGTCCTCAACTATGGGAAACTCTACTCTGGTGAATTCTCTGTGTGTGCGTTGTTATAGCCGACTACCGTGGCATCCCGAGTAGTGTCAGGCCACCTTGGCTTGACAGTTCTCGTCATACTAAGACGATATTTATGTAATAATCTATTTAAATAAAATGTGTGTTCGTGTTTTTCTTATTTAGATGATCTTTTGGTGTGATTATGTATTTTTTAATTTATTTTAAAAATTTCTGAATTTCACTAAATATAAAGAGTCTTCTTTAATTTAAACTTATGGTATTAAAATGCAGTTATAGGGTAATTTATGTTGGAGATTGTAATCTTAATTATTTCAACTCTATAGTCACCTTATATCTTTGGTATGCACATTCATATCTTCAACACTAAGACAAATTAAATGCAGCTTAAGATTTGAAAGCATTCCATATTAAGTATATTGTTTTCTTTCTTCAAATGTTTAGATTTCTATATATGATCGACTCTATATTTTGTTATTTACTCTCTGAACAGAGTTGGGCTATAATATGATATCAAATGCGATGTCATTTTTTATTACAGTAAAATAAGTTTTGAAGGGTCACCAAAACCCATGAAATGTGATGTCGTCAGATGTTTCAGTCTATGATATTAATTTAGAATGTACCAAAGCCCAATCAAATAAGGTTGTAATGTTTTATTCTACTATATATAAAATTTATGATTATTTTATAATAAAATAAGTGGGCAAAGGCCCCGACCCATTGCATATCTAGCACAACCCATTGCAGATCTAACACAAACCATCAAAAACTACAACTAGAACAATAAGAGTCACAGAGATAGAAAAACAAGGCAACCATCCAAGTAGCAGAGCTAGACCCAAAAAAAGTTATCTACTACTACATAAGACGTCAATTTCAGACATTTTTTTAAGACAAAAGTAATCTTCTGTCTTAAACATTCAAATTATTATTTAATTATTTTAGGTGTCTTTAAATAAAAATTCAGACAAAAGACATGCATTTTGGCAAGGAGGAGGAATGTAGGGAAATGACTTTGCAAGCCTTTAGCGAAAAAAATTGTGGCGAAAAGGGGAAATGTATGTTAACCTTATTTTTGTTTAATTTATAGGTGTCCCAATTGATTCTATAGTATATGTGTGATATATCAATTCTCATATGTTTTACTCACGTAGGCCAGAGGCCCTTTCTTATTCGTATATTTTGATAATTTCTTAAGAATGAGAAGGATGCACTCAGCTGAGAATGAATGATTGGTCAATAAGGATTTGTTCAACACAATTTGCTCATCATTTTCTAGCTTCCAGCAAGTATTTTTTATGTGCCCTAAATTAAATATAAATAAATTATATTCATCATTTTACCCTAAATATTAGTTGCAAGCACCATTATTGATTGCTAATGCAAATTTCAGAATATTATCATAAGATTTTGGTTAATCATTTTAGCACAACCAAACTTCCAACTAGATTTGGCCGCCCCCATTAAAACTCTAGAGACTTTTTTAGACGAGTGAGGGTTTATGCTGAACACTGTGAGAGATTGTATGAAAAATTGAACTTTCATTAGAGGCATAAAGTCAACAAATTGATGGAGGCGGAGCTCAAGAATGTATTGTATTTTCTCACTTCAAATATTTCTTTCTTTTCCTTTTAAAAAAGTCATAATTCTTAGGAATTAAAAATATTTAAAATGAACTATAGAAGGAAAGGTATTTGCTAAAACCCTAAAAATTCTACTTGATCAGACAATAGAAAAGACAGACAACACAAGGAGAGAAGTGACTGAAAAGGGGCTTTCATGGAATCACCTTGTAAAGTATATTACTACTTTTCTTTTTCTAAATTTGGAGGTGTCTAGGTTGAATTGCTTGAATTTTCAAGAGAGATTATCAGTTTAGGGCTACATATTGAATCAATTAGAGTATAAAGTAATGAAATTTGTAAATCTAAATTTTATATGATGATAGCTGAATCAATTAGAGTGTAATTGATTTTTCATAATTTGTTTTTGCGTCTTTGACGATGATAGTTCCTTTGAGACTATGCTCTCTTGTTCTATTTATGAACCCATAGTCAAAGTTTCCCAATGCATGTCAGGTTGTGTGCTTCAAAGAAGCTTCTTCATATTTAGCTATGTATTTCTCACCATTTTCTAGCCTATCGTAGGTATTATTTTATGTGCCCTCTATTAAATATAAAGAAATTATGTTCATGGTTTTTTCGTAAATATTAGCGTAATGGAATCGATCGACTAAGTTAGAATATACAAATAATGAAATTTGTATATCTAAATTTGTATAATGATAACCAAATCAGTTAGAGTGTACTAGATTTATCTTAAATTTATTCCTACATCTTTAATGATGATAGTTCCTTTGAGATTGTTCTCTCTTGCTCTAGTTTTGGCTCCATAGACAAAGTTTTCCAATGCATGTTGGGCTACGTGCTTCAGATAAATTTGTTCATCTTCAACTCTATATATTTTTGTATAAAACACCCTCTCATGATTTCATCCTTTGTTAGTCTACAATTGTCCTTGCTAATTATTATGATTGTTTCCCCAGCTCCTATGTTTTTAGACAAGACCTCCAAAATCCCATTGGAATCTATTTTCAAAGTCTCATAAGCTTTATCTTTCCCCTTTAGATTTATTGGTATGAAAAGAACATGAAAACTTCCCAATAAATTATTTTCCTTTACAACATTTTTATAAACATGTAGATAGATACTATCACTGTTGTTTGGTAATCACAAAAGGTTGTGAACATTTGTACTTTTGTGATAGGAATAGGTGTAATTATACATTACCTTTTGTGTAGTATCACTATGTTTAACAAGATTATACAAATTCCTTACTAGATTTATTCTCTCTTTGTAGTCAGAGAAGCTTCTTCATATTTAGCTATGTATTTCTCACCATTTTCTAGCCTCTAGCAGGTATTATTTTATATGCCCTCTATTAAATATAAAGAAATTATGTTCATGGATTTTCCCTAAATATTAGTGTAATGGAATCGACTAAGTTAGAGTATAATAATAATGAAATTTGTATATCTAAATTTGTATAATGATAATCAAATTAATTAGAGTGTAATAGATATGTCTTAAATTTATTCCTATATCTTCAACGATGATAGTTCATTTGAGGTTGAGCTCACTTGCTATAGTTTTGGCTCCATAGACAAAGTTTTCCAATGCATGTTGGGCTACGTGCCTCAGATAAATTCGTTCATCTTCAAATCTAAATATTTTTTATCAAACACCTTCTCATGATTTCATCCTTTGTTAGTCTACAATTGTCCTTGCTAATTATTATGATCATTTCTCCAACTCCTATGTTTTTATCCAAGACCTCCAATATCCCATTGGCATATTTTTTGAAAGTCTCATAAGATTTTTCTTTCCCCTTTAGATTTGTTGGTATGCAAAGGACATGAAAACTTCCCAAAAAATTATTGTACTTTACAACATTTTTATAAACGTGTAGATAAATACCGTCACTATTGTTTGGTAATCACAAAAAGTTGTGAACATTTGTACTTTTGTGATAGGAATGGGTGTAATTCTACATTACCTTTTGTGTAGTATCACTATGTTTAACAAGATTATGCATTCCTTAATAGGTTTTTTCTGTCTTTGTAATCCATCTATTGGATATCTCTCTCCATGCATTTGTAAATAATTACATTCTTAGAAAGTATATCTCTTCAATAAATCTATTTAAATTTATGATGTATTTTTTTATTACAAGAACTTTAGTTTTGAAATTGATAGTTAGTTTACCTATGACCTTATTTATGGACTAGGTAAAAGGTATATATTATTTACTAAGTATTTTCTACAAACTATTTATGGACTAGATAAAAAGTATATATTATTTACTAAGTATTTTCATTTGTTTGTAGTATGGTAGTCTGGTCCAGAAATATATACTTGAAGCAATAAGTAATAGTAAATATTTTCAATCCTTTGTAGTATAGTAGTTTGGTCCCATAAATATATACTTGTAGTAAATCTTTTTCATTTGTTTGAAGTAGTGTGGTGAATTGTTTTCTTATTTTGGTTCAAGAACTTTGCTTTGAAGAGGGTTTTCAATTTCTCTATGCTAGTGTTTCATTCTAATGAAGTTGTGCTTGTAAATTATGATTGTTAATTCAATGTTGTTCTCTTTTCATGCATTTATAGAATTATGATTCTTCAAAAATGTTTGATTCGTGATTATTAGATTTTCATGCATTTTTAGAACATAGTTCTTTAGAGCTATAAATCTTGTGTAATTTAGAAGAACTTCTGTTTTCAAACATACATGTCCCAGATCTTGATAGTTTTATTTTATTTGGGCATAACTGAGTTTGCTGGTACTCACTAAGCTCACATTGAAGCTATTGTATGGACTGTCAAATATGGAAATTCTTGTTGCTCATTTGGTTCTGCACATTTTTTTTAGGGAAACATAAAATTTACCCTAGTTATTGTGATTCTTTCAATTGTATCAACTATATTTATTATTTTATGTTTGGCAATTCTTCAAACTAGTTACCAATCTTCCACAAAAGCTTGAATAAAAAGCATTGTAATTGTCAATATCGTCAACCCATGTTGAGACCTTGACTGGTTCATAGAGGTACACATTTGGGCTTTAAGGAATGGTAGAGTTCAAAGTATATAAATGTTTACTTTTCCAAATAAGAAGCATATTCACTATGTTTTCTAGAAGGTAGCAGTAGTTACTATAATGATGTGAATATAAAAAGGTTGTGTTGAATACTATTGTATAGAAGTTAGTATCCTATCTAAATACAATCTACATTGTAAAAAGATTTGAATTTTATTTAGAGTTAAATTTTATTTAGCGGAATTAAAATTAAAGCTTCTAAGTATATATAGTGATTGTACACATGCACTCAATATGGTTGGTAGGGTGATATTCGATACTTGTGAAACCAACATTTTTATGATCTCCGAAATTTTACGTGCATTTCACCATCATTTTTTCATAATGATTAAACTTTTGCTTCTTAATACAATTTTGATTTCACATAATTTACCAAGTCAAAAATATGTTCAAAAGCTCTTAAATACCTAGTCCATCAAAAATCAATTCTTGTTGAATACATGACTCTCTACAGAAATTATAAGAATCTTTCAAACTTGACTGAAAGCATTTAATTTTTTATTTCAATTGAATCATAATTAAAAGCATTTAAAAACATTTAGTAGCATTTAATTTCAATCATTTTTATACGCATGTATATTTATCGTCATGTGAATGCATCAATTGCAGAAGTGTACGAGCTGAGCTTGATGTTAAAAATTTGGATAAGCCTGGCCTGAAAATTCACCAAGCGATAGGAAACAGCTGTTAACCTCAACCTCAAAGTGTAAATTTCATGATTATTATACTGTGGAATACACATGAACCACGTTTCCATTATAAAAAAATTCCTCTTATCATACCCTTCAACTGCGACAAACTCTACTCTGGTGAATTCTAACCCTAATGCAACCCCAGGCTAGCCGATATCGGCCGCTATAAAATCCCCCCGTTGAGCATGTTTTTTAAGCATAGTTTCTCGCAGTGATCATCACAATGGCCTCCATAGCCACAGCTTTTCGCTCTGTATTGTTTCTCGCAGTGATCGCCATCGCAGCACACGCCTCTGCTAATGATATTGCAGCACTGGAGTCTGATAATGTACCAACTCCAAACTCCATATGATTTCTCATTAATTTTCTCACTTGTTAGTATAGTATTTAGTCTTCCTTTGTACCAACTCTCATATTTTTGTTTTAAGGTTTTTAAAGGTTTTTCTTGTTCGTTTTGAATGCGCAGGCGCAGACGTGCGTATACAGCGTGTACGTGCGAACAGGGGACATCCTCAAGGCAGGGACCGACTCCAACATTAGCCTGGTGTTGGGGAATGTGGAGGGAGCCAAGTTCAAGATAAGCAACTTGGTCGCATGGGGTGGTCTCATGGGGCAGAACTACGACTACTTCGAGATGGGAAGAGTGGATATTTTCAGCGGGCGGGGGCCTTGCCTTAAGGGCTCCATTTGCACCATGGATATCATCTCCGACGGCACGGGACTGTTTGCTGGGTGGTACTGTAATTATGTTGACGTCACCTCCACTGGGCCCACCAGTTCATGCAAGAAACAGAGATTTATTGTGAATACGTGGCTCCAGCCGCCATCTCAGCTCTCCTACTCTGCAAATAGCTGTATTAAGTCTAACAACGCCGCCACTGCCGCCGCCGTTATGTGAGTTTTAGTGTTGCGGTGGTGCTGCTCGTCTTCTCTGTGGAGAAGGATGTTTTGTGTTTCTTTGTGTGTTATTACCTATCGCCGAATACGTACCTCTCTCGTTTTGGTCTTACTTGTCTTACTTAGTAATGTAAGCCTAAGCCTACGTAAGCTCTGTTGAAAATATAGACTCCGTCGACACAATGTTTGTGTAATAATCTATTTTTAAAGTGTGTGTTTGTTTTTATTATTTAAATGATCTCTTAATGTGATTATTGTCTTGCTTTTCAGATGTTTTTTTTTAATTGGATAAAGAAAACTTAAGTCGGAATTACAGCACTGTCAAAAAAAAGAACAGTTGTAACAAGAGTGTTACAGGAGTATTACAAAGAGGGTTGTAACATCAGGGTTGTAACATCAGAGTTACAGCAGTATTACAAAGAGGACAGCAATGTAGCTTTAAAATACAACTTTTTAAAATTTTAAGATGGAGTAAAAAGTGAAAACTGAAATTAAAAGTAAAGAGGGGTTATATGATTTATGGGGAGGATAAAGAACTTAAAAAAATCATTATATTATGTATAGGAAAACGAAATTTAATTTAAACTTAAATTCTCTATAGACGGACGGATTTGCGGGTGCTGACAGTTTCTCAGATGATGTGCGATGGTACCATTTGAAGGGGCATGGGAATGGGCTAGTGGGGCCGGGTGCAAATATCCGACCTCATAGCTAGTGCCATAAATTTAAGGGTAATCAAATAAATGAGAGAGCATATGGATCTTTATCGAGAGATGAGCCTATGGTTTCTGTGCATGAATCCAAAACATCTCAAAAGGAGTTGAATGAAAAGATTAATGTATGATCTAATGGTGCAGTGGAAGATATCATTTTGCATTTTGTGCATAATAGGGCTCCCTTCAATCTAAAGAGTAGTAAGAATATATCATCTAGAAAGGAAAAACTGATCTCTCAGTTGGAACACACCCCAAAATGTATTTCACAGAAAACCACTACTCAGCAAGGGAAAGCTAGAAAGAAGACCAAAAAGAGTAAGAAGGGTAAGAAACCTTCCGGAGGGAAAAAAAAATTAAAGTCTAAACTAGAATGGAGGCGTAAGGAGAATAGAAAGGATAATGTGCTTAAGAAGGAGCTTCTTCACCACAAAAAGATGGGGTTAGATAAACAAGGGTCAATCTCATTATCTTTCTCCCAGGAGCAGTTGCAGACGTAAATACATGACCTAAAGCAGCGAGCTATAATTTTTAAGTTCTAGAACATTACTATGGATATAGATATTCTTAAGGATTTACCTTTTGAAATGGGTTGGGGTTTCACAAGTATTTTATTTAGATAAACTTGAAGGACTATTTTTGGTACTCTTTAATTCTAGTTCTTAGAGAGATTATGTCTATATTAAAATCAAAACCTTGGTTTTGGAAAGGTTTGGTTTATGAATGCAACCTTGGTCTCCTAACTTTAGGTTAGATCAATTCCAAACTAAATTTGTCTCCTTCTGGGTTCAGTTAAAATCTCTTGCATTAGAATGGAAAGAACTCAGTTTGATAGAAATTGTAGCTAATCAAATAGGGATATTCATCAAACATGACTTATATTTCTTCAAAGATCCTTCCAAACCAGTTAGAGTCTACATTTTACTTGACATAACCAAAAAGGTTCTGAATAAGTTGCACTTGAACTCCAAATTTGGGAAATGGGAATAAGAAATTTTGATAGAAGACTCTCAAAATGTGTGTGGATTATGTCATAACTTAAGCCATAGCACAAAACTGTGCATTGAGATTGGTTTAGTCCACAACTTGAATCACTCATCCCTTCCTAAGAGAAAAAAAGAAGAAGATATATTAGAAACTGACAGACGGTTGCATACCTTACAGACAATTGACCAAGAGTTTTGGGTTTTAAAGGATCTCCAATCATTTGAGGATAGGTTACAGGATTCCAGGTGTCTAGGTACTATAGTATTGTTCTGAATGTGCAACATATTTGTATGTTGGGGCGAAATCTAAATGCCCTTCCTGCCACCCTTCAAAAACTCACATAGCATTTTCTCCCATTGGAGCTGGTAAGACCACAAACAAAAACTCTATTTAAAAAAATAACCCAGAATAATTTTATATGACTGAAAGTATTTCTAGTAGAGAATTCACCTCATCACTTCGTCGTAACGTCTTCCAATATTTTTGGCAGATGATAGATTTTGCTTCCAACTCTACTATGGTGAGTCGGTAATTTGAGTCGCTAAACCAAATAACACAACTATAGTGAAGAAAATTGCTTAATGTCTTTCGAGAAAGAATACAAGATTATAAAATGCATATACCCAAAGAAACTTACTCATGTTCTTCAATAGTTTTCAAGGAAACTCCAGATCAGATTTGATATCTCAAGAAAAATGGGTTTTCTTCAAGATCTCTGTAACATTTGGAGGGTGGTCCACCTTTAGTGTACCTGTTGCACAAAATCCTTTCCACCTTGGAGGGTGATTTACCTTTAGTGGACATGTGACACTTTTACATTTTCACCTTTGGCAGGTGATAAATTATCACTTTTTGTCTCATGTCATAAGATTACAACAGTTTTCCTCATTTTATGCACTTCTCTATTCTCACCTTGGTCTATTTAACCAAGGTTCCTCCTTTTTAATATCATTCCAATGGATTGTATTTCATTCTTGGTGAGAATATAGGTTATTCTTGTTATATTCATTCTCTCTTGTTATTGTGCTTTTCATTAGGCCTCTAGATCTTGGGTGACTATCTACATAGCCAAATCTTATAGGAACAAAGAATATTTTTAGGAAATTTTTATTGTAATCACTCCATCTTATTATATTTAATTCTAATATTTTTTAATAATAATGTGTTTGCTACTTATTCTAAATAAAGCAAGTAAAATGGCCACTCTCACCCTCAAAAGATTCTAGTGGTTTTGACCCTCATAACAATGGCACTCTCCAAAAGGAAATAATTCTTATTTAGAACACAACATGCTCTACAACAATCTCTCAACATGCACAACACAACATAGGTGATTTAGATGATGAGAACCCACCATTGGTTATGCATCTATCATGGGATAAAGAAATGTATCTTGGATGAGAAAGAAACACCGAACTATTTATTTTTCCTCTACTGAAGCCAAGTTTAAAGCATTGTGCAATATTTTTTATGAAGTTGTTTGGCTAAGGTGTATTCTTGAAGATTTGAGACAAGAAAGAAGGACCAATGTCAATCAAGTGTGACAATCAAATTCGAATCAAATTAGCAAACAATCCAACTCATCATACCAAATCAATATATATTGAAATATAACATCATTTTGTAAGAGAGAATGGTCAATCACAAAAAAAAAAAAAATTGATACATTATAGCACAAATGTCAACATGAATGATGCATTTACTAACCTTATGGACAAGATAAAGTTTGTACAATGTATATATATATGTTAGGAGTCTAAGAAAATTCAAATTAATGTTGTGTCGATCTGTATAAAATCAATCAATATGAAATAAGTATCATGAATTGTTTAGTATTTATAGAGATCTATTGGACTCTACCTAAAGACATATAATATAATCTCTCTATCAAAACAATGAAAGCATTTGTTTATTCTTTCTTCTTTATTTGAGAAATTGGTGAGATCTCCTGAGAGTGAGACAACCATTACACAGATATCAATCTATAATATCAAAATCAACAACTCTACCTAGAGGCTACATTAAAAAGCATGTAGAAAGTGTTTCTTGCCAATTATTATTTAAACAATAAGTTATGCGATTGGGTGTTTTCCTTTCCAAGACTAAAAATTTCGTAACCATTTTTGCGTTCCTGGAGGAAAAGTGCATAGTATTACTGTTTTGCTTTACTAATCAAATCTATTTTTGAGCTTATTCAAATCTGAGATTTAATGAGTAGATGAGTAACTCAAAGATGTGGTTGTTTCATGGTAGAAAGAGAGAGATAGAATCCATTTTGTCAAACTCTCTCTGTGTGGCATGCAAACCGTTGAGGATGGAGTGCACATCAGAATTAATGTTCATCAAACAGATCATGCAAGACATGAAAAATTTGAAGGATTATTTAATCAACTGAGTAGTAACCATAATCTATTGAAATACT
>MU217357.1:0-21876 GCA_018584345.1 Thuja plicata | reverse complement strand
CTCACCGAAATGCATAGGTGCCTAGCCACTGCATCCGCCTAGTACATAGGAACAAGAACTGAATACGTAGATCACTCAACCGAACCAAGGAAGCAATAGAACCAATAGGTGAACCCCCCCCATAATGATGAACTGGGAGAGGTGACAGAAACACTGAAATGCAGTACCAGAAACAACTGCAGAAGAAGAACCAGGAACACCAAGTGCAACAGAGGTACAAACACAGGATAAAGGGCGATGTCATCAACACATTCTAAATGGGCTAATGTCATGGAAGGTACGCTCACTTGACAAGAGTAGATGCGCCTAAGGCATATGCATCAGAATCCCCCCATGGGACTTTATAACTGAGTGCAAGTACTAAAACTGAACCAGGTGTACAAGATCCCAAATAAGCAGAAGAGGGCACTTTATCTCAGTGTGTTTACAGAATACAAATATATCAGAAAGAGCATGCAAGCTCAGATGTCAGAAAGAGGAGTGCACTAAGAAACCAGAAGAAGAGATCCCCGGACCTGTAGAACCAAGCACACCACCAGAGGGCATAAACTGCATAACTCGGAGGAGTGAAAACCCGGAGTAGAATCTGGAAGAAATACCTTTTCCACTAAAAAGTACACAGAATTAGCTTTCCGACGATATCTCGTTTGCCGAAAACGGAGTCCGGATGAGCTAGATATGACTCCCAGAAGGCAACACAGGATATCGGACTTCAACAGCAAAAAAAGCTGTCGAAACGGTGGAAACCAAAAACCTAATCACCATAGTCGGAAAGAGCTCGGAAAGAGCTTTCCGACGATATAAAGAAGTTGAAAAAAGACCTCTGTATGCTCCCTATAGAGCGAAAAAGGTGAAAAAGGCCCAAAAATGCCCAAAAGGGCTACAAAATACCCCCAGGGGCTAAAAAAATAAGCCCCCGGGCGCATGGCGCACTCCGGGGGCTGGGCCGCAGCCCCTGGACGGTCATATGACCGCACGGTTTAGCAAATGGGCCCGCGGGGGCTGTGCAAACGCCGCCGCTCGGGCGGAGCGGCGCGGAGGAGGAAAGGCTCTGGCGGAGCGGAAGAACCCAGAGCGGGTGGTGCAGACAGGAGGGTCGGCGGAGCGCAGGCGCAGAGGGTGGCGGGTTCTGTCGGAGCTGCAGGCCGCGAGGCCGGGTGATAGAATGGGCGGCGCGGTGGAGGCGCTGAAGCGGCGCGGTGGCGCGAAGTTAATTAACAAAGGCTGCGTTATGAAAAATGTGCAAAAACCTTTTAAAATGAGGTTTTTTTAATATTTTTCCTCGGTTTCCGTGCCCGTACGACACTGGAAACCAATTTTTTTTTGCCTCGGTGCCAACTTTTCCAAAATGGACAAAAATTATGTCGATTCTAGGGTTTTTGGGCCTTCCGGACGCAATGGAAGTGTCCGTTTGGGCCCAAAATGCCTCCAAAACCAGAGACCCCCCAGAACCACAAAAAGAAGCCGAAAAAGCTTCTGAAACCCTCGCTGCTTCAACCAAGAATGAATAGCCAGCTGCAGAGTGGCTCTGATACCATGTTGAGATTGATGAATATCAATCTACCCAAGAACACCTGCATGAATAGCTATTACAAACAGAATGAAACAGACAAAAGATAGAAGGATTCAGAAAGCTATGGCGGCCAAAATGAGAGAGAACCCAAATCCATTGTGACAAAAATAATTTCTATTAACACAATAAAGATTACAAACTGATCTCCTTCTCAAAATACAAAGAGGACAATCCTTATAAAGGATGTCGAAACCCTAAAAGGGAAACAACTCAGAAAAGGAAACTTTCCTAAGTCTAACTTAAGCACTAAGGAGTAATTACTAAAGATTACTCTAACAGTTTGCAGCTGAATTGAAGAGTGTATTGGGAGACTACATATGAAGTAAATCACCTAAGAATACTATTATTAATTTATTCTTGACACCCCCCATAAATTAATTATAATTTAATTATTTAAAATATCCCCCCATAATCTAGAAAAGATGGATCCCGACCTAAAGCCTTGTTAGGTACCCATTTACAATCACTTATTTACTTAAAATAATGGTAGGAATTCACTACAATCCCCCTTGAATGAAAACCATGAGATAGTCATGTGACTTCTTGTAACCCTAAAAGATTTCTAAGAAATAAAAACTTAGTCTCACATAACGCTTTTGGAAAAATATCAACTAGTTGATCTTTTTTCTTGCAATATTGAAGATGAATCACCTGTTCCTAGATAAGATTCCTAATATAATGGTGATATACTTTAATGTGTTTTGGTTGAGCATGAAACATTGGATTTTTTGACAACATCATGACACTTTGACTATCATAGTAAAGTAAAGAAGGTTCTGCATGATGTTGCTTGAGTACTAATAGAATAGCTCATACCCAAGTTATTTCTTTAGCTTCTTCATTTGGAGAAGTATACTCAAACTCTGTAGTAGACAAAGAAATAGTAGATTTCTTCTTACTGCACCATGAAATGGGACCATAACCAAAACTAAGAATATAACGTGTGGTTAATTTTTGAACATCTGGGCAACCTACCCAATCTGAATCTGAATACCTAGCTAGTTGAAGATCTCCACTAGAAGAGTAATAAACACCCATATTCAAAGTACCTTGCACATATCTCAATACTATCTTAGCCGCCAACTAACGTGGAACCTTAGGAGAACTCAAAAAACTTGAAACTACACCAACTACAAAAGAAATATCTGGCTGAGTGTGGGTCAAATACATTAAACTACCAACCAACTGCTTATATAAAGTAGGATCAACATACTCACCATCCATATCCTTGGTCAACTTTAATCCAGGAATAAGTGGAGTAGAGACACTCTTGCAATATTCCATTCTAAACTTTCTCAACAAGTCTAGAGAATACTTGCTTTCAGATAGGTAAGTTCCATAATCTTTCTGCCATACATGTATGCCAAGAAAGTAGTGTAGAAAACCAAGATATGTCATCTCAAATCTATCTTGCAAATTTGACTTTACGCCACTAAATTTGTTCATATTATGTCCTCTGACAATAAGATCATCGACATGTACAAGAAAATTTGAAAATTATTATTATGTCACCTTCATCAAATTTAGCTAAGAAGTGTTTGGGAACCCTAGTTCTAATCTTTCTTCATGTTCAAACATATTCTGTCAGTCTGCTTTGTATTCCTTAACCTCCTCTGCTTTCATACTTGAACCTATAAGTAGGGAAGAATGGTTGTGTTGTGTAGGGGTTTGTTTAAGACAAACCTCATGTTGGTGTTCCCACCTCCAAGATAGTTATGATTGATGAAAAAAAAGAGTATCTCCTCAAGAAGTGCCTAAATCAATGATAGAAATGCTAAATTAACAAGATTGTACTTTAGGAATGAAAATGTTGAATTTAAAAGATTATAGCTTAGAAGAAAGCTTAGTCATTCTTTTCATGTTAGAGGCATTATCATCAAATATCATAAATAAATTCTAAATCTAGGCATAAAAGTATTGGGGCCTAGAATTAATTTATATAAAAAAAGATATGTAATCATGATATGCTTGGTATTAATTTTATGTCGTGCATCCAGTATAGTGATATTTGTAAATTACTTATGCCATTTTTACAGTGACATGTGATTTATTTCTAAAGTAAAGCTCACATTCATACTTGTCATATTTGTTTATTGTGTGTGGTTAAATTTTTTTAATGACTTGAGAATAGTTTTCATTGTCTAAAATTTTATGGAAAGTTAATTAAACTATATAAGAGTTGTTTAAATTACTTCAAAGCCACATTTTTAACATTTGCAACAATTACAAATTCTTGACTCCATTTAAGATAAGTTGATTTATTTTAATGTTTTAAAATGACCCAACTCATAATTTAACTAGTTATTTAGTTTCATGTTCACTTCATGTGTTTATATATGGTAAAGCTTGCAAGAATTGATGAAACTTGCTATGCTTAGAAAAAAAAGTCAATTAGCTTTCTATTTTGCAACTTAATCAATCCTCTTAATCAATATATTGATTTAGAACAAGTTCATAAACATGCCAAGTAGAATGAAAATATCTAAGCTCATCCTTGTATCTAGTGATTCAATGCTCTAGATGTACTTGGATGGTGTATGAATGACATGTTTTCCAATTATCTAAAATGAACTAGGACTTTATCACTTTTGACAACACTTATAGCATCAAAATCAAAATAATTTGCATGAGAGTTGGCAAAAAAAAATATTTTGCTAGAGTCAAGCTAGCTTAGGTCTATCATTAAGTTTTGACTTTAGAATTGAAGGTGAAAACCACTACATTTATGAATACAAATGTAAGATTGACACATTAATTTTACAAGTCAAGTTAAAATTAAAATCTCACTGGGAGCAAAAATACTCTATTCAAATACTAGACTATTACATTAAATATAAAAATAAGTTTCAATATAAAATTAAAATATACTAAAAATAAAAACTAAAACAAATTTAAAAAATAAAGATAATAAAGATAATTTTTATGTGTACACAATAAAATTATTTATTAACAAAGTATATTAATAAAAAATATATCATGCACTTGAATTCTCCAGGTATTAATGTAATGTTTTCTAAATTAGATAATGCATGAATGAAATGTTATCTAATAATATACAATGGAATGAGGATTTGTCTTTTTTTGCAATATCTTAGCATTAAAAGTTTAATATTTCTTATTATAGTTAGATAAGATAAATTTATTAATGTCCAACAAGAGACCAACAAGGGTCTAAGGGACTGGAAATGTACAGCAAAAGGAACAATGAACCAATAGACCACCAAACAGTGGCCGGGAAAGCAACCAAGAGAAAAAAAAGAAAGAAGAGAATAAGAAACAAAAAGAAAGAAGAATAGACACACGAGAAGGACTAAGGATCATTTTCAGGTAGAAAGAAATCCAACACTGAAGGATAATGATCCAGATGAGTAGGAACCCTGGGTCGTCGCTGTGAGCTGCTAGAGATGTGTCGCTTACAGGTAAAGGTGCTGCGGGGTCTCACAGATTGAGAGTGACCGGTGATAGAGGCAAAGTGAGGCTGCTTCACCCCCCGTAAAGGAGACAAGGGTGAGAAGAAGGATGTAATGAGCTAATCATAAATCTATCTCTGGGGGAAAAGAAGCTGTAGAGTATGCTTGCGGAGCTGTATAGTCTCACAGAGATAAAGTGCCAGGAAGCTCTAATATATGTAGCTGAAGAAAGCAGTCGAGGAACTGCACCCTCTGAATAAGCAATCGAATCTCCCTCTGATCTCATAGTAAGTAGGACAATGAAAGATGAAGTGTGTCTCAGTCTCAATCTCATCCAAGGTGCATAACCTACAAATTTGATCATCTCTATCAATGTGATGGTCTATCTAGGCCCGAAGGCAGTGAGATCCAACCCTGAAAGATCCTAGCATGATGCGAAGGATATGGCACCAACATTTAGATAAGTATCTAGGACAAACAATAAGCCCATCAAGAATGTCTAGAAAGTGCTCAACATAAAAAGCCATCCTTGGGCACAGACCCCACCATGGGCTGATCCAGGTCGTGGTGATATACTACCTGTATTGTCAAGTCTGACATGTCTGTTCAACTCTTTTCTGGAAGGGAGGAGGTGAGCCAGATTGCCAAGTGAGAACTGATAGGGGGGAGGTGATCAATGTCAATCCTGATGGAACCTAAAAGGGATGAGGCCTGGGCATACCAATAACGGGCTCTAGGGGAGGGGTCTGACTTGGCAAGTGCCACTAAAGAGCAATAGGCAAGGTACGAGTATCTGTTGTGACTGTCATTGGAGTCTGCAAAATAATGGAGGTGGTGAATAAACCAAAATAGATCAAAGAAGGCCCCCAATCTAAAGGGATGAGCCCTGAACTCAACCAGAATGATGTTATGAGAAGTGGACCGATGACATCTAATGATACGTCGGAGGAAGATAGTCTGAACATGTTCAATAGAGGCACAATCAAAATCCAGAAGGGACGACCCCCAAACAATAGAGCCATAAAGTATTGTAGGTCTAACAAAGGAATCCAAGAGGGACAACTTGGATGCGGTGTTCTAAAAATGATGTCTGAAATACTGTCTCTCCAACATGGCAAGGGAACCCATCCCTTTACTGATCCTGGGAAGAATGGCAGGTCTCAAGCTAAAGCGAGGGCTAGAGAAATTGACCCCAAGGTAGGTGTATGAAGAAGTAATCTCAATCTCCATGCCCTAATAGTAGAAATGAAGATGTGAGGTCTTCAGGTAGTTGAAGGTCATCACCCGTGTCTTACCAAGATTCACCACCAGTTGTCTTAAATAACAAAAAGAGGCCAAGCTATCAAGAAGTCTCTGGAGACTTTCTGGTGAGGAGGCAAGGAGAATCACATCGTCAGCAAAGAAGAGAATGGAGATTAGAACCTGGTGTAGGTAGAAACCATCACTTGGAAGTGAGGAATCTCTAAGAAAAACCTTGAGCTTGTCAATGTAGATGCCAAACAAGGTGGGGGAAAGGGGGCACCCCTATTTCACTCCAATAGTGCTCTAGATAGGGTCAGAGAAACCCTCAGGAGTCCTAAATTTTCCCTCTACACGCTCGTAAAGTCTCATAATAGCTGTCAAAAGAGTCTCAAAAATCTTGATATCTCTAAGTCTCTGGAAGAGGGCCACCCGAGGGAAGATATCAAACGCCTTATGAAAGTCAATGAAGTAGCAATAGAATTTTACAGAATGATGGTGAGCCTCCTCAATAATCACCCACAAAGTTAGGATGTGGTCCATGGCCTGGTAATCTGCCCGAAAGCTGGCTTGACCTCTAGCCTTGCAATCTCTCCTGTCAAAATCCCTATTAAGAATAGTATTTAGTGCTATTGTGTAGATTTTGGTGAAGGAGTGTCCAATCATGATGGTCCTATAGCTGTTGGGTTCAGAAACCAACCAACCCTTGTGAATAAGATAGATTAAGTGTCTCAACTAGGACTCAGGGAAGCCGATGCAAACAACACTATTAAAGAGTGTTGGAAGATAGGAGCTCAGCACAAAGATACCAAGCTTGAAGAGCTCAGCCTGAAAACCATCCTCATCAGCCACCTTGCTACATCTCATGGATCTGACAGCCTTGTAGATGCTGGAAGTAGTAAATATATGGTAGTGAGGGGGAGGGGTGAGGTGGAGAGATGGTTGGTCAGGGTTTTCATAAAGAGTGGAGGTGTGGGAGGCAAGGGATCTAAGATCGATGGTGCAAGGCAGAGTGGGATGCCAAGGGAACATGGTGCACCAGAAAAGCTTAGGATTCTAAATCAGCATATCATACACGGATGTGCATTGTGAGGCAATGAAAGCACATTTCTTTGAGTGAAGAAAGTGGCAGTAGGATGAACGAAGGCTAGCGAAGTCAGAAGGGAGAGTCTCAAAGGTCAAGCGCAAGGAGCGGTGGAAAGCTTTGTAGTTATCGTCAAACCACCAGATCATAGGGCAAGTAATCTGGCATGGGGATCTGAGGATAGGGCAGTGAGGGATGGAGAGGAAAGCCGCCTCCCAAATAGCTATGATCAATAGGTCAAACATGGAGGAAGAATGGTGGCAGTCGGAAAAGCTCTTAGGTGAGACGAGGCGATAGAGGTGGAGGGTAAAGAGATCACAGTCGCCCTCGACAAACCAGAAACAAAAGTGGGTAGGAGAACAATCAAGGATAGCTGGGGGACAAGGATGGAGAGATGGGTGAGGGGGAGGAGAAAAGTGAAGTGCAGGGCTCAGAACAGCGTGGTTGGCTAACAGAAGATGAGAGATAGTGAAGCGCTAGATGGAAGAGATAAAAGAAGCGCTAGTGATAACATAGTCAACCATACTGGTGCCACCGCAGTGCGGACAATAGGTGAAAAGCTCAGAACCAGGGAAGTAAGAGAGGTCATTTAGAATAACCAGATTGGAAGACTCACAGAGCTGGAGGAGGTGACAACCATAAATAGATAAAGGTCCACTGCAATCCTCGGAAACATGCTGGAGCCCCAAACTGGCAGGATCAAGTTCTAAGGTATAGGTCCAGTCAGTACCTCGGTCATGTATAGGGGTCCATAGCTCCCTAGTCTGTGCATTGAAGTCTCCAAAAATAATTATGTCCCCCAAGGTACTAAATCTGGAAATGCACTCTATTAGATCAATAAATGGGTCCCCATCCCTGGTACTATGAATGGCGTATGATGAGGAGGTTGGTGGAAATTAGCAAACTGTGATGAAGATGTCTCTTTGGTGGTGGCTGGCATGACATATGCGGTTCCACATGAATCTAACATGTGTGTCTAAATGAACCACCAAAGTAGCGCTGAAGAGGTTAGCCCTAATCAAGTAGGAAACTCCTCCGGAGCCCCGTACACCATCCGAAGAGCAAACTTCCTCCCTGAAGAAAGACAACCAATGATAACCATTGAAACTCGGGAGGGGACGAACATGGCTCTCATGGGTCTCCTTAACAGCCAAGATATTAGCCAACTCCACCGCATCCTGAAAGAGACCAGGTAATGACCAAAGAGAACCATTACCATTCCAACAGTTAACAAGAAGAGAGCCAAAGGAGGGCCCACTCTTTTTGAACTACTGACGTGGTCATCATTTAGCCTTTGTAGCCTGCCTCGAATCCCACCAGCTGGGGGGAGAATCCTGAATCATTGCCTTGAGATTCCTAATAACTACCCATTTACCACTGCGTCTGGCCTTAGCAATGAGGTTCCTGGCCTATTTCAATTCTGCCACCTGTGATCTAGTGAGATCCTCATCTAGATAAATCTTAGACATAAGAGAGAATAACTTCCTCTTCTCTCTAAGAACCCACAGTCTATCATGCAAAGAGAGAAACCTCATAACAAGAGTACCATCAGGAAAAACCCAACATCTGTCAAGTGAAATATCATGAATGTCGAGCAGATCCTTGAGAAAGGATTGCCCGACAGAGGAAGGATCAGCAGTGAGGGGAGACCACAAACATGTAGGTTCAACTCATGCACTTGTCTCACACACTCATTGTCCATCTTGCCTTGAACCAACTTTTCCACCCCTGAGAGAGGTGCAACAGTAACTGTATTATCACAAATAGAGGCCCAAGTTTTCACCTTCTTCTCAGTCTCACACATTAGAGTTGAGTACTTAGCAATGATATCAGCTTGTTCCACTTTATATCTATTGAATCCATCAAGATTCTCAATAACCAATTCCAGGTCGGATTTAATCCCCGCTGACTCAGAAATGAATGTTGATGAAAAACTGTGGAGTAGTTGTTTTAGTTCCCACACCGAGGTGGATAAAGTTTGTACAGTGGCATGGAGCTGAGAATTCTCAACCTCCAGCTTGATAAGACAGTCGTGTAACCTCTGATAGGTAGGCATAGGGGCCTCCCAAAATCTGCAGCCATGACATTTCCCCCTGGCGTAATAAGATTAACAACAACATCAATCTGTACATTTTGCTGAACATTTTCAAGGTCTTTGACCGCAACCACATTAGTGGCCATTTGGGAGTCCTCAACCTCAGTATTCACAGTAGGAATATCCCCAATGTGTGGAAGGCCTCTTGTCCTAACTATGTTTTAAAGTCTCATCAACGCCAAGGATAGCGACACAAATCAAATTACACGAGACATTCTGTCAAACATTTCACGTACATGGTCAACAAACCAAAATGTGCTTTCATATGCATTATGTCCAACAAGAGACAAACAAGGGTCTAAGGGACTGGAAATGTATAGCAAAAGGAACAATGAACCAATAGACCACCAAACAGTGGCCGAGAAAGCAACCAAGAGAGAAAAAAGAAAGAAGAGAATAAGAAACAACAAGCAAGAAGAACAGACACACGAGGACTAAGGATCATTTTCAGGTAGAATGAAATCCAACATTGAAGGATAATGATCCAGATGAGTAGGAATCCTGGGTCGTCGCTGTGAGCTGCTAGAGATGTGTCGCTTACGGGTAAAGGTGCTGCGAGGTCTCACAGATCTAGAGAGACCGATGATAGAGGCAAAGTGAGGCCGCTTCACCCCTCGTAAAGGAGATGAGGGCGAGAAGAAGACCATAATGAGCTGATAAAAAATTTGTCTCTGGGGAAAAGAAGCTGTAGAGTATGCTTGCGGAGCTATACAGTCTCACAGAGATAAAGTGCTAGGCATCTCTGATCAATGTAGCTGAAGAAAGCAGTCAAGGAACTGCACCCTCTGAATAAACAATAAAATCTCCCTCTGATCTCATAATAAGTAGGACAACAGAAGATGAAGTGTGTCTCAGTCTCAATCTCATCCAGGGTGCATAACCTGCAAATATGATCATCTCTGTCAATGTGATGGTCTATCTAGGCCTGAAGGCGGTGAGATCCAACCCTGAAAGATCCCAGCGTGATGCGAAGGATATGGCACCAACGTTTAGATAAGTATCTAGGACAAACAATAATCCCATCAAGAATGTCTAGAAAGTGCTCAACATAAAAAGCCATCCTTGGGCACAGACCCCACCACGAGTTGATCCAGGTCGTGGTGATATACTACCTATATATGTCAAGTCTGACATGTCTGTTCAACTTTTTTCTGGAAGGGAGGAGGTGAGCCAGAGCATTAAGTGAGAACTGATAGGGGGGAGGTGATCAATGTTAATCCTGATGGAACCTAAAAGGGATGAGGCCTGGGCATACCAATAACGGGCTCTAGGGGAGGGGTCTGACTTGGCAAGTGCCACTAAAGAGAAATAGGCGAGGTACGAGCATCTGTTGTGACCGTCATTAGAGTCTACAAAACAACGGAGGTGGTGAATAAACCAAACCATATCAAAGAAGGCCCCCAATCTAAAGGGATGAGCCCCAAACTCAACCAGAATGATGTTATGAGAGGTGGACTGATGACATCTAATGATACGTCGGAGGAAGATAGTTTGAACACGTTCAATAGAGGCCCAATCAAAATCCAGAAGGGACGACCCCCAAACAATAGAGCCATAAAGTACTATAGGTCTAACCAAGGAATCCAAGAGGGACAACTTGGATGCGGTGTCCTAAAAATGATGTCTGAAATACTGTCTCTCCAACATGGCAAGGGAACCCATCCCTTTACTGATCTTGGACAGAATGGCAGGTCTCAAGCTGAAGTGAGGGCTAGAGAACTTGACCCCAAGGTAGGTGTATGAAGAAGTAATCTCAATCTCCATGCCCTAATAGTAGAAATGAAGATGTGAGGTCTTCAGGTAGTTGAAGGTCATCACCCGTGTCTTACCAAGATTCACCACCAGTTGTCTCAAATAAAAAAAAGAGGCCAAGCTATCAAGAAGTCTCTGGAGACTTTCTGGTGAGGAGGCAAGGAGAATCACATCGTCAGCAAAGAAGAGAATGGAGATTAGAACCTGGTGCAGGTAGAAACCATCACTTGGAAGTGAGGAATCTCTAAGAAAAACCTCGAGCTTGTCAATGTAGATGCCGACCAAGGTGGGGGAAAGGGGGCACCCCTGTTTCACTCCAATAGTGCTCTGGATAGGGTCAGAGAAACCCTCAGAAGTCTTGAATCTTCCCTCTACACACTCGTAAAGTCTCATAATAGCTGTCAGAAGAGTCTCAAAAATCCTGATATCTCTAAGTCTCTGGAAGAGGGCCACTCGAGGGACGATATCAAACGCCTTATGAAAGTCAATGAAGTAGCAATAGACTTTTGTAGAATGATGGCGAGCCTCCTCAATAATCACCCGCAAAGTCAGGATGTGGTCCATGGCCTAGTAATCTGCCCAGAAGCTGGCTTGACCTCTAGCCCTGCAATCTCTCTTGTCAAAATCCCTATTAAGAATAGTATTTAGTGCCGTTGTGTGGATTTTGGCGAAGGAGTGTCCAATCATGATGGTCCTATAGCTGCTAGGGTTAGAAACCAACCCAGCCTTGTGAATCAGATAGATTAAGTGTCTCAACCAGGACTCGGGGAAGCCGGTGCAAACAACACTATTAAAGAGTGTTGGAAGATAGGAGCTCAGCACAAAGATACCAAGCTTGAAGAGCTCAACCTGAAAACTATCCTCATCAGCCACCTTGCTACATCTCAATGATCTGACAGCCTCGTAGATGCTAGAAGCAGTAAATATATGGTAGGGGTGAGGTGGAGAGATGGTTGGTCAGGGATGTCATAAAGAGTGGAGGTGTGGGAGGCAAGGGATCTAAGATCGATGGTGCAAGGCAGAGCGGGATGCCGAGGGAACATGGTGCGCCAGAAAAGCTTAGGATTCTAATTCAGCGTATCGTACAGGGATGTGCACTGTGAGGCAATGAAAGCACATTTCTTTGAGTGAAGAAAGTGGCGGTAGGAGGAACGGAGGCTAGCGAAGTCAGAAGGGAGAGTCTCAAAGGTCAAGCGCAAGGAGTGGTGGAAAGCTTTGTAGTTATCGTCAAACCGCCAGTTCATAGGGAAAGTAATCTAGCATGGGGATCTAAGGATAGGGCGGCGAGGGATGGAGATGAAAGCCACCTCCCAAATAGCTATGATTAATAGGTTAAACATGGAGGAAGCATGGTGGGAGTCGAAAAAGCTCTTAGGCGAGAGGAGGCGACAGAGGTGGAGGGTAAAGAGATCACACTCGCCCTCGGCGAACCAGAAATGAAAGTGGGTAGGAGAACGATCAAGGATAGCCAAGGGACAGGGATGGAGGGATGGGTGAGGGGGAGGAGAAAAGCGAAGTGAAAGGCTTAGAAGAGCGTGGTCGGCTAATGGAAGATGAGAGATAGTGAAGCGGTAGATGGAAGGGATAAAAGAAGAGCTAGTGATAACATAGTCAACCACACTGGCACCACCGCAATGCAGACAACAGGTGAAAAGCTCAGAACCAGGGAAGCAAGAGAGGTCATTCAGAATAACCAGATTGGAAGACTCACAGAGCTGGAGGAGGTGACAACCATAAATAGATAAAGGTCCGCTGCAATCCTCAGAAACACGCTGCAGCCCCAAACTGGCAGGATCAAGTTCTAAGGTATAGGTCCAGTCAGTACCTCAGTCATGTATAGGGGTCTGCAGCTCCCTAGTCTATGCATTAAAGTCTCCCAAAATAATGATGTCCCCCAAGGTACTGAATCTAGAAATGCACTCTATTAGATCAATAAATGGGTTCCCATCCTCGGTACTATGAATGGCGTATGACGAGGAGGCTAGTGGAAAGTAGCAAACCGTGATGAAGATGTCTCTCTGGAGGTGGCTGGCATGACATACGTGGTTGCACATGAATCTGACATGTGTGTCTGAATGAACCACTGAAGTAGTGCTAAAGAGGTTATCCCTAATCAAGCAGGAAACTCCTCCGGAGCCCTGTACACCACCCGAAGAGCGAACTTCCTCCCTGAAGACAGATAACCACTGATAACCATTGAAACTCAGGAGGGGACGAACATGGCTCTCATGGGTCTCTGTAACAGCCAAGATATTAGCCAACTCCACCGCATCCTGAAAGAGACCAGGAAACGACCAAAGAGAACCATTACCATTCCAACAGTTAACAATAAGAGAGCGAAAGGAGGGCCCACTCTTTTCAAACTACTGACGTGGTCATCATTTAGCCTTTGTAGCCTGCCTCGAATCTCACCAGCTGGGGGGAGAATCCTGAATCACTGCCTTGAGATTCCTAATAACTTCCCATTTACCACTGCATCTGGCCTCAGCAACGAGGTTCCTGGCCTGTTTCAATTCTGCCACCTGTGATCTAGTGAGATCCTCATCTAGATAAATCTTAGACGGAAGAGAGAATAACTTCCTCTTCAATCTAAGAACCCACAGTCTATCATGCAAAGAGAGAAACCTCATAACAAGAGTACCATCGAGACAAATCCAACATCTGTCGAGTGAAATATCATGAATGTTGAGCAGATCCTTGAGAAAGGATTTCTCGGCAGAGGAAGGATCAACAGTGGGGGGAGACCACAGACACATAGGTTCAACTCACGCACCTGTCTCACACGCTCATTGTCCATCTTGCCTTGGACCAACTTTTCCACCCCTGAGAGAGGTGCAACACTAACTGTATTATCACAAATAGAGGCCCAAGTTTTCACCTTCTCCTCGGTCTCAGACATTAGAGTTGAGTACTTAGCAACGATATCAGCTTGTTCCACTTTATATCTGTCGAATCCATCAAGATTCTCAATAACCAATTCCAGGTCAGATTTAATCCCTGCTGACTCAGAAATAAATGTTGATGAAAAACTGTGGAGTAGTTGTTTTAGTTCTCACACCAAGGTGGATAAAGTTTGTACAGTGGCGTGGAGCTGAGCATTCTCAGCCTCTAGCTTGATAAGACAGTCGTGTAACCTCTGATAGGTAGGTGTAGGGGCCTCCCCAAAATCCCCAGCCATGACATTTCCCCCTGGCGTAATAAGATTAACAACAACATCAATCTGTACATTTTGCTGAACATTTTCAAGGTCTTTGATCGCGACCACATTAGTGGCCATTTGGGAGTCCTCAGCCTCAGTATTCGCAGCAGGAATATCCCCAATGTGTGGAAGGCCTCTTGTCCTAACTATGTTTTAAAGTCTCATCAGCGCCAAGGATAGCGGCACAAATCAAATTACACGAGACATTCCTTCAAACATTTCACGTACATGGTCAACAAACCCAAATGTGCTTTCACGTGCATTATGTCAACCACATCGTGTGCATTCTCTAAGAAGAAATAATAATTAGTTCTTCGAAAGCTGCACACCACGCCCTTCTAGTAGCGACGATTCTGTCTGCGTTATCGTTCAACTTTTACTTTTTTTTTCCCCCCAGTGGCCTGTTCGAAATGATGCAGAGCTATTTTCAGCGCCTTCCTTCTGTCTTGAGAAATGTGACCCACGCTTGCAGACTCGTGATTCGAACAAACTAAATACTGGAGGGTGCTAGTTATTCGAAATCCTTCCCTTTCCCTCTTTTCTCCTGCGCTGGTCTTTTCCTTCCCTGCGGCTTAAGTTACAAGTGCCAACGCTGTTCGAATCCTGTCTCTCGGCGTCTTTGTAGAAAACAATAAAAAAAAATAATAATAAGAGAAAAATGAAACAAGTGCGCTGGTCTTTTCCTTCCCTGCGACTTAAAATAAATGAAAATTCTATAACCTCCGTGGAGGGCTAAATGCTTCACCTACACACTAAACTAATTAACTAACTAACTAATTAACTAATTGTGCACAAGTGAATGAATAGTATTAATAAGAAGTCTATGGAGCTTATAAATTTAAAACTTAAATCTAAATTTGTCAAAAATGAGAAGTCAAACTAAAGTTAAAATTTATATTTACATAAATTATAATATTATAAATTTTACATAAATTTTAATATTAAATATGTGTCTTAGATTAAAATTTAAAAATCATAATAATTAAATATCAAAAAATATTAATTTTAATTTTAGTCACAATAGTACCATCCATTTGATATCTAGAAATCTGAGAGAGTCAACATCACTGGAAGTGGGGAGATCCTTACATGCCCAAGTTGAGAGATGCCTAAGTTGTTCCAAACTTTAGCGGAGCAACCTTGGGAGAGGGCAAGAGGTTTACAATGACACGAAATTCTCTATTAATATAATATTTGGCTTCAACCGTTTGCTAATAAAAAGAAATAATAAATCTATTATACCAAATTTTATTACCAAAACATGTAATAAATCAAATTTAATAATGTAATAAATTTAAAACTTAAATCTAAATTTATTAAAAATAAGAAATCAAACTAAATTTAAAATTTATAGTTACATAAATTATAATATTAAATATGTGTCTTAGATTAAAAATTAAAAAATCATAATAATTAAATATTAAAAAATACTAACATAAGTAAAAGACAAAAATAAATAAAAATAAAAATATACTTTTCAGAAAAAATTAAAAAGTATTAAATAAGAAATCTATTTATAAAACATACAACAATCCAAGCATGTACTCTATACAGTCAATATATCTTTCCATTTTTTTATTGCTGTCAATATATTTTCCATTTTTTTTATTGCTGTCAATATATTTTCCATTTTTATTTTTCACCTCACTTGTCAACAACAACATGACTATATATATTTCAATTTTATTAAATATATATATAATTTTATAAAAACACATGTAAGTTATATATATTTATTAATATATTAATAATAAATATAATTAAAAAATATTAATATATTAATAATTAAATGTGATCTCATAGATTCATTAATCCCTAAAAAGCTGAAGATACTTGTTCATATCTTCCACGGAACAAAATGTTCCAGCAATAAAACAATTAATAAATTTCATAGCCTCCGTTTATGCTCGGTCAATTGCCTAAATTAGTGAACTATTAAAAAGTTTAATTTTACACTTAACTGGACTCTTAAAAACGATCAACCGGATCAAGTATTGAAAAAAAGAGGAAAGGGTGGGCCCACAACTAGTGCAACTATAATTATCCCCTCATGCAAGTTGAGTGTTAAAAAATTTAAATTATTTTAAAGTGCAGCGCCGATTCACGTTTCTGCGTTGAAACGTGTTTTCTGGCAACAGAGCTCTGCATGTACCTGCTCTTAACCATGTCAAACACCTTTCAACAGATGAACTGAAGAAAACCAAAGGTTTAAACAATACAAATCCAAAAGTAGAAGTTCAGACTGAAGTTGAAAAGAAAAACGAAACAAAACAAATTCAGTACTAAATCTATTTTTAAAAACCATCGCCTAATTTGGAAATTCTTTTGAGATCTGAAGATTTGTTTTTACTCAGAGTAGAAACATTAATTTGCAGAAAGGTTTTGAGGTTGATCAAATGGAGGGAGAAATGATTTCAGCAGTTGAAAGAATAGAAGGGGAACTGTGTGGTCTTCATGTATTAGATTTGCCCGTGTATGTACAGGAGCACATATTTTCAAAGCTTCCATTACATTCAATCGCCTGCTCTCGCCCAGTTTGTAGACAATGGAATACAATTTTGTCATCTCACAGCTTTCTGTCTTCACCGTCCAATCCATGGCTGCTTCTCTATGATACTGGATTTTGCATGGCCTACTGTTTTGCCACGCAAAAATGGATTACTCTTTCTCTCTCTTTCCTAGGGGATCATCATTCCCCTTTGTCTATATTATCAAGTTCAGCAGGGAGATTGTTTGTACGATGCTCCTCACACTTATTTGTTTGCAATCCGCTGAGGAGAATTTATAATGAGATACAATCAGATGTGTCTTCCAGGGTAAGAATGTTTGATGAGATAGAATCAGATGTGTCTTCCAGGCTTATAGGAATTGTAGAAGGAGGAAATGGAGAGGCTTACTTGGTAGTAAAGGCAAAGGACTCTATACAAATCTACCATTGTTTTCAAGATTCATGGGAGTTCAAGATTCAACTTTCAATAGAAATGGGGATTTCTATATATTATGAGGACATGGTTGAGTGCAATGGCGTCGTTTTTTGGATCAGGCGCCCTTTTGGTGTAGTTGGTTTCAGAACCCAAGATGGTAGTTTTAGTGAAGTGAGAATAGCTGAATTCCCATTTGACAACATCATTGGAAATAAGCGTTATCGACCGTTTATTGTAGCATATGGGTCCTCACTTTTGGTGGTAGTCTTAGTAATTGAGGATCAAAAGATAGTTATATTGGAGCTGTTTGAGGAGGAGAAAGATGCAGTGATTTGGAAATGGAGAATGTTTGGAAGGATAAGGTGTGAAAGTGAGTTGCTGTGTGAGTGTGTTTGTGCAGGGGATTACCTGTGTTTTGGCAATGTGGAAGGTACACAATCTCCAAATATAGCTGCATTTAATTTAAGACAAGGATTTTGGCAATGCCTTCCACAAATTTCAGGCACAAACTCCTTCAGGATGATGTCCTTTGAACCTAACCTTATTGTATAATTATAATTGTTTTTACATGAATTATCAAAGTGATTTAAATATTGTTATTTAAATTCATTATGAAATTGTAGGCTATTCTATTTCTACATAGAGATGTTCTACAGTTATGTATAGTAAAAAATAATATTGTAGATGATCTATACATGATTACACAATTTTTTAATGAGTTAACGGAGTTACAAAATGGTACGAATGTGTATTTTTTTTCCATGGGTAGAGGACTTTGATATTAATTTCATATTTATGAAGAAACCTTTGTGTTGAAAACGCCTCATTGAAATTTAGAAAATCTTTTGTGATGAGAAATTAGTATTTGTAATGTTGAAACAATTTGGAATTCAAGCATAAGGCATTTTGTATAAAAGATGAAACTTGAAAATAACAGATGAAGTTGTGATAAAAGTGAGAAACCTGCAATTTCAGTCATAGATTTGGATGGAAAACTACTATGCACGGGTTAACCAGTAGGTAGTTGTCACGGGTTTGCGGTTGTTTATGTTTTTTAAATTTGTTCTCCACTGTAGATGCTTCGAATCTTGAACAGTTATAATAATTGACTTTGATTTACCCGTGCTGCAAGTGCAGATAAGTAAAGAGATTGATAAAGTAAACTACTTGTTTTTTCCTTTACTTTTAAGAGTCTATTTGGGTACTGGAATACTATATCCTGAATATGGTCAATTCAGGAAGATGCTGCATATTCAGGAAGATGCTTATTCTCAAAATGAAATTCGGAATATGGTCTGATCCGTTTGGTTGACCCGGAAGATGAATGAGAAGATGCATAAAGAATTTTAATTCTTTATTTTTAAATTTCTTTGAATATGGTGTGTATATATGTATGTATATATACACACATGCACACATGTGTATATATACATACATACATGTGTGTGTATATACACATGTATATAGACATGTGTATATATATACACACACATGTGTATATGTGCACATGTATACACATACACACATGTGTGTGTATACACACACATACACACATATACACACATTTGTGTACATATACGCACATACACACGTGTGTGTATACACACATACATGTGTGTGTACACACGTGTGTATATACACATGCAAGTGTGTATTCATGTATACACATATACACACATGTGTATATATATACACACACACGTGTCTATACATATATATACACATTTAAATGTATATATACACACATGTGTGTATATACACACATATACACACATATATGTGTGTATATATACACACATATACACACCATACATATACACATACAAGTGTGTATCCATGTATACACATATACACACATACACATGTTTGTGTATATATACACACATGTATATATATAGACATATACACATTTGTGTATATACACACATATACACACACCATACATGTGTGTATATACACACACATACATGTATGTATATACACACATGCATATATACACACATGTATATATACATGCTTATAGCAATATAATATACATCTTTATAGTCATGGATCCCACGAAATATTAAATTTGCTTTTGTAAAAATTGGAATTGGAATTTGAAATTCCAATTCCACCTATTTAGGTGGAAGATGATATTCCCATTTTGGGGGCAAAATGAGAAATTTGGAATTCCAATTCCATTTTTTTCCAAGGACCCAAACATGGAATTTGGCATTATCCAGAATTAGATAATGCCAATTCTGGTCCAATTCCTGCTGCCAAACGGGTTACATTCACAATACAATCCCTGTTTTCAATGCATGTAAAATGGTTGGTCATTTATGAAAATGTGCATGTAGTCTCCAAGTTAAAGAGTGTGCATGTATTCTCCAACTAAGTTTTTAAATATTTTTATGGATACTTTTTCGCTGAGTCCATATTTACGTTTTGGTCATAAAAAATACTTAAATAATGATTATATTTTATAAAATATTAAGTTATTTAAATATGTGATTAAATTTTAACTATATGTATTATATTTTTTTAAAATTAGTTTTGTTATTTTAAAAATTAAAAATTTCAAAAGATTTTTTTTTTTAAATTATATTTTAATAAAAATATAATACATAATCAAATAATTTATAATATAGATCATTTAAGTTTTCATTATAAGTTACATTTAAAATTAATATATATAAAAAATGAATTTTGATAATTGGACTGCTCTGCTGAATGGTGCGAAAGTTTGCGAATAATGCAGAAGTGGCAAAACATGGCAGCATCTCCTCAAACGGTAATCGACAGCTGGACTCTGCCGGTGACACAGATGTAACAGGTGTGGGCTTTCCTTTTTTTTCATTCAATGCGTTTAAGATGACTGATATTCATTCCTTCGACCTCTGTCATCTGGCAGAGGCCGTACCCCCCATTCCCTCTGTAATTAAGACTAAAAATGTAGATATCAATGTCGAGCCTAATAAACCTAACCTTGCCCATTCTTTTAAAACCAAATCCTTCTTCGAGGCAGTTGCAAATTTTGGAACCACCATTGATGCTAATGCGAATTTTAGCTTGGACTCTGGACATGGCACCTCTATTCTCGGTAAGAATTCTGAGGCTGCTCTGATGCCTTTTTCCATTGCTCCCAACCCTGAAATGCTTGCTGAAATCATTAAGGAAAAGAATAGGTTACGAAATACTGCTATTTCTTTCTCTGCTGTTGAAATTGACAAATGCCCTCCAAGGAAATTTCTGCATGATTGGTTTCATAATTTCTGGAACTTGAAGCTTGGTTATCATATTTCTTTTTGTAGGCAAATACAAAAGGGTTTATTTGTGATCTTCTTTGCTAACAATGAATCCCAACTTGAAGTTCTTAAAAAATAATACTGGTCTGTCGGAACTTCCTCCTTCCGTGCCCTAGCTTGGTCTCCTGAGGCCATCCATGAGGAAGTCCTCGCCCTCTCTGCCCCTCGGTGGATTCTTGTTAAGAATGTTCCTCCTTTTTTGTGGAGATTTCTCCCTCAATTACTGGAACCCTTGGGAAAAGTCATTCGCATGGATGAAACAGTTAGGTTAGTTCCTCATATGGATGCTAGGGTTCTTATCTCGCTGAATCCTGGAAAAGAAATCCCTCCTGACTTGAGCATCAATATTTCTGAAGACATCTTCACCTGCCCCATTGAAATCCTAGGAGGATTAAATGCCTGCTTTTTATGTTGGAAAGAAGGGCATCTTAGGAGAGATTGTCCCATAATTAAGAAGAAACCCACTCCTAACAAATCCCCACAGCCGGATAAACCCATCTCTACGACCATCCCTAATGCGGAATCTGCTACTGTTATAAGTTCTCAAGCTGAAGCACCCTCTAATCCCATCCCCGATCTGAACCCCATATCTCTGACATGTCCCTCTATCCCGTCACCGGTCTCCTTCTAGGGTGTTTCTTTCGTGGTTGATAACACGTTCCTTAATCATGGTTTCCAAGTTGTCACCAAAAAACGTAGGAGAAGAACCCCTAGAAATGATAACACATCTCTGGGTACCCCCACACCTGCTAAAACTCTTCTCCCTCTAGATTGAATAACCACAATTCTCAAGAAATTCAAGTCATCTCGACCTTCTTGGATAACATTAACCTAGATCCTTTCGGCAGCTGCACCAAACCTGACCCCTCTTGTGAACTCCCACACATGGTTTTTTAGAGAGATTAGTGATGATTGCTTGTTGTAGGTTATCCCTTCCTCTAAATCCCATCTTGTCTCCATTCCCATCCCCCTCTAGTTAAAGTATTACATGGATGTCAACTCACTTAGGACACACTTGACCATTCAAATGTGTCAAAAGGGGTCATGGGGTCTTCCTAGGGGTTGTAGTACGTGAAAAAGCATACTAGGACCCTAAGGAAGACCCCATGACCCCTTTTGACCCATTTGAATTTTTAAGTGTGTCATAAGGGGTCCTACGACCCCTTAGGACACATTTGAGCCTTCAAATGTGTCAAAAGGGGTCATGGGGTCTTCCTAGGGGTCCTAATGTGTGATAAGGCTTACTAAGACCCCTAGAAAGACCCTATGACCCCTTTTGACCCATTTGAATGTTCAAATGTGTCCTAATG
>MU217356.1:7317-22563 GCA_018584345.1 Thuja plicata | reverse complement strand
CAATGTGATGCAGAGGGTATAATCATCCTCAACAATATCACAATAATAATGTGAGGGAATACAAACTCATCTTCTTTTACATATAAGCTTATATTTGGAAAATCATGATCTAAAACCAAGGAACCCACAATACCCATCGAACATATCTCCCTAAGCCATGATGACATACATAAAAAACAAAACTTCACATGTTTGACCATTACTAAAAAATGGAAGAGGAATTAGTTAATTCACTGGTTGGTGAATGTTACATAGTTGGCAAAAAAAATGTCGGGTGCATATTCTACATCGATATCACAAATAAAATGAATTCATTTACATTAAAAACATAATAACATATTTACAAATGGAGAAAATAAAACATCTCCTAAGGGGTCCTAGGACATATTAATCTATCCTAGAACCCACTAGGACCACTTACCTAACATTTGTGTATGGTAAGGGGTCTTAAGGGATCATAAGAGATATTAATGCATACTAGGACACATTATTATTTTCTAGGACCCCTTATGACCCCTTATGACTCTTGAGGAGCCTTAGGACACCTAGCACTCCCTATGATATCCTAGGACTGCTTAATGTAGTCTAGGATGCTTTTTAACCTATCAATATGTCCTAGGACTCATTAACACCCATTAATGTATTTTAGGATCCCCTATGACCTATTAATATATATTTGGACCCATTAATATATCACATGACACATTAATACATATTAGGATCTCTCTCTCTCTCTCTCTCTCTCTCTCTCTCTCTCAAGAATGATATTCATGCTAGTGATTTTGATGACATGTATGAGACTATTGATGTTGATCATGATTTTCCAAATATAAGCTTATGTGAAGATGACCAGATGCGAGGAGGGTTTAAATTGCGTGACACATATAGGGGAGCAGTCATATAGCTATGAGGGAGTCTTTTTACTAGGCTCTGATGGTCACAAATGGGGTTTTCAAGGGTCTCACTCTTGTTGGAGCCTCAGCTGGTGGTGGATCTTCTCCCGTGGTGAGTTTGCAAGCAAAGGAGACATTTTATGTTGGAGAGAGCTCAAAGTTGAATAAAGTTAATGGCTACCTTCCACATAGCGAGGATAGGCCTGTGTTGGTTATCTCTCAAGAGGCAGTAATGGATGATGTGGACTATTTGGCCAAACATGCATTAATATGCAAGTTTCTTGGTATCTAGATTTCCCTATCGGCTCTAGAAGCCTTGATTCGCCGTTTGTGGCAGGTGGAAGGTGATATGGATATTATGTTGGCTGGTAATAGCTACTTTTTGGTGGCTTTCTCTTGCATGTCAGATCGGGACCAGGTCTTTGAGGGAGGCCCATATTTTTATGACCGTGTGGGACTTTTCATCAAACCCTGGCATACGGGGTTCAATTTTGCTGAGGATCTCCCTTCGAGGGTTCCTATTTGGGTCTACCTATTGTGGCTTCCATTGGAGTTCTGGTGCAAGGATATCCTTTGATAGATTGCTACTTTTCTTGGGAAGCTGGCTGCTATAGGACATCAATCATTGGATAAAAAGGTTATTTCTTATGCCTGTATTTGTGTTGAAATTGATTTAAATAATCCTATGCCAGATTCTTTGGAAATTTTCCTAGGCTCTTCTTCTTGGATTTAGAAGCTAGACTATGAATCCCCTCCCTTTTGATGCTGCATTTTTCATGAGTATATTCATTTACAGTGCCAATGCCCTCAAGCCTCTAAAGGCAATGGTACTCCTGGTGGGTTCTCAGGCCCAAGGATGGCTAATGATGGTAAGGGGAATGGTCAAAATGTTAGTACTGGAAAAGGAAAAGTTCAGACTGATAGTACTAGTAAATGGAAAGCTCAGATGAATACTTCAAGTGAGGGGCAAGGACCAAAAAACACTACCGGTCCTAATATGGATGGTTTTATCCCTACTCCCAATTGTGCTAACGGAAGGGGTCAGAAGCGACCTCATCTAGGTCGGCAAGTGGACTCAGGATTCAATCGATTTGAGGTGCTAGACAACATGGTCATAGAAGAAGGCATTCGTGCAGATGCTCAATGTGGGGTTACTGGCTCAGATGGGAGGAGTTCTATTCTTAGTGGCAACAAAGATGTTGTAGTTCAGTAACAGCCGGAGACACCTATTGGCCGTGAGTCTGGTGCCCTTGTGGTTTCTCTTGCTCCATAGGAAAAGGATATTATTATGGAAAATTTGGTCAAGGATGTGTTTGCCTCTGGTAAAGGAAAGGGATCTTCTCTTGCTTTGTGCCTAATGCAAAGACCGTTTAAGAAAGTCTCTTTTTCTACTCCCTCAAGAGTTGTGCGAAAATAGGATCAGGAAAAAATTAAACTTATAGGAGATTTACTGGTAGGGTCTAGGGCTATAAAGACCATGGATGAACATTTCCCCCACTCTACTCAATGATTATTCTCTTATGGAATGTGAGGGGGTTGAATATCATCCCCAGAAAAAAATCTATTCATGAGCTGGTGGCTTATAATTCTCCAGATATCCTTTGTATCCAGGAGACCAAGCTTTCAGTGGATTCCATGATTAGATGTGCTCCTAATATTTGGTTTCTAGGGCAATGTCAGTGTGTTGGTGGTTTGGGGAGCTCTAGTGGTCTTGCCATTTGTTGGGATCCTAGGAAAGTTATGCCTCTCTACTAGATCTCTTGTCACTCGGCTCTCTCAATGGTTGCCTCTTCTCTGGAAACTAGAGAGATCATTCTTGTTACTAATGTGTATGCCCCTATAGATCTCCCTAGAAAGATTAAGCTCTGGGAACATATTAGGCATGTTAGAAGCTGTCACCCATTCTTGCCTTGGATTGTTGCTAGGGATTTCAACTCTATCATTCGTTTGGAGGAGAAGTGAGGTGGGTTGGCTCGCTTGGGTCCTTCTTCTGAGCTTCTTTGGGAAAATATGCATCTTTTAAATCTCTCTAAAGACCTCTTAATGGGCTCTTTACATGGAACAATAAAAGGCTTGGAGATGATGCCATCTCAGAATGCTTGGACAGGTTCTTTGTTTCCTACTTTTGGAATAGTGGCTCTCTTTCTCTCTCTTCTAAAATTCTTGATTGGAGAGGCTCTTACCACTGGCCTATTAAGCTCATAGTTAGTTATGTTGTAGCCCCCAAGAAGCCTCCCTTTAAGTTCTAGTTGATGTGGCTTTGAGACTCTTCTCTCCATGATTTAATGGCTCACTGGTGGAGATAGGGTGGCCCTGCCTATGGCACTGCTATGTTCTCCTTCTCTAAAAAATTATAATATGTCAAAAGGAAGTTGAAGAATTGGAACAGGACTTGTTTTGGTAATCTCCACATCATGAAGAAGAGGGCTTAGGATTGTCTAGGTTTTATTACTAGGCAGATTCAGGATTTGTGTTTTTCTGAAGCTCTTGGCATAGCGGAATACCAAGCTTCTAGTTATTTAGCAGAGTGGGATCTTAGAGAATAAATTTATTGGAAACAGAAGGCTCGAGTTGACTGGCTTCAAGAAGGGGATGAGAACACCACATTTTTCCATAAATCTATGCAGGCTTGACGTAACAGGAGTTACATTTCTTCTCTTGTCACTTCTTATGGGACACATCTGACCTCCTCTCAAGCTGTGTCCAGGGAAGCTATTTAGTTTTACTCTGCTCTCTTTTTAGATGACTTGCCTCCAGTGGAGATTGAGGAGAATACTATCTTGTCTTGTATTCCCTCTATTGTGACCGGGGAGATGAAAGACTCTCTTATGCAGCCAATTTGTATGTCTGACTTGGAGGAGGTGGTCTTCAACTTGCATAAGGGAAAAGCTCCAGGGCTTGATGGCTTACCTATTGAATTCTTCCAAAAATTTTGGGATATTATCAATCAAGACCTTTTGGATGTGGTTCAGGAGTCCTATTCCAACAAAGCTATGCTTTGGGCTTTGAATGCTAGTTTCCTAGTCCTTATTCTAAAGAAAGAAGAGGCTAATCAGCTGGACTTCTTTTGGCCCATTGCTCTATGTAATGTGGTCTATAAAATCATTACTAAGCTCCTACTGGAGAGGCTTAAATTTTGGATTCCCATGGTTATCTCTGAGGAACAAGGGGGGTTTGTGGCTGGAAATTTTTTTTTTATGGGGTGGTTATTGCTTCTAAAGCCATTCACTCTATGTGTACTTCTAGAGAGCACACCATGTTCATCAAGCTCGATATGGCTAAGGCTTATGACAGAGTCAATTGGGGTTTCTTGCAGAAATTTCTTCTAGCTTTTGGCTTTAGTTAGGAATGGGTTAGCTGGGCTTGGAGCTATGTTACTACTCCCTCCTTCTTGGTCCTTCTTAATGGTGAACTGTCTGAGTTATTTGGGGCCTCTAGGGGTCTTTGCTAGGGAGATCCTCTTTCTCCTTATTTGTTTATCATTATGGCTAATGGACTTGGTAGAATTATCAATTCTCATGTATCCCAAAATCTAATTCAGGGATAGCGATGGGGAAATGGTCTACCCACTCTTTCCCACCTCTAGTTTGTTGATGATATGACCCTTGCTAGGAGAGCTCAGATTCAGGATGTTGGATCCTTTTGGCTCACTTTGGATACTTATTTGGCTGCCTCAGGTCAGAAAATCAATGACCAAAAGTCCTCTATTTTTTCTTCAACACTCCTGAGCCTATTCAGTGATGGATTGCTAATATCTTGAGATTTCAGATTGAGTCTCTCCCTTTGACTTACTTGGGTGTCCCTATTGTGGTGGGAAGACAGCCCAAGCTTTTCTGGCAGAGCTTGCTCGACAAGCTTTGACAAAAAGTCAGTCATTGGACTCATAGGTGGCTCTCTACTGCTAGCAGGGTGACTCTCCTATAATATGTGATTCAGGCCCTTCCTATATATAGAAGCATGGTTCAGGTTGCCCTGACATATTTTCTTAAGGAATTTGATGCTCTTTCTTGCCAATTTCTTTAGAGTGGCAATTTGCAAAATTCTAAATGGAGTCTCATCAATTGGGATACTCTTTGCAGGCCAAAAAAGGAAGGAGGCCTTGGCCTTCATTCTTCTATCTTGTGTAGTCAAGCTTTTGCTACCAAGCTCTATTGGCGCTAGTGCTCTAGTCAGTCTCAGCTTTGGGCCTGTATCCTGTCACACAAGTATTTACCTGGCGTTGAACCTTCAAATGCTTCCAAGTTTCCTCTTGAGGGAAGAGGCTCTATGGTGTGAATACCCTCAAGATTGGTGCTCACCTGGTGAAGAGAAGTATTTTTTGGATTTGTAACAGAGGCACTGAGGCTCTATTTTGGAGTGATTCCTGGAATGGGCATCCTCCTCTCTTGTCCTCTCATCCATACTTACATCCTCTTTGTGATTTTTTCCTTTCTGCTGGATGGAATAAGGTGGCTCATTATAAGGAGGCTCATAACCTATGCCTTGTTGTTGTTTACAGATGGAAGAATTCCTCTGATTGTCTGTCGGGTGGTTCTCTGGGGGATCAGTTGGAGCTTTCTCAGATCTTGGCTTCTAGGGAGTGCAGCTCTCTGCATGAACCTTATGTTTTTGCTTGGGGAGGTGCTTCTTCTAGCAAGTATTATGTTTCTTTAGGGTACCTTGCACTGACTAAGCAACTATTTGGTGAGGTAGAGGTTTCTTGTTGGAAGAAAGCTTGGAATAGCTTTTCTTGGCCTAAGTATAACATTTTCCTCTGGATTCTGGTTTACAATCGCTATCTTACTTGGGAGAATCTTTGCAAGACAGGCTTCCAGGGGCCCTCCATCTATGTCTTATACCACAATAGTGAAGTGACTATTTCCCACCTTTTTTCCAATGCTCCTTTGTCAAGCAGATTTGGCACTTCTGGTGGAGTGTGTGGGGATGCTCATGTTGGAATGTTTCTTCCTTGTGTGAGTTTTGGGACCATCTGGACCATCACCTTCCAAGACCTCTTTTCTTCAGGTTTCTTGGACTATTGGCCCTTCCTTTATTTTATGGCATGTTTGGCTTGAGAGAAATAGGAGGATCTTTCATGAGGTGTAGGTGGGGATCAGACAACTATGGGGGAAAATTTTTCATTCTCTTCATGAAACACTCCTGGAAAAATGTGAATTTTGTGGAGGTTTGGACCCTGGAGATGCTGATATCTACTCATGCCTTTCCTTTCCTCTTTAGGGTGGTGCCCCCTCTCTGCCCCACAAACGCACTGGGAATAGAGCCATGAAGCACTCTTAGCATGTTAATTGTGAGGGGCATTAGACTCCTCCCCAGTCTGGAGTTCTTAAAATAAACACTGATGGATCTTCCTGGGGAAATCCTGGACCAGCTGGGATTGGGGGAGTTAGGCGTGATAGCTCTGGTGATTTTCAGTTTCTGTTGTCTATCTATAAGGGTTACCATACAAATAACCTCATGGAAGCCCTTGTTATCTTGGTTGCAGTGGAACAATGTTGTCAATGTGGCTGGAGAAGAATTACCTTTGAGACAGACTCGTAGGTGGTAGTTAATTTATTGAATAGATGGAACCTTGTGGATGTGGATTGGCATTTGGCTCTGGTTATTCAATAGATTACTCAGTTATGCAATTCTCTAGAATCTATGTCTTTTATGCATATCCCTTGGTAGTGGAATGGTGTGGCTGATTGCTTGGCTAAATGGACTTCCAATCACGTGCTTGATTGGAATATTGTTGATCATAGGATGCTTCCCCCTGATTTATCTCATAAGCTGGCTCAACTTGTTGACCAGGATAAAGCTCTTTAGTGCTCTTTGTTTCCTCTATTGTTCTGTACTCTTTGGTATTCAATAGAATTTTTACTCCTCTTTTAGTCAAATATAAGCTTATGTAACTCATCTTGTTGGATCTATTATAGTTAATCTAGATGAAGAAGATACTCTTGATGATTATTCTTTTCATGCTAAAAATGATATTCATGCTAGTGATTTTGATGACATGTATGAGACTATCATTGTTGATCATGATTTTCTAAATATGTTTTCACAATAATTATCTATCAATCCTAGTGACAAACATAGTGACTTATCTTTTTAGAATGGTCATGTTGGAAAGCTACAATGGAAACAATTGTTGTTTTGTCATTCATGTCAAACCTTAACTGGTGAGACTATTGCTATCTATTTGAGTACCATATCTATTTATTGATGAAGAAGATATAACAAGAAGACCAAATGAAATAGTTGAGTTATGGGAAATCACAAGGGTACTTGATCAGTTGGCACATTGGCAAAGTAATGTGTTGTTTATCTTTTGATGAAATTTTACTGAGAACAGTTTATGCCGAGTGAACTTTGTGATGACCGAGTGCCAGTAAATTGCCGAGGAAACTAGTGATGACCGAGAGGAAGAACACAGTGTTGGCCAAGCAGTAGTATTTTGTTAATTGTTGAGGTTTGAGATCTCTGGCTGACATAGTTGATTTTATTGGGATATGTAAAGTTAATTAAGGATAAGCTTGATTGGTCCACACTATTTTAATGCATGGGTAACTATAATTAATGCATAGATCAAAGGTTTAATTAGTGATTTCTTTGGAGAAATAAATTAAATTTAAAGATGGAAAGATCCGTTGGATCTGACCTAACCTAAGATATATGATCTTGATTAAGTGGTAAAGATTTATTTTACCTAGATGAAGAGGTATAAGATAACCTAAAGGGGTTATTCAGAAAAGTTGAAGACTATGAAAGAGGATTGGATAGTTAATTGTTGATTGGCATGATCTAGCAAGAAGGGTGAGTGGAGAACCAAACAATTGCAAAAGTGATTGTTTGATGGATTTCCAAGTAGATTTGAAGATTGAAATGAGAATGGAGGCCACTCAATGAATTAGCATTAGAGCTGAATTGGATCATCTGGATTTGCAAAGTAAGTTGTATGTATCAGATCACACCTACTGATTACTTTCTAACTATTGTATTAGTCAAAATCCATTAACCAGGTTGACCTAATAGTCATTGTATAAATCCTTTGAGAAAGGTGACATTCAAGTGGAATGTTCTAAGTCCTCTAACAATTCCACTCCTGACAGGGTGATTAAATCCTTTAACCCAGTCACATCTAGGAATGTGTTTTGTAATCTTTAATAGGGTTGGCTCCTAACAGAGCTCACTTTAGAAGAGTGAAAACTTGATAGGATATTATTGGTGGTTTTTCCCAAATTGGGTTTCCATGTTAAATATTGGTGTCAACTTGTGTGAATGTTTATGTTGTGTTTTACTGTTAAGTTTCTACAAGTTGATTACATTTGAATAGTAAACTGCATATGTATGTTGTTGATTTATGCTCTTGCAGCCAAGTAGATCTGAGTTGTTCAAAGTGGTATAAAGTTTAATTTGGTACATCTAGACCTGAGGATAACTAATTCACCCCCCTCTCAGTTATTCTAAATTTATTCTAACAATAGGTATGAGAGCTTTAGTCTCTTGAAAATAGTTTGAAGGTACTTGGAGCAAAATATCAAGATGTATAAAAAGGAGGTACCAAAGTTGAATAAAGATAAATTCCCTGCATGGTAGAGTTTGATGAAATTGCATCTGGCTGGTATTGGTGATTCTACTAAGCACTATATTGAACATGATTATGTAGCCCCCACTACACCTACCACAGCTGCATAGTTAAGAGAAAAGTAGGAACACAATTAAGCAATGTTGGATATTGCATCATCTCTGAACTATCATGAGTTTGAAGACATAAAGAGATGTACAAATGCAAAGAAGATGTGGGATGCCCTACCAACTATCTATGGAGGAGATAAAAATGTGCTGAGAGCCAAATCAGAAAGTTTAAGAGGAAAGTTTGATGAAATGAAAATGCAAGAAGGAGAAAATATAGTTCAATATTATGGTAGGATAAAGGAAGCTGTAAATGCTATTAGAGGAGCTAAGGGAACCATTGATGATAAAACCATTATGAGCAAGGTACTGAGAACATTTCTTCCTATATATGCTATTAGAGTCTTTGCAATTCAAGAATTGAGATGTACTCCTAATAATAATTTGACTTTGGAAGGTCTAGTAGGCAAACTTACTGCATTTGAGATGTCAAATTTTGATAACTACACTCCACAAGCTATTAAATCTATATTCAGATCCCAGATGGTCCTTGAAAAATTAAAGAAAGGAAAGAAATGTGTAAACAGTGACAATGACACTATAGAAGATGATCTGGAAGAATTTGAAGCACTTATGGCAAGAAGACTATCTAGAGGAAAAATAAAATTCAAAGGTAAACTTCCTATCATTTATTTTCCATGTAACAAAGTTGGTCATATTTCTGCAAGATGTCTTGATAAGAATGAAAAAGATGAAAGAAGCGACAACAAGTACAAAGATAGAAAGGATGATCGAGACTTCAAAAAGTATAAGGATTACAAAGACAAAGGTAAGAAATCTTGTTAAATAATTGAAGAAGCTTCTACCAGTGGCTTTGACAAATCTGATGAAAATGATATAGAAGTTGTATATGTTTCTATGAAAGATGATTCTGATGATGATGAGAAAACTGCACTAATTTCTTATATGAGTAAAGGTGACTGTTGGATTATTGACACTGGTTGTTCACATCACATGAATAGTGATAAAGATATATTTGAAACCCTAGATTAGTGCAATGGCGGTTATGTTAAATTCGGTAGTGATGCACCATATCTTGTTAAAGGGAAAGGGACAATTAACTTGACTGACAAGATCATATGTGACAATGTATATTGGGTTGATGATCTTAACTATAATTTATTGAGTGTTGCATAGCTGAATACTTCTAATTACATAGTTGAATTCCATCATAAGAAGGAAAAGATCTATGATGCCACTGGAGAACTAGATGGAAGTGGAGAAAAAACAAAAGGTAACTTGTTCTATCTAGACTTAGCTAATGAGACATGCATGTTTGCATGATATAATGATGTTTGGTCATGGTATAAAAGGTTGTGTCATGTACACTTTGATAACTTGGTAAGCATAAGAAAATTGAAAAAGGTTAGAGGGCTTCCTAAGTTAAAGAAACCTAAAAATGCAATGTGTAAACAATGTCAGTTAGGAAAAATGACTAAATCTAGTTTCAAGAGCAAGATTCATACTTCTAAGGGAATTCTGGAATTAGTTCATACTGACCTTTGTGGTCCCATTAGTGAGAAATGTTACTGCAGAGATAGATATTTTGTTCTATTTGTTGATGATTACTCAAGAATGATGACTGTTATGTTTCTTAAAGAAAAATCTGATGCATTCTAGTTATTTAAGTGGTACTTGGAAAAAGTTGAAAAGGAGATAGGTAAAAGTCTAAAATGTTTAAGATCTGACAAAGGAGGTGAGTTTATTTCTAATGAGTTTAACATGTTCTTCAATGACCGAGGGATAAAAAGATAGATGTCCACACCCAGAACACCACCACAGAATGGTATTGTTGAGAGAAGAAATAGATCTATCATGGATTGTGCCAGAACACTAATGATGGAGAAAAATGTTGAACAAAAATATTGGAGAGAAGTTGTAAGTGCAGTAGTCTATACCCTGAATAGAGTACAAGTCAAGAAAGGTGCTATTACTACACCTTATGAGCTTTGGTATGGATATGCACCTAATGTAAAATATTTTAATGTTTTTGGAAGCAAATGTTTCATACTGAAGCGTAATAGAAATGGAAAACTTGATGGTAAAGGTGAGGAAGGAATATTCCTTGGTTATTCAACCAAAAGTAAAGCATATAAGTGTTTGAATTCTAACACTAAAAAAATTGTGGAAAGTGAAAATGTTAGAATTCATGAGTATGCAGAAAGATATGAAGCTGAAAGCACACACGAACCTAAAAGTTACAAATCATTTGTCTATCTAGATGAGGAAGATTCTAATGTATTAACTGAACCTGAGAATGAGGTTGTCGAGCAACAAATAGCACCTGCCAAGTCACAGAATGAGGTTGTCTGGTAACTAGAGGTAATTGGCGAGCTATCTAATGGAGATGCCGAGTCACCAAATCAACCTAAATTGAAGGAGAATAATGAATCTGAATCAAGACAAGAACCAACTCTAGATAAGTATGTGAGGAGGCACCACAAACCTAATCAAATCATAGGATCAAAGGATTATACAGCTATGAAAAGAAGAAAGTTGAGACAGTACATGCTTGTTATGTGATTTTGAGCCTAAAAAAGTAAAAGACGCCTTAGGCAATGAAGATTGGATACAAGCCCTGAATAAAGAAATTGAATAGATTGAGAAGAATAAGACTTGGACACTTGTACCTAGGCTGAATGACAAAAATGTAATTGGTACTAATTGGGTATTCAAAAATAAGTTGAATGAACATGGAGAGGTAACAAGAAACAATGCCAGACTGGTATGCAAGGGTTATACACAAGAGGAAGGAATTAATTATGAAGAAACCTTACTTGCATATGCATCCTACAAAGGTTTTAAAGTCTATCAAATGGATGTAAAGTCAACATTTCTAAATGGGATATTAGAAGAAGAAGTTTTACATTAAACAAGTTGATGGATTTGTTGACCCAAGCAAGAGGAACATGGTTTAAAAATTACACAAGGCACTATATGGACTGAAGTAAGCACCAAGAGCATAGTATGAGAGATTACACAATTATTTGATAAAGACTGGATTTGCAAGAACCAATGATAACAAAAATTTGTATTTGAAGATAGAGCAAAGTAAAGGTACTTTATTGGCTGAAATATTGTTGATGACATTATATTTAGTGGACAAGATGTGTTATGCCAATCATTTGCAAAGGAGATGCAAATTGAATTTGAAATGTCTATATTTAGTGAGATAAAAAAATTTTTTGGCTTACAAATATATCAGATGAAGAATGGTATCTATATTACTCAATAACAATATATCAAGGAGATACTAAAATTTTTTGGAATGGAAGATTCAAAACCAGTAAGTACACCCATGGCTACTGGACATAAGTTAACAAAAAATGATGATACAAAAGAAGTGAATCAAACCCTTTACAGGTCAATGATTGGAAAGCTACAATATGTTGTGCACATAAGACCTGATATTGCACTGGCTATTGGTATTGTTGCAAGATTTTGTGCCAATCCCAAGGAAACTCATATGATGGCAGCAAAAAGAATTCTAAGATATTTGAAAGGAACAGATGATTATGGTCTGTATTACAAAAAGAATGACAAGTTTGAGTTCAGAGTTTACACTGACTCTAATTGGGCTGGAAATGTAGATGACAGGAAATGAACCGTAGGTGGAGCATTTAATTTAGAAAAAATATTGGTTTCATGGACAAGGAAGAAACATAATTGCACCTCACAATCTATAGCTAAAGTTGAGTGTGTGGCGGCATCAATTAATTGTTCCAACATTGTGTGGTTGAAGATACTACTGAAAGGTATGAAAGAAGAAATCACATAAACAATTTTTATATATTGTGATAACATGAGTTCCATTAATATTTCTAAGAACCCTATGATGCACTCTAAAACAAATCATATAGCTATCATATATCATTACTTGAGGGAGCTAGTTAAGAAAAAGGAGGTAAGACTGGAATGTGTGAATACTAAAGAATAGTTAGCAGACATATTTACAAAGGCACTACCCAAGGATGCTCATGAGTATCTACAAGGTAAATTAGGGGTGATTACCCTATCTGAGGCTAATTAGTTTAGAATGCTACTATTACATCAAATGTTAAATTCAGAATATTTGACACATTGGTGCACATGCAGTCACACTTTAGGATGTTGCCTAAAGCTGTGAAAAATAGACAAGGACAAAAAAGAGGATCAGTCATAAGCAAGATTACAAGAACATCATGATACAGAGCTTAGAACAAAAGAATCAGCATGATGAAGATGTAAACGTCTTTGGCATTGTTGTCAAAGAGTGGGAGTTTACTGAAAGAGGGAGATGTTTACTATATTTAGAGATAAAGGGAGAGTTTACTAAAAGAGAGAGTCTATAGATGAACAAAAATAGAAATATTTCAGTATGATTACAAACATAGAAGGAGAAATGTTTTATAGATGAGAATCAGAATGAAGCTAAGGACATTAATGAAAAGTTGTTCATATCAAGGAACATAGACAAACTTTTTGGATTGTATGGTAACTATGGTTGGAAATTTATTTTTTTATTGTTTAGTGTTTCCATCAATGCGAAAGAGGGAGATTGTTGGAAAGCTACAATAGAAACAATTGTTTTTTTTTCATTGATGTGAAACCTTAACTGGTGAGACTATTGCTATCTATTTGAGTGCCATATCTATTGATTGTTGAAGAAGATATAACAAGAAGACCAAGTGAAATGCTTGAGTTATGGGAAATCACAAGGGTACTTGATCAGTTGGCACAATGGAAAAGTAATGTGTTGTTTATCTTTTGATGACAGTTTCCTGAGAATAGTTTATGTCAAGCAAAGTTTGTGATGACTGAGCACCACTAAATTTTTGAGGAAACTAGTGATGACAGAGTGGAAGAGCACAGTGTTGGCCGAGCAATAGTATTTTGTTAATTGTTGAGATTTGAGATCTCTGTCTGACATAGTTTATTTTATTGGGATATGTAAAGTTATTTAAGGATAAGCTTGATTGGTCCACACTATTTAAATGCATGGGTAACCATAATTAATGCAAGGATCAAAGATTTAATTAGTGATTGCTTTGGAGAAATAAATTAAATATAAAGATGGAAATATCTGTTGGATCTGACCTAACCTAAGATCTACGATCTTGATTAAGCGGCAAAGATTTATTTTACCTAGATGAAGAGGTATAAGATAACCTAAAGGAGTTATTCATAGAAGTATGAAGAGTATGCAAGAGGATTGTATAGTTAATTAACTGATTGGCATGATCTAGCAAGAAGGCTGAGCAAAGAAGCAGAGAGTTACAAAAGTGATTGCTTGACGGATTTCCAAGTAGATATGAAGATTGAAATGAGAATAGAGGCCACTTAGTGAATTAGCATTAGAGTTGAATTGGATCTGGATTTGCAAAGTAAGTTGTATGTATTAGATCACACTGGCTGATTACTTTCTAACTATTGTATCAGTCAAAATCCTTTAACTAGGTTGACCTAATAGTCTTTGTATAAATCCTTTGAGCAAGGTGACATTCAAGTGGAATATTCTAAGTCCTCTAACAAGGCCACTCCTAACAAGGTGATTAAATCCTTTAACCAGGTCACATCTAGCGATGTGTTTTGTAACCTTTAATAGGGTTGGTTCCTAACATAGCTCACTCCAGGAGAGTGAAAAATTGATAGCATGTTATTAGTGATTTTTCCCAAATTGTGTTTCCATGTTAAATACTGGTGTCAACTTGTACAAATTTTTATGTTGTGTTTTACTCTTAAGTTTCTACAAGCTGATTACATTTAAACAGTAAATTAGATATGTATGTTGTTGATATATGCTATTTCTGCCGAGCAAATCTGAGTTGTTCAAAGTGGTACAAAGTTTAATTTGGTAGATCTAGACCCGAGGATAACAGATTTAGCCCCCCCTCTCAGTTATTTGAAATTCATTCTAACAGGTCCTTGTTTGGAACTAGCTATTGTTCCTTCTATGGTGATTGATGTTTCTCCTCTTAAAAATTTCCAACCTTTCCTATATACTATAGACCGAGATTGGGGCATACGTAATACATTTTAATAGTTCCTCTTGTCTGATGGTTTTTGTGTGTTTTCCTCATGTAATCTTCTTCCCCCATGATGTGTTCCGTATTATATGTTTTGTTTAAATTTATATAAATGACCCTTATTACTTTGTTAGTGCAAGGCGAGAAACAAATTGAAATGTTGTACATATTATTCTATTTGTATAGATCACTTCCTTTATATGTATTTACATGTTATTTCATGCATGTGCCACTATTTTTAAATATTCCTTTATGTTGTGTGATTGGGGATAATGCAAAATGGTAGCTACCTATTCTCCTAGATTTCCATGATGCCAGCCCAAAAAAAATCTTCTTTGTAACTCTTACATATTATCCTTCTATTATTTTTTTAGTTGTAATACCGTTGGGGGATGATGACATTACAATTTGATATAATATATCATGTATTATCTTATGATCATACTAACCCCCAAGTTGTAGATCCTTTTCATGCTCTCTTTTGTCATGTGCTTATTTACCTTCATTTGAATTTACTTGGGGGCATCTCATAGTCAAAATGTCTCTTGTGGATGTATGTATGCTCTGTTAAATCCATTTCTCCTATTAAAGCATTAGTAATCACTTTAATATGGAGGCATACACTATGCTCTCTATTTAAGACACACACACACACACACACACACACACACACA
>MU217355.1:0-10215 GCA_018584345.1 Thuja plicata | reverse complement strand
AAAATTTCACATAGGAAAATGGGAATTTGGCGAATGATGATCGTCAAAAGAGACACTCAATTAATTCTGTGGCGAATAAGAGTAAACATTAAAGAGAAATATGGGCGAAGAACCCAAGTACCAAACTGAAATTGCGTAATCATAGTGGCGAACGTTCCGACCACAATATGACTATTTTATAAAATCTAGGTGAACCGGTCAACTAGTATACGGTGTTTTTTTTCGCCAATTTCTATAGCCCGATCGGGACATATTCGCCAATTGGAGAATAATCGCCACTAAAAAAATCCCTGCCTTTAACATTCCATCAATAAGATTTCCATATCCAAGTTAGAAATTCTTAGAAAAACATATTTTAAATTATTCTTTTTTATCCTTTATTAAATCAGGAAAATTTTGTGGGAAAGAATCCCATGAATTTTCTAGTGGAGTTCATGCTTGGAAAATTTTAGCCCCCTACATTTTCACCTTTTCAACCCGCTCAAATATGCAGCTCTATACTGTAGCAATATTTTTTTTAGTTGATGGGACCTCCCACTACATAAAAATAGATTCTCAAGCCCCCCAAATAGGACCCCACCCTTAGGTGTTGTTTCATGAGGTGGGGCTTGAGGATCTATTTTTCCATCAAGTCAAAAAAATATTGCTACACAATTAAGGTGAATCTTTTCCTCAAAAGTAGCAGCTCCTACATTTTAGAGCTACAAATTTGAGCACGTCAAAAAGGTGGGGGGCTAAATTTTAAAAAAATTATCAATAGATTTTTTTCTATAGTTTAATTTATTTTGTACCTGAACCAACTTCCATAAATTGTGGAGCTTAGAGAGTTTAAAATAATCCTAAAAAATCTCAACAACGCCCACTGAAATAGGAAGCCCCCTTGAAAACAAGATTAGAAAAACATATTTCTTATTTGTACAGTTCCAAATTTATAAATTTAAGAAAGTTTCTATTTAAAAGACTAGTTGCAATGTCTTCATGGCTCTTAAAATATAACTCATAATATGTGCATATTATATTTAGAAGATAAAATATGCCATACCCTTCATTCTTGATGCACAAACTTTGTTGATTGTAGTGCATATCATAGAATTCGGTATTATTGCACATAGTGTTGCTTGTCTAGCACTTGACCCAGGTTGGCACTCAAAGCATTAAGACAAAGAGTGCCATGATATTCTGCAGAAATTTTTCAAGAACTACACAGAATGAGTTAACTATTTGAGGTAGAATTGTCAAAATTTTCAAAGCAGTATTGAAACTATTAAGCAAGTCCTGGCAACTAAGAGTGAAAAGAGAAGATTTACTAAGGTTATTTGACAAAACAATTGAACATCTAGTGCCAAACACCAACTGCCCTGGCCAAGAGGAGGTGAAGAAAGTCGCCCAAATACTCTATAATTAACCAGAATAGCCTATAAATATATCATAATTTTTATAAACAATATCAATTGAACTTACCCAGTGTAAACATTAATCAAATTTTTACTTTTAACATACTAATGAGTAGAGAAAACTGAAGGGCAGTGGACTGATTGATTATATGAAGTTTAGAAGAGGGGAAACAATTTTAACGACAGAATTAACATTCATTTGGGTCAATTAATTTTATCAAATTTCCTAAGTTCAAAGTTTATTTCTCTGTGTTCATTTCGGTCGTCAAGCTCCTCTGCCATTGTGAGTAAACGCATCAAAAAAAAATTTGATTAAAGATTAGGGTTTACACCTGGCCCAGGACAAAACCCTGACAGAAGTTGAGTTTAACTATAAACACGAGTATCATTTGTAAAGAAAAAAAAATAGAAATTTGGAAAGGCAAACTTTTTAAAGTCCGTTCAAACAAATTGAGGATGTTGACTAATATCAATTTGTGGGAATGTTATGTTTTTCGAAAGGACTCTTTCCATTTTCCACTCTAACAGCTCAGAAATTGGAATATCCAAATGGTACCTATATCAAACCTTTAGAACATTCTGTGGGAACATGCCCATTCTATCTTGTCTATGACAGAAGCCGCCCACAATCTGATCCCCTTCAGCTTCGCACAACGCCGCCCTCAACACGGAATTCATTGTCAAACTTTACACGGAGTTCGGAAATCGGAATATCCGGTGAACCTTCTGTGAGAATATTATGCTCGTTTTATCTTTCAAAATCTTCTTCTCCGCCGACATTCACAAGGACGCCAATGCCTCCCGACCAACTGGTCACCATGCCTCCCCTCACAATCATGCAATCGCCGTGATGGAGGGGAAGGAAATGTGGATAACGTTGACGTTAACGTTATCTTTAGAAAAGTGTTACATTTTAAGTGGGAATCTAATGTCAAGTTGACTTTTTAATTTTTGATGGATTTTCTTAAATTTTAAGTGGGAATCTAATGTCAAGTTGACTTTTTAATTTTTGATGGATTTTCCACATATATCAATCTAACCTCATATTGTGAGGTGAGGTCCAATGTTGTGTCAATATTATGAATGCTAGAATTTGTTGATGTTGGGTTAATTCTTTCTTGATATTTATGTTGTTTTCCCTTGATTTGTATTCAATATTATTTGAAATATTATAATTTTAATGTGATATTAATATAATGTTGAGGTTTGATCGAATCTAATTTTAGGCAATTACTATCTTTACGACCAAAGTTAAATCTTAATGTAAATTATCACTTACAATTTTAGAATTGATGTTTTATTTCAATGGTGCATTTTGTTTTGGAAAAATGTGTTTCTATTTTGTGTAAGGTAATTTTATTTGGTGAATTAGAGTAGGATATAATGGATGGGACTTTCTAAAAAATATAAAGGGTGTTGTTGAACTTTTTAGAAATATTTTGAAGTTAGGGCTCTCATGAATTTATAAGTGTCATTCAATTTAGAAGTTTGAACTTCAAAAATTTAGGGAAAAAATACAAAGATAAAAATAAATCAATAAAAAAAAATTTCCCTTGAATTTTTTTCCTAATAGGAATCTAAAATATGATTGGTAAGTGTCAAAAGAACTCCTAACTTAGTGGGTCAATTTTTAGCCCCACCCCAAATTCACCTATTCAAATCTACTACACTAAAAAGTAGGGGTTGCTAATATTGAGGAAAATGTTACAATTAATCTTGTAGCATTATTTTTCTTCATGGGACCTATCAAGCTTCTTAAAAATAGGCCCTAAATCTAGTTAGTTGGGAAATGTAGGGGCTAAATGCATATATTATTTTTTCCTTTTGTTTTGCACTTCTTTTGGTTTATTTGACTTATATTTAATTATTAGTGTAAAAAGTGAGATGTTTATACATAAAGTTTGACAATCAATTAAAGTCTTGATTGAATTGAGTTGATCTCACAATAATGTGTTCTATTTGTGAGACATCCTACTTTTGACCTAAAATAAAATTTAGAGAAAATATAATAATTTATTCTATATTTTTTCATCTAAAAATATTTGATTAAAGAAGATTATATCAAAATCCATTAAATAGAATTACTCTAGGCTTAAATTAAACCTCTAATTAATGGACTCTCATTCTCACTTATTAAAATTATGACAAAATAATAATTCTACTTCACCTTTATAAAAATAAATAAAGTCATAACTTTAATTAAACAAATATCTAGAAAAAAATAGACTACATTATTCTAAACATCCCCCAAAAAAAAAAAAAAACATTAAAAAAATTAAAAGAAGGAAAATTATATTTATTTATAGTTTTTCAAATGGTCATCCATATTGTGCTAGAAGAGGATGAATGTGCATCCAATATATGCTCTAGAAGTCTTCAATGGTCTCCAAGGATATTCTTAATGTGCTCTTTGTTTTGATATAATGATGGTGGAAGTAAGATAACTTTACAATGGAGATGTATTTTATTTTGATATAAACAAGTTTTAATTTATGGTTTTCTTGGATGAGAAATGGCTGGTTAAGATTTGATTTGAAGATCAAAATTAGAAGATTTGAAGATTAAAAAATTAAAAAAGAATATTAAGAAAGATTTTAAAATAAAATTATATAAAATTATTATTTGTAAATTTAATATGTACATATCTTTTCAATTAACAATCATCACAGATAACTTGTTTGACGAACAATTGCCTGTCAAATTGATCCAACCTTCCCCACGACAATATAAAATTGGGGAAAACGAACGTGGCCTTGTTTGTGAAAACATTTAAAATTAAAAAACGTGATAACTGCCTCCTAGTTCTACGATCCACGTTCAGCCGGAATCAGATATGTATGTCAAATCAGGCGAACCTTTTTTCAGACCACATTCATTCTGCTACGAAGTCCACTAAGCCATTTGGTTGAAGTCAAAAGATACTTATTATCCTTATCCTCCGCCCAATACTGCGCACTACAACATTTATTAATTGGCCAACTAAACTTTTCCCAGAAGGCGACTTTGACTCAACCCCCCCGCCCAGTTTCTGTAAATATATAACCATACACTGGGTAAACGGAAGCTCAAATTGCGACGACCTCTGTAACAATGAAGCTCTTTCTTTTTCTATTTGCTTTGTTCTGCAATTTTATCTGCCCCGCTAGGGCTGCAGATCCACGGCTGGTATTCGCCCATTACATGCTCTACGCCAACGACAACATTAACGTCCTCAAGCAGGAAATTCGACTTGCACAGACCAGAGGAATCGACGCCTTCGCTCTCAACAGCAATGTATGGCGCCAGAATCTGGCAGACAATATGTACCAGGCGGCCAAAGAAGTGGGTCCCTCTTTCAAGATCTTTTTCTCCGCCGACATTCACAAGGACGCCAACGGCAACCTCACGCCAGATCAGTTAGTCACCATGCTCACCCGCTACCAATCCCACCCTAACCAGATGAAATATCGAGGCAAACCCTTGTTCACCGCCTGGCTCGGAAGCTTCGATTCGTGGTGGGCAGATTACAACCACTCCTCTGCACTTAACGGCTGGAACGCCGTTTTCCAGAAGGCCGGCGGAAGGAACAAATTCTTCTTCGTTCCCTTTTTCCCCACCGACGGCTCCTACTCCGGAGTCCGCGGCACGGCTGAGAAGTTTACGGATGTTATCGACGGGCTCTTTGCGTGGGACACGTCAGCATGGCCCTACTTCAGCCCCGATTTCCAAAACCCAAACGTTTCGAAAGATGAGAACTATCTGAGCGCCTGCAAGGACGTGGGGAAAGTGTACATGGCGAGCCCTAGCCCCTGGTTCTTCAAGAACATTCTAGGCTCCTGCTGCTCCGATGCTTGCAAGGCAAAGGACCCCAGCGACTGTAACTGTCAAGTGAAGGGCAATTACCAGGGTCCAGGGCTCTGGATCAAAAAATGGGAGCAGCTCATACAGCTTAGCCCCCCTCTCCTCGAGATCGTGACGTGGAATGACTGGGTGGAGGGCTCCTACGTGGCACCACCACTCAGCTCAGCCTCTTCTGACGTGTCGCAGTACACGCACCGCGCCTTCTTGGAGCTGGGGCAGTACTACATTAGATGGTACAAGTCGGGCAGAGCGCCGGCGATTAAGCAGGATTCGGTCTACCTGTTTTATTACACCCAAAGCAAAAACGTTAACGCAACCGCTGACGAATGCAAAGTCGTCTATTCCGACAAGCTTACTGATAAATTGTACGTGACTGCAATGCTGACTGGACCTGCCATCGTGGAATTGCGATCCGGAGGTGTGTCTAAGACGTTCCGTGCTCCGAAAGGGGTGTCCACGTGGAATATGGATTTCCAGATAGGACAGCAGGTGGCAATCTTAAAGCGTGGAGGTAAAGTGGTCAGCCGGCTCACTGGAATCAAATTGATTAGTAATTCCAATGCAACGCGTTATAATTTCAACGTTTATTCCACCTGTACCTTTTGTAAGTAACTCCTCTCCGCACCAGTGGTGTTCATTTATGCAATAAGATCTATCTTATAAATCTATCCTCATCGCGCTATTTTGTACTTACTCGGTTCACTTAATCAATGCATATTTTATAACATGGGCAATTGAAATGTTAAGATATCATACATTATTTTAATGTGAAAAATAGCATTAAATGTGTCGTATATCTCCAAGTCAAACCAACAATGTTTAGACTTAATAAAAAAAAGTTAAGACTCAAAAATACAAATGGGTCTACATAACAAAGATAAAAAGGAAGTTTATCATTGATAAAGAAACTTTTTGTCGAATTATTAAATATTAATATTAAAAAATAATACAATTAAGTTACAAGCTGAATTAGGATTATTACATTTGAATTTAGGAAATTTCTATCGTTGTCTATGGGCTCCTACATATTATGAACAATTTTAGCACCATCTTTAAGATCCTCGTGGGCTTAATTTTGTGTAGAACTTGATAGAGAAATAGTGAGCACTAGCCAAGAGAACTTTTCTTAATTAGGACGGGCACATCAATAATAGCATTTGGACGGAGTGATGAATAGGAGATTACCTACTTTGGTAGTTAAGAGCAAAGGTGAAGGTGAGGTCTACCAAGATTATTATCTCATTGGTGTTGGTGGCTCTTTGATGGTTATGCGGATAACATTGTTAGGGCTTTGGTGGTTGTACCTCTGGTTTTACCAAGTGGAACTAACACAATAAGGTCGTGAAAATCAAACCTTAGCTATAATGTAAGAAGATTTCCTACAAACCTAGAAAAAATTGGAGATGTTAGACATCCAACACAATCTTGTTGGCTTGAATTTGGTTGTTCTTAAGCACATTAGAAATCACCAAAAAATTTGGGGTGAATAACAAGGTTGATAATTGTATTGGAATAAGAAATTTTTTTAAAGAATCATACTAAATGTAGAAAAAAATTCTCCAATTCAAAAACATGCCACAACCAAGAAAACTCAATAGACAATTTGACATATCTCCCAAAAGGACATTGTACCATGTAGCAAAGTTTAGAGGTGTTGGAACTACACCACAAACTTATTAGATTAAATTTTACTCTACATAAGCACATTATAAATCACCAGTAATTTGTTGTAAATAACAAATTAATATTTGTATTGGAATTGGCAAAAGGACTAGAATTTTGATCTTTCAAAATGTAGAATAAAATCTCCAATTTGAAAGCATGCCACAACTAGGGTTCAAGCTTAGTAGAAAATTTGGCCCATCTCCCAAAAGGACATTGTACAATATGAACAATTTATGTATTTAAGGTTAGAAAAATTAAAATTAGGTTGTAGATATATTAGATCATATATCTATTGTGAGAATAAGTGCAATGCTAGAAAAGGTGAAGGGTTTTAGGTTGTAGACAAAAAAGATATTATGGGTTACAAATGGCAAGATGTAAAAAATGTTTTACTAAAATATAGACCTTGATAAAGAAAAAGAAAATTGAGTAGAGTTGTCCTCTACAATAGCTTTCCAAATCATCTGAAACCATCTATCCTAGATGAAGTTGAGGACTACAATTCCCATGAGCTATTCAATATTTTGATCGTGGAGAGTGAGTTGAGGTTCACTTCTAGCTTTTTTAGAGTCTAATAGTAAAATTTGGTATGGGCATACCACTTCTATCCTTCTACCAAGGCCTAATGGAATGCACAAAATATGTTGGCCATATGCTAAAGAGACATGAGCTCAATTATTGTTTGGTATAAGGGCATGTGCACCAAGATGGTGAATAAAAAGGGGGTATAAGTGGCCACATTTTTTCTTAAATCACCTAAACTTGAACTTGGAGGAGCAATTTGAGACTCATGCACTCAAAATTTGGAGATACCAAAAGAAAAAGAATTGCAGTACTCTGAATCTAGTTTCCAAACTACTAAATATTTTCAAAAAGGGATAAGATTAAGGGCATCAAATCCTTCTCACACAGAAATTTGTTCCTTCTTTTTTCAACAAAACATAACATAATTTTTGTCATGTGGGTCAAAACAGATAGTTAAGAGTGAGTACTATAAGTTGTGTATATTTTTGTTAAATAATTTTTTTTATATTTAAAGTGGACCCATCATAAAAGTCATATATAGGTTCATGAGACTCACATAACTTGCACCAAACTAATTAAAAAATTGTTTTAAAAAAAAAAATTGTAGAGAATGAAGTGTAGAATAATAATTGTAATGAGGGAAATGGGTATGTGCAAGATCATGGTATACCAAACTAGGCCCTTAAGTAGAAATGAAATTTCATAAAAATGGGGTTAGGCAACTGGACCTAAACATTTGAACAAGTTAGATCAACCTTATATCAAAAATATGTAAGAAGAGAATCTGTAGGAAATTGAATGTAGTTTCTAAGCTACTAGTTGTTATTTGAAATAAAAATCTATTTGGTGGAAAATTGCAATTTCAATCCAGTAGTACATACATTTCAAGGAAATAATAAGTAGGTTTATGTCTGACCACCCTAACCACAATCAAATGATAAAGTTTTTTATAAGATTTTGGATATAAGTAGAAGACTCATGTCTGGATGTGACACATATTTTTGTGTAATTTTTTTCCAAATAATTAATTAATTATGATTTTTTTACTCCAAATTTTTTGAATATAAAAACTCTGGTGTCTGGCCACCTTACCTGTTAAAAAATTAATAAATTTTAAATTTTCTTTTTTTTCCTTAACGTCACACATGTTTCAGATTTGAAAAAGGTTATACTACTCAAAAGTTATAGACATTTTTCAATTGGACCTATCAATTAGGATCCGTTTAGAAAATAAATAATAATTATTTATTAAACTCAAAACTTGACAGAATTTATATTGTTGGAAATCTAAGAATCTCCTTAAGCAACCCTTTTCTTTTGATCGGTAAAAGGCCGAAGACCTTGAATATTTTATTTTTATTAATAATCAAAATATAAAATACAAGTAAACCCCGCTCAGTGCAGGCGCTGGTAGGAAAGAGTGGGGTCAAGAAAACCTCCAGCCGTGCCTGGGACTAAAAGTTCAGTTTCTAATACATAAATAAAGTGAGCATACCCACTTCTCGATTCTATTGAGAATATTTAAATGTTTCGAGAATTTAAAAATTCTTCAATTACACGGTATGAACCATAGGTTCGACAAATACATGTAGAAACAGATATACATGAATGATACATCAATGAAAATTACATCTTGGGAGTGTTTCCTAGATAGTTCTACGTTGAAACCATCCTTTGTCCTCCTCATCCGTCCTACCTATACCTGAAAAAGCCTACAAAATACTACCTCTGAGCATGTTGTCAGAATTTTAAGAGAATTTTGAAAGATAAGTAAAAAGGAATAAAAATAGTTTCTAAACCTTATTTTATTACCTTTCCGACGCGGCGAGCTAATATATATGGCTATAAATTTAGAGAAAATTGTTAGTAACAATCATCCTTAATAACTTTACTTAAGCTTTAAATGTCAAGGGAACAGCTATTATCTACGGTTCCTCTTTTTATTTGATTTTAAATCAAGATTGTTTCAATTACTTAATCCATATATCAAACCGGCATGATAATTTGATGTTAGAGCTATTCCAACTAAATCCAATAAAAGCAATGTCTATTATTTTTCAAAGGAGGAGATACCTGAATTCAGTTAAACCTGGCTCATTGTGCACATATCTCTACCTTGCGATCACAATGTGAGTTTTAACAAAAAGGCATTAATACTAAATAGCTAGCATACTACCATTCTTAGTGTTTAGAGTATTAACCAAATGGAAAGGACTTGATAAGCCCATGTTTAACTTTAGCTCACTTATCTTTTTCACATAATATGCTGAATTGTCCAAAGATTTTTATATGAAGGTCTATGATGAAGGTCTATGACGCATATGCCAGCTTCGAAATCCATATGCTTACCATATTTTGTAGGTCACAGAGTACCCACTGGGATTACAATTTATTTGAAAGCCAAAGTATCCCTTATAGATTTTTCAGGAAAATATTATCCATATCTACTGAGATTAATATCAGAGATATTGAATTATTTCAATTTAATACTACCATAATTCCATGACTACTACTATTACCCACAGACAAAATTCAGCCCTACTAAATACTAATGAGACATTGCACAGTAAAATCTATAAATAACATATAGCTTTTCATATACCACAGAACCAGATACTTACATCAATAAAAAATACTATTACTGATTTGTGGCTAATGTTAATTTATTACTATTGAAACTAATAACAGTGTCCTTATTTAATCTATCTATGAAGCGAAATATCAAAGTAACGGATAACAAGGTTTAAAATTAATATTAAGGAGAATCTACAATGTAAACCAGGGATACATC
>MU217352.1:9104-43082 GCA_018584345.1 Thuja plicata | reverse complement strand
TCATGCGGTCTGTGGTCTCCATGCAGCCTTCCACAATCTTCCGCCCCTCCAAAATCTGATGCCGCGCCATCTGCTGTGGAGTTGTTAATGTCTGCTGTTGTCCCCTACTTCCTACTAAAGATCTCTCCTGTGAGAGATGGAGAGACATGGCTATGGGGATGGGTAGTGTCGAGGGGAGGGGAAGGGAAGAGTGAGATCTCTCTCGAATATGTTCCCCTATTTTTTGACAAGTGTTGATTGTAATTAGACTCAAAACCATTGTTCTCTTCTCCATTGAACAAATTAGTATGTGTATAATCATCCTCACTTGATGGGGACTGAGAGGGAGGAATTAAAATAGAGGTTGGAGTGGTTTGTAGAGTGTTTCTTCTTTGTTGTGCAGAGGTAATACCATTTGAAGAAGTTTTGAAAGAGATGTATTCTCCTTCAGACTTGTCAATGTCTCTAAGAGCTGGAAACTTTTTCTCATTGAAAATGAAATCACGACTGCGAATAATTCACTTTTCAACCGGATCCCAAATTCTGTAACCGTATTGGTCTTTTCCATATCCCACAAATATGCCCTTTTGTGATTTGAAATCCAGCTTCGTCCTTCTTTCTTTCGGGACATGAACATGAGCTTCACACCCAAAAACTTGGATGTGTGAGTATGAAATCCTCTTTCCCAGCCATTCCTCTTCTGGAATACCAAACTCGAGACGAGATGAAGGAGACCTATTGATTAAATAGACCACTTTATTGCAAGCTTCCGCCCAAAACTCTTTGCCCAAACCAGCATTAGAAAGCATGCACCTGGCCTTCTCAAGAATGGTTCTATTTAACCATTTTGCTGCCCCATTTTCTTGAGGTGATTAAGGAACAACCTTAATTCATCTTATACCATGATCTGCACAAAAGTTATCAAACTCCAACGAACAAAATTCACCTCCATTATCCATTTTAAACACTTAATTTTACGACCACTCTGATTTTCCACAAGAGCTTTAAAAACTTTGAATTTAGAGAATACCTCAGATTTTCTAGAAAGATACCTTTCGGGTGCTATCATCAAGAAATGTAACAAAATATTGTGCGCCTCCATAAGAGGTTACCTCCCTGGGACCAAAAACATCCGAGTGTATCAACTCCAAAGGTGTGGTCTTCTTGTCATGGCCATTCTTCAAGAAGCTGACCCATTTTTGTTTCCCACAAAGGCAATGCTCGCAAAACTCCAAATCTGCAGATTGAAGACCGGGTAATTGATCTCGGTTCAGCATAACCTCAATGCCTTTCTTACTTATGTGACCCAATCTTTGATGCCAAAGTGCGGCATCGCTGCCCACAAGAGTCATAGCAGCTCCCACCTCACCAATAGTTTCAACAACATAAAGGCTGCCCACTTTATCGCCTTTTGCGATAACCATAGAACCACTGGTGACTTTCCATTTGTCTGTGAGAGTGGTGAGAAAGCCTTGTGTATATAGCTAACTCATGGAAATCAGATTCTTCTTCAATCTTGGAATATGCCTAACATCTTTTAACAGCCCTTTAACTCCTCCATTAAAATGTAAAACAATATCACCTCTTCCAATAATTTCACATGAATTATTATCCCCCAAATAAACTTTTCCAAACTCACCTTCTTGGTAGTTTGTAAACAAATCCATGCAAGAAGTAGCGTGAAAGGAAGCACCGAAATCTATGACCCAAGATTCAGATGTTGTGTCGCTTGTGGAGAGAATTAAGATGCCATCATCTTTATCATGAGCTATATTCGCTCCACTGTCCAAAACCTTCTGTTGTGCTTTCTTGTATTTTCTACAATCTTTCTTGACATGGCCAGATTTGCCACAAAACCAACAGCCGCCTTCTCTTCCTCTAGATTGCGATCTTCTACCGGATTGTGACCATCGGTTGTAATTATTTCTTCCTCTATGCTAGCTTCTTCCTCTATTTTCAATGTTGACCATGGTAAGAGCATCACCGAATGATATGTCTTTGTTACTTCTTCTCATATCTTCACTAAGCAAATTAGCAACCACTTCATCGTAGACCAGCTTCTTTGTTGTGGAATTTGAAGTGCTAACAACTGTAACTACGGGATCCCAACTATCGGGCAAGGAACACAACAAGATGATGGCTTTGGCTTCATTATCTTGTGTCATACCAATCGAGGTTGCTTGACATTACAAAGTGTTTAAATCATTTATATGATTAGATATCGCTGCCCCTTCCTTCATTTTTAGCTTGTAGAGTCTCTTCATAATGAAGATTTTATTTGCAGCTGATGTCGTCTTGTACATGCTCTGAAGTTTATCCCAAATTTCTTTTGTTGTCTTTTCGTTCAAGACATTGAACAAGACATTTTGTGACAGCGAAAGAAAAATTGATGCCATTGCCTTGTCATCGATCGTCTTCCAATCTTCATCAGACATCGCAGTTGGTTTCTTTTTTTTTTTTTTCCTTCGAGCGTGATTGATAAATCTTGCTTGATTAGCAAGGAATGCATCTGCACTTTCCACAGGCTGAAGTTCTTGCTTGCAAATTTCTCTATTTTCGTATCCTCCATTCTCAGGAAATTTAATTACCAAATTTCCAATCAGCTGTTCGCCCAGCTCTGATACCAATTGTAGAATTGAAATTCGAAAAGAAAAATAGAATTAAAGAATTAAAAGAGCAGATTGCAAAGTAGACACAGAACACACTGTTTATCGTGGTTCACCACAATCGTGACTACGTCCACACTGAGAGCAGAGAAATTATATTAACTCAATCGAATGTTTACAATGAAATAAGAGCCAAGTATATAAGCTCATAACCAAGCAGCTGAAGAGACAAAGGCAGCAACAGGACAAATGTCCATTGGCCTTCCAATCCCAACACAAATGCTTCTCGGGTTTTTTCAAGAAGTCGCCCAAGAACACATACTGTCCTTCACGCAAAACTCATTAATATCATCTCACGGATATTAATATTATCTCTGGGATAAAGAACTATTGCTAATCGTGTAGAGGACACTCCCATAATCTGAGTTAAAGATGTGAGTTAATACTTCTATGAATCTATATTATTTTACCATTATTATGTCCTAGGCGTTTCCATTTTGGAGTCCATCAACCTATTTTGTTTTGTTTGATCTACAGTTGCAATTGGTGGAAAAGGAAATGACTACCATTGTGTGATTATTGATCATCCATCCTCTGTTTTGGAAATCTAAGTTGCCATAAGAAAATAGTAGCTGTCCGTCCCATCTGAAAACTGTTCATTGTCTGTTGTTTTCAGTGGTCAATGTTATTTTTGTCAGACGTACACAAACACGCGTACAGGAGAATGCAACAAAACATTTGTACACCATTTATAGTAGTATGTCTATATTCATGTCCTTCATATGAAAACTGCAAAGGAATGAACGTTGTATTTTAGTATTGAATTTGGCAATACAAAGTAAGAGGCAAATGCGAAGCAAAAGCCAAATTTAACCCAAAAAAGAGGGCTCTAGATTTTAAAAGCAATTCGCTATCTGAAAGGAAGATTAACTAATTGATTTTAATCATTCATACCTATAATCCATGTTAATGAGGAAGATTAGTTCCTTCCCTCTACAGGTAGAGACTAATGTTTTTGCCAGCACAAAATGCAATTAATCTAGTTTTGAGAATCCCGTCAACAACCAAAGTAAATGTTCTCACTTTAAAAATTTAATTTTTACTAATTTTTTTTCTTTTCATGATTCATGTATACATTTGTGTAGGCACAACCATTAAAGTAGAAAATAATCTCAGAGGAGGCTTCTTTAATGACATAAGTGCATTAGTATGTTTATGTGGATTTAAAAGTATGATACTTGATCAAATGGAAGAACCAACCCTTAGCTGATGCTAACTGGGTAACTCGATTAGTTTTTAAAATGCTTTAGCTGGAAAACAAAGTTGCCAGAAAAACATATATTTTAGCTGTAAGCTAAATTAAAATCTTGTTGAAGGAGCACAATACAAACATTCCCTTGAAGAATATTGAAGGCACACTTCGGTGGGAAAAAATCAGGTCCACGCAATGCATGGGAGTCAGAGTTAGAAACTGTAAATAACAATGATGAAAATAATGAAGTTTCTATCATGGGATAGTTAATAAATTGTGAGATGAGAGATAGGACTGCAGTAATGTTTATGATTGCTATAATAATTTGCTCTCCTCCTGTCATGAAAGACTATAGCAAAAAATCAGAGTGCCTGTCCATCCCAATGTCCATAATTTTTTTGTGGCTCTTTTCACATGTATTAAAGATATCTCCGTTTTCTTTCAATCAAATTATTTATGTTATTTGTTTAAATTGATGTCCTCGTCTCCGTACAGGTAACTATGAATCTTGATCATGGATAGCAGAAAAAAACAGAAGCTCTTCAATTTCAGTTTCTGTGAGACAGAATCTCTTCAATTTCAAAAACTTTAGACTTCAACGCAAAGGACTCATTGCAATTTACAGTTGAACCGTGTAGTAAATGAGCATTTTACAACATACATAAATGGACATTTCTAAAAAATATAGATACAATTGTCATAATGTTTTTGGCGGTGGTTCCATGCTTGCCATTCGCATGGTTTGAGGTATTTAGACTTTTGGAGAGCGGGAAGAATTTCTTAATAGAAATGTCAAATGAATTACACAGACTCAAGTGAAACAAAGCAGCCACAAATGACAGTCTAGAATCCCGTGGTTTGTGTCTGCAGATGTCTCCAAAAGTCCTAAAAATCTTCAATTCCGAGCTTCAGTAAGCGGAAAATAAAAACTAGTTGTAATAGGGAAAAACAAAATTGTGGCTGTAAGTATAAATGACGAAAGAAATATTAAGTACGAAGCAAAAACCAAATTTAACCAAAAAAGAGGGCTCCATATTTTTAAAGCAATTCGCTATCTGAAAAATTATCAATTGTCTGCTGAAATTGAAGAATTTCACATCATAATCTATAGCCAAAATGCAACAGAGATGATTTCGTAACAGAGAGAAGTTAGACGTACCCGAAACAAAAGCCACTTTGCAGAATTCAAACAAAACCGAGTTTGCAGAATTGAAACAAAACCCTCACCTGATGTTGTTCAAGCTAAAAGCTAGAAACAAATGTACAATGAACGATGGTATTAGGAATGCCTGCTGCAAATCCTAAATTGCTATTAAGAAAACTGTACTCAAGACGCGTACGGGTCCACAATTATCATCGTCAAAATGACCATCATTATAATCATGAGATCAACACAACTTCATAAATAGTCCAGAATATCATCTAGCAAAATGCTGACTAAAAGTCTAAATCCAAAAAGCATAACGAAATATAAAGTAGCAACACAAGTCAAAATATACCGATTAGGTCAACAAAAGTCAAAATATCGCATGGAATTCCTGAAAGATAGGAGTCTCACAGCTCATCGCGTGCAATAAGGGGCCATAGGAAATATGTTTTAGATGAGACTATGAAATGACCACTTTTTAATCCCTACGCACATAACGAATCCCACAATTTTTGTCTTAACTACCCAAATGCCAGAACAATAGTTGTAACCAATTCAGTCTCATATGAAGACAACCAAAATAATTGTTGAAATTTGATGTACCATTTGGAGCTTAGGGTATGCGGAGTTAGCTATAACAACTACCAGGTACTCTTCCATTGAGACGAAAAATAGAAAAAGAAAAGTTATGCTACACACAAGAAGGTCAATAAATGTTGGATAGATACTCCATCTTTTGTTATCACATTCAATAAAATTTCTGACAATAGACTCCTTTCATAGACTTGAATTAGAAGGCAATCAAACTACAAAAAAGAAAAAATTACTTCCATCTTTTGTTATCACATTCAACGAAAGAGTTGAGAGAAAGACACTCCTTTCATAGAGTTAATATGTACTAAAAATAAAATACAAGCAGACTATTTTCAAGAAGTCAGCCAGTATTTGAGGTAAAATTGGATTGTGCAACCTCTAACAAAAGGTTTGTCAAGTTACAAATTTAAAAAAAATCTCCACTTGTTCAAAAGATTTTATTCAGAGTTACAAATAAAATAATTGTTTGTCATAATTTCTGTGAAGCCACAGGACAATTAGTTATCCCATGTGAATGGGGAAGCTGTGCTGTAAAAGGTTTGGTGGTGTAATCACGTCTTCATGAACTATATGGTAAGAGACATAAAAAAATAGCCGTGATGGTATCTCCTATTTTTCTTGTTTTGTTTTCTTCGATTAAGCTTGATCTTCGTGCCTATATCACAATGTCTACAACTTGCTATAGAGGATTCTCAAAACCATAGAAGTGTTCATTAATTTTTTCTTTTAGAGGATCTTGTTACTGTAGTTTTTCTTATTATAAGTATTAAAGAATAAGGAGGAAGAAAGTATTTGAAGAAGATCAATTGATTGCATTAACCTACAACATATGTTTTGTTTTTGAATTGGATATACAGAGTTTAGTGGATAAGTTATGTATGGTTTTTTATTGTCAGTCACATGCCGGTCACTAATCTTTTATGTGGGTTTAATTATTGACCCACCAATGCAACAAAATCAATTACTGTTGACTAGGAAGTAAAGGAAAGTTTCATAGAATGGGTAGGGCTCCATGTTGTTCCAAAGGCGGAGGTCTTAATCATGGGGCATGGACTATTGAAGAGGATTCCATTCTAACTTAATACATCAACCATTCTATGAATTCTCCTTTTAAGTCTTCTCTCTAGATATATATTATTTATTAAGTTTCAACCATCAATTTCAAATAAAATTAGAATAACTTTAAACCCAAATATATAAATTTTCAACCATCAATTTCAAATAAAATTAAAATATACTTTAAACCCAAATTGAAAAAAAATTTGTATGAGAATTAAATAAATTAAAGTTCGAGTTCACCCCAAAGCCCGCATGATCAGCAGAGGAGGCATAAGTCTCAAGTTTTCTCCCTGAGGTCTTAATTTCTTGTTGAACAGTTAGTTGGCATTCCAGAGTCCTTAATTTCTTGTTTAACACTTAAATTTGGAAAGGTAATTAAACTTCTTTAGGATTGTGTCCCTAGTTCTTCCCAGCGCCTGGCTATATTGGACAGTTAGAGGCTACAAATGTCCAATGGTCATCACATTCAGTAACAATTATGTGACAATAATCAAGCACTATCTGGTATGTTCTTTTCTTTCTTCCCATCTTTTCTATAAAATTTTACTCTATATGTGTGATTTTAATTAAAATGTTTAAACTTTTTTTTTCTTTGCATCTTTTTTGTACCAGTTTACTTGGATACGTGTTATTTTCTGAAAATAATGTAAGTTTCTTTTTTCACATCTTTTCTGTAAAATTTTCCTTAGATACATGTGTTTTTCTGTAAATGTTCACTATAATTTTTCACTTTTTATTGCGAATGTCTTGCAAAAACATTGAATTCTTAGTACTGTAAATTTCTAGCAAAGCAATTTTATTCCTAATACCTGAAATAGTTTTCTCCGGCGTGAAAATAATTTTGTTTACGAGGTAAGCATTTTGAATTTGATAGTTCATCCATTTTATGTTCACATGGTGAACATAGATTCACAAGCATTGTGTGTTTGTTTGTTCTTCCTTTCAACACTTCTCTTTACTAAGTGAATGCAACATGGCCCAAGAGGGCTTTAGGCTCTATTTTGTTGCATAGTTTTAAGTTTAATTTTAGGTTTTTCTACAATTATGACTATTTAATGAATTTCTAATGTAATTTTCATTTAATTCTTCTTTATGTTTTAAATCGTAGTCCAACAAGACGTGTGTACAAATATTTCATATGACATTTTATTATGGGTACAATGACAAAATCTAAAAATAACTATTGTCTGTGTATTGCAATCTAACAAAAAAATGTACTTGTTTATTACCATATTTCAAGTAATAATAAAAAGGTTTAGTCTTTTCTCATTGTACATAATGACATTAGCATGAAATAAGAAAAACATTTGCCTCACTTAGCTCTTGTCAGAATAAATTAATTATAAGGCTGCTTAATGTACTCGTCCAATGCACTCTTCAATGTAGTTGCAGACTCCATGTTCTCAGCCATAAATCTTTAGCTAAGGCAGGCTATAATTGAGACACATTTTAATTTATTTTTACTTATAAATAGAATCCTGAGCCTGTATTCATCAGTGCTCATATTTGAGTGTCACACAATGCATTTTTGGGATACGACTCCTTCATATGGCCGCTCTTCTTATAGTCCATACATCACATTTCATCTTCCCCCTTACTGGTACCCCTTTCATGGTCTTGAACTCCTTCATCATTCTCTCCATGTCCTTTTGGATTACCATGACTTTTTTCTTCGACTTGTCATCACAGCTACTGTCATCATTCGCAGTGTCATCTTCGTCGGAAGAAGACTTGCTTCTTTTCTTTTTGGAGGTATTTTGTTCACTCTCCAAGTTCATTGCCCAGTTATAGGCATCTTCATATGAGGTGTGGGGCACTATTTTCATTTTCCTTTGTAGGTTAGATTTGAGGCCCTCCACAAACCATCTTTTCTTTAGGCCATCCGCTGGCTAGCTCTCTATTTTTCAGACTAACTCCTTTAGTCAGTGGTTGTAGGCCCACACAGTCTACTTCTTGCCTTGTTTGGTAGCGTATATCTCAGAAACAATTTCATTGTCATGCCTCAGGAGTCAAAAATCCTTCTAGAATTCCTTCTTGAGTTCGTCCCAAGTTGTCACCTTTACTTTGTCCACATTGGAGTACTAGTCAATGGCTACCCCTCTGAGTGCGGCGGGAAACTGTTTAACCCATTCTGCCTGGTCGGCGACTCCATTCACAGACCAGATTGTCTCACACATACGACAATGTCATACTTGATCTTCCTTTCCATCTCCGTGAAATTTTGGCACCGACTATTTTTGCAACATCGGTTGTGTTACAAGCTGGGATGGTACTATTGGCATTAGTACCCTAGAAATGTTTGGTACCGTACCACTTGATGTCCTTGAACTATTGGAATTGTCTAGGCCTGGTGGAATACTATGATACCTGTGCCCCTCGGTCACTTCGATACTCACGGCGACAGCAGTATCCATAGCCTCCCTCGATGCAACTTCCTCTTTTTCCTTCCTTTGGGCTTCTCTTGCTTCCATCTGTGGGGTTAAGGTTAAGGACCCAAACAAGCTCCTTGTTTCCTCTAGGAGGTCCTTTTCAGTTCTCTTGGCCTCCTGTTCAGATACCTCCAGACCCTCACCTTCACTTACTACCTTCGGTAGTCCTTCGATGTCGCTTATGTATCTCTTCCTTCACTCGGCTTTTTGTTGTGCGAGTACAAATTTTCTAGCGGCTTATTCCTCCTCGAGTTCCTTCTTTCAATTTTTATTCAATTGGTTGGGCATGAATTCCTTGCTCACTTCTCCACAGGGCAATAATCAGCACATCAATTTTTTTTTTTTGCTTTCCCGAGTACGTTTAGGCAGCGATGTCAAATGTTTACCCGCTGGGGTAACATAGTTTACCAATGCATAGAAATTGTATGGAAATGCAAATACATAAGATAGATCAGAGAATACCAGAATCTTTATTAATCATTCGTAACTTCAGTACATTTACAATAGTCACTATATCATATTTTGAATAGAAAGTACATTTCTTATATAAACCCGAAGGGGTGTGACCAAACTTCACCACCGATTCCCAACCATCGTCCGGTAGTAACTAAGTACCATTAGCTACACATAATATAACTAACACAACATAAAGTAAGTACAATGGCTAACACCATGGTTACTTCTGAGACCTCTAATAGTGGGTTTAGTGAAAAGTTAGATGGTTTTAACTATGCTTGCTGGAAATGTGAGATGGAATTGATTCTACAAATGAAAGGCTTATGGGAGTTAGCAACAGAAGATACACCTGTGGACCAAAACAAACATGAAAACTGGAATAAAATAGATATGAATACATGGGAAACTATTTTATGGAAAATTAGTCTAGGAATAAGGCCTCATGTTCAAAATCTAAAGTCAACAAAGAATCTATATATTTTGTTGTTTGGATCATATTCTTTTGATATTTTGTTGTTTGGATCATGTTCTAGCCAACTTAGTATATATTTTTGTTTGGATCATATTCTTTTGATCTAAAATTGTATTGGAGGTTGTTTTAAGATATTGTTATGGATCTTACCATGGCATATGAAAATCCACTTTGAATTATTTGCATTAGATGTTGTTTTGGGCTGAATATTTATATGGTACATTATTTATCTACAAGTTATATTTGATTTTGACTTTGGAGGTTGTTTTTTGTGTATGAACTATTTGGAATGACTTAGGAAGACGTGTTATAATATATTTGGATCAAATTTAATGCTCAAAGTAGACAACAATTAACACAGTTGTATTTGGTACTTAGTTTGAATTATGTTTACTCTATTTGTGGCCGACCTAATTAAGATCATTTTAGCATGTTGAGAGTAGATTGAGAACACGTATCAAGTGTGAAAGTGTAAATTGTGAAGATCGATTTGAGGATGTGCTTTCATGATCATGTCATTTAGTTTGACATAATTTGAGATAACATATGTGTGTGTGGTGTTTTTAATGAAGTTAGTCACTTGAGAAAGCAATTCTAGGATAGTTACATGGTTGGAGACCTATTCATTTCAATTTTTTTAATTTATGTTCTTACTATAGATAGTGTGTCCTTCTTGGTACCATTGCGTATATTTATATCTTACCTTTAAGTAGTAAGGTTCAACCTACATGTCCTCTATATCATGCCTTGTGATAGATGCACCTAGCTTTCTTGCACTTGCTTGATTAAGACTTCTTGAGTTCCTAATCCTTCCAAGATCCTAACCCTAACTCTGAGGATCCTCCAAGTTGTCTCCAACATAGTTTAGTACTTCTCCCATGTCTCCCCTCAAGATGAAAAACTCTACTACTTCACTATGGTGTCTATCTTTACTTAGTAACCAACTTCCTATCTCCATTAGCTTTCATCCAATGGCTCCTTCTTGTCAACTTTCCTTGATATGTGTATGCAGGGGTTCAAATTATTTCTACCACCACTTACAACTCCCTCTTGATACCTTTGACTTGGGGTATCGAGATCCTTTCCATTTATTTCAAGTTCTTTCTCCAAAAAGCCTAGCAGGCCTATTAGGTCTCAATTAGGCCTAATTAGCTGGTTTTTGGCTTTTCTTGGAAAATATCTCTAAACAACCCACTAAAAAAATCTAGCTTCCAAACACCCTTTTCAGAGTTCTCTAGGATTCACTAGGACCCCCTTCTCCAACTTGACCGTACATGTCCTTCCTACATTCAAGGGCTTTTAGGGCTTTTTAGGACGCCAATAACTAGTCAGTGTTTCTAGGCTTCAAAATGCCATTATTTGGCTTGATGAAGCTACAATTCTCTTCAAGGGTCTCTGTACTTATTCAAAGACTCCTTCCAACCACTTAGATCAAAATCCACATTCAAACTCCTACAATCAAACACACTGCTTCAACTGCAAGCTCTTAGTCAGCTTTCACTAGACTCGCCTAGAGCTTGCTTGCAAAAATAGCATCTGCCACTTCTAGGCCTCCACCAAACATATTTACATTGTATAGAGGCTCCCCTAACATGTCCCAAATCCCCGTGACGATTCCACGGTCGGGTTTCTTGTGGGAGCCATTTTGGCACAACTCAGTCCTAGATAGGCCCGTGACTGACAAGAACACAAAAGATTTACAAAACTATGTACAAGAAACTTCTAACCAATGCAAAACTAAACTAAAACAATCCTGCTACTACAATCCACAACAATGTTATTGGATTCAATCCTTTCAATATAAACAACAATATAAAATCCAACGACCTTAGATATAAGGTGTACATACTTCCCTATACACCACTCCATGCTTGCATATACTGAAACACCGTTCACTGTATGTACACAACTATCAATCTTGCATGTTCGTATGATAACCGGTCTTTCTAAATCTTCTAATGCATCCAATTGAAACATATGTTGACATCAATAATAAAACATGAATGTCAACATCTCAAACAACAATAATTCCAACAAAATTATAACAGAGTGCACAATGGATTTAAGTGTTCATTTCCAACAGATCCAAAAATAGTTAAGGGAATCTTGCGCCAACATGTCGTATCCAGAAGAACTTATGTTAACAGGTTCATTTTGATATTTACTCAATATTCATAAGAAGAGAAAATAGTGGATCCTCGAAAAAGAATTCTAATCATAACATATACAATTGTATTTATACCCAACTAGTTCTAAATCAATTTAACGTGTTTGTCAATATAGCTGTGTATGGATAACAAAAATTAATCCTCAACTAAATTTATCACCTTTAAATAACATTTCATTGAAGCATAGCGGAAACACTTTTCGGCTTCAATTTAAAAGAAAATGCAGCTATCTGAAAACAGAGAAAATAAGGTACATGTGCTGGGTTTTCTCTTACCATTGCCTGGGTAATTTTATAGCTTCTCAAAGTTTTTTTTTTTCCCATAAATTCTGGACTTGTTGGCCAAAACAATAAAATAGAGACCAAGGTCATTCTATTGTACTCTACGGTCATTCTATTGTACTCTACGGTCAATTACAAAATTGAATCTACAAAACTAATTCCTAAAGTCAACTTCTCTAGAACATGAGGTCTATTAACAAAACAATTGTAATTCGCAACATAATAGCTGTTCTTGAGAGTACGAGAAATTCAACAACCATAAAACTAGTTGTATAAAGATATACAATCACTACAGCAGGTATCGACACATGAAACAACTACCCAATACTCAAAAAAAGACTACAATATTGTTCTACCGGAAACTCGGGTGACGATGGAAACACAACATAACATTGTATGGAAATCTCGTACAACAATGACTTCCCAAGAAAACATAGCCACACTCAAGTCAATACGGCATAGAGAGACGTACGCTACAAAAGGAAATAACCACAAGAACTGACAACTCTTAATCCCTCAACAACTAAATATACTTCAAAAGACGAAAGGCTTCTCTGCACATCTAGTTGTCGTGGTCGAGGGTTCTATCCTAATGCAAGTAGACGAGATTTAAATATGTACATTACATATCGGAATAAGTATGAAATCGTAGCCACAACCCCTATTTAGAGACATTCAACTAAGGATTAAATAACGGTCCGAGATAAAATATTTTGTCATTTAATCTACATGACGACATCATGCTTTCTGATAAGGAACAATAGAAATAAGTTGTTACAACTTACAAAAGGACAGAATGAATCGGGTCTACAAAAAATCCCAGTGGAACATCTACATTTTTCCTTCCAATGTCAACATTCTCATAACAGACAGTATGAATCTATGTTCAGAAAAGAGTCTAGAAATTTACATTCTATTGAGGAATTCAAGTAAACGTACAACAATTCTACGCAAGCAGAGGAAGTCAGATTTCCATCATCTTTTTCTTTAGAATTAAAAATGGACATTTGTTCGCAATCCTCTAGAGTAATAAAATAAGTTGAAGAAAAGAGGCGTAACTTGGAAAATACAGAAGTCTCTGGTAGTTTTTTCTTATCAAGCTTGCAGAGATAGCTCCTCCTTTCCAGACTTCTTCTAGTTTATCCAAAGTTTTTTTGCAGATTTCCCGTAGTGTTGTTTTTCCCCTATTCACATGCGCCTGTTTGGGTGCTGGAATACCAAATGCTGGATATGGTCAATTCAGGAAGATGTTACAATTCTGGAAGATACATATTCTAGAAATGATTTCTGAAATATGGGCTGGACTTGTTTGGTTCACCCGGAAGATGACTGAGAAGATGCATAAATAGTTTTAATTGTTTATTTCTTAATTTTTTTGAATACGGTGTGTATGTGTGTATATATACACACATATACACATATATACACATTTGTGTATATACACATATTTACACATATACATATATACACACATATGTGTATATATACATATTTACACATATACACATATACACACATTTGTGTATATTAAACATTTACACATATACACACACTTGTATATATATACACATATACACATATACACACATTTATACACATATACATACATGTGTGTATATATACACACATACACACATTTGTTTATATATACACATATACGCACATACGTACATACACACATTTACACATCTATAAGGTCACGGATCCGACGAGACATTAAATTTGCTTTTGTAAAAATTGGAATTGGAATTAAAATTCTAATTCAACCTCTTTAGGTGGAAGATTGATATGCCCATTTCGGGGCAAAATGATAATTTTGTAATTCCAATTCCATTTTTATTCATGGACCCAAACATGGAATTTAACATTATCCGGAATTAGATAATGCCAATTCCAGTCTAATTACGGGCCCATAATTATAACTCATTCTAGAAGATAGCCCCCATCTTCATTCTTTGTAGAAGAAGAAAAAGTATTTTTAGAAGGTTGCTCGTATCATTTCAAGGGTTCTTACCTTGTATTTAATGTCCACTACCCATTCTCAACCATTTCTTGTTTGTGGATATTCCCCAATAAAATCAACCAATAAGGTTTAAAAGAATACCATGAGGTTCATCACAGCAAGTGTGAGAATTTATTTCTATTTTTTTTAACACACATCTTCCTTAATAAAATCAATTACACATCCTTAAATATTAATATCATTTTCTTAACTCTTACATTGTACTTTTAATGTCAATGTTATATAAAAAATAAAAGAGAAAGATTACAATTGTATTAATTTGGTATGATTTCTAAACCAAGAGCTAAATATACATACATTTTATTGTCTTTTAATACAACATATCCATGATACACCCAAGATATGATGATAATAATAAATTCCACCTTTATTCACATAGGTTTTAAGAGAGATAAAAGTACTAATTAATACTAGAATGCATATTGTCTCTAAGTGGTGTGTGTGACCCAGATCATCCATACCCACCACTATCAAGGAGCTATCCTCCTCTACCTTAACCACACCTCACCTCTTCTTCCTACAACCACTCAGACACACTCGAAACAAAAACAAGAGATTAGTGTCTAAAATAAATCATAATCTATAAAATCATCATATTTCATTGAAATTATCTCATAATTCCTCTAATTTTATATCATAATTCAACATATATGCATGTAATATATAAAATCAGGCATCAATTATAGCATCACAATTAGCATCATCAAAATAACCATCATTATAATCATGAGATCAACACAAATTCATCAATAGTCGAGAATATAATCTATCAAAATACCGACTAAAAGTCTAAATCCAAGAAGCATAACAAAATATAAAGTAGTGACACAAGTCAAAATATCGCAACTCGGTCAATAAAAGTGAAAATATTGCATGGAAGTCTGAAAAGATAGGAGTCTAACAAGTCGAGTCGTGCAATAAGGGGTCATAGGAAATATGTTTTAGATGAGACTGTGAAATGACCACTTTTTAATCCTTACACATATAACGAATCCCACAATGTTTATCTTAACTACCCAAATGCCAAAATAATAGTTGTAACCAATTTAGTCACATATGAAGACAACCAATATAATTGTTGAAATTTGACATACCATTTGGAGCTTAGGGTATACAGAGTTAGCTATAACAGCTACTAGACACTCTTCCCTTGAAATGAAAAAAATAAAAATAAAAGTTACCTTACACATAATAAGGTCGATAAATGTTGGATAGATACTCCATCTTTTGTTACCACATTCAACATAAATTGTGACAATAGACTCCTTTCATAGAATTAATATATAATGTACTAACATTAGAAGACAACCAAACTATTTTTAAAATACAACAATATATACTGTAACAAAGAAAAAATTACTTCCATCTTTTGTTATCACATTCAATGAAAGAGTTGAGAGAAAGACACTCCTTTCATAGAGTTAACATATGTACTAAAAATAAAAGCCAGTCAGGTAATTTTCAAGAAGTCAGCCAGTATTTGAAGTAAAATTAGATTGTGCAACCTCTAACAAAAGTTTTTTCAAGTTCCAAATTTCAAAAAAAACTCCACTTGTTCAAAAGATTTTAGTCAGAGTTATAAACTAAATAATTGCTTGTCATAATTGGTGTGAAGCCATAGAACAATTAGTTATCCCATGTGAATGGGGGAAGCTGTACTGTAAAAGGTTTGGTGGTGTAATCATGTCTTCATGGACTATATGGTTAGAGACATCAAGAAACAACAGTGATGGTATTGGAAAATGTAAATTAATGACAACTGAACTATCAGAAGATTTGATTTGCTATTCTCTTGCTGATATGTTTTTAATTCTGTCAGTCAGTTAGTTCAAAAAAAACTTTACGATGAATTTCTCTTGTTAGTTTTTGGATTGCCTTGCTCGACAAGTAAATGTGTATTGCATGTTGGTTGATGTATTCTCCAAGAATGTCATTCTGCTGGGCATTATCCTTGTTTGTATTTTGTTTTTTTCTAAAAAAAATGGTGTGCATAAGAAGAAATCCTTAAGTCAAGTCTGGAGGGTTTTGCAAGGAGAAAAAATATACAGAACAGGGTTGCTTATGTAAGAACACAAGTTTTATGTGTAGCTGCAACTGCTGCTAATATTTTGAGTAAATATTCATATCAATAGATCTATCCTTCTTTTAAATTTCTATGTTTTGTCTCTCTCTGTCTTGTCTGTGTTTAAATCTCTCATCTAGTATTAGAGCCAGGTTAATGGCTTCTACTTCTGGTGCATCCCTTATCAATGTGCAAAGCCCTATTTTCACAAGAAAAAATTATGAGTATTGGTCCTTAACCATGAAAGCCCTATTTAGGTCTCAAGACATTTGGGAAATAGTGGAAAATGGCTACGTTGAACCAGCAAACCAGGCAGCATATAATGCTCCTACACAAGAAGAGAAGGATGTCTTGAAGGATCAAAGAAAGAAAGATGGGAAGGCATTATTTTACATTCATCAAGCAATGCATGAGAGCATACTCCCAAGAGTTGCAGCAAGTAAGAAAGAAAAGGAGGCATGGGACATATTATAGATTGCTTATCAAGGTATGGATAAGGTAAAGAATGCCAATTTATAGCTCCTTAGAAGAGATTTTGAAAACTTGTCAATGAAAGACTCAGATTCAGTAGAATCTTTCTTTACTCATGTTGTCAGTCTGATTAATCAAATCAAGTCTCATGGAGAGGTCATAGAGGATAGGAGAGTTGTTGAGAAGGTACTTAGGAGTCTTCCTTCTAAGTTTGATCCTTTAGTTGTAGCTTTGGAAGAAACCAAAAATTTGAGCCAATTTAGTGTTTATGAGCTTCACGCATCTCTTATCAATCATGAATATAGACTAAATAGATCACACATTCCATTGGAGAATACATTTTCATCGCAATTATCTATAAGTCATGGAAGAGGCCAGGGAAGATTTAGTCCTAGAGGTAGAGGGAGAAGTTCTCCTAGAGGTGGACATAGTAGCAGTCCATCAAATATTTGTGGAAGAGGTCAAAATCAGAATTTCATTCACCCAGGTGGCCAGAGATTTGACAAATTACATATTCAATGCCATTGTTGTAAGAAGTTTTGGTATTATTCTTATGAATGCAAGAAAAAACAATACGATCAACAGAAGCAAAGTACAAATCAGCCAAGTAACACACCCACAGACACTATGTTCATTGCATGTACTGGGATTGCTAAAACAATTTCTACAAACTCTCCATTTGAGTGTAATGTTGTCTAAGAAAGCCCATGTGACATATGGTATTTAGACTCAAGTTGTAGTAATCACATGACAGGAAATAGAGATTTGTTTTCTAGCTTGGATGAATCAGTTCAAACTGATGTCACACTTGGCAACAACAACAAAGTCAATGTTTTCGGTAAAGGTGAAGTTAATATTCTAACCAAAAGGGGGGAGCTGAAAGTTATGTCTGATGTATATTATGTTGCTGGTTTAAAACACAACTTAATGAGCATTGGACTGTTGGTACAAAAAGGCTATAGAGTGTATATGGAAAACAATGAGTGTGTAATTATGGACAAGTTTCCAAGCAATCAGATCATAGCCAAGGTGAAGATGACTGGTAACGGCGTGTTTCCACTAAGAACAAGGCCAGATATGAAAGGAAAAACAACTCAAGCTGTTCATGAAACAAAAAATGTAAATATTGGAGCAGCATTTAAGGTAGAAAATATAGAATCAGCAGTAGCCATAGATAGCTCCAGAATATTTCAGCCCAACTCTAAAGAAGAAAATGATTGTTGTGTAGAAACTCAAGCTGCTTTTCAATCAGTGGTAAAAGATGAGTCATGGCTATGGTATTTTAGATTTGGGCATTTGAATTTTGGAGGGCTAAAGCTACTACATATGAAAAACATGGTGAAAGGTTTGCCGCTAATTGAAAAACTGGAAAGAGTTTGTGAAGGATGTATCATGGACAAACAACATAGAGAATCATTTCCAGTTGGGGAATCAAACAGAGCTAAAGCACCACTTGAGATTTTGCATTCAGACAATTGTTGGAAAATGTAAACAATGTCTATAGGAGGCTGCAATTATTTTCTTATATTTATTGATGATTTCACAAGAAAAACTTGGGTTTATTTTCTAAAACACAAGTCTGCTACTTTTTCTTATTTTATGTAGTTCAAGGCACTTGTGGAGAAGCAAAGTGGCCACTACATCAAGGTTCTAAGGATGGATAGAGGTGGTGACTACATATCCAATGAGTTCCTAATTTTTCATAAATGTCATGGCATACACAAGAAATTTACAGCCCGTTATTCACCTCAACAAAATGGTGTAGTGGAGAGGAAGAACCGAACCATTATGGAGATGGCTATAGTATGATGGCAGCCAAACATCTACCTAATGAATATTGGGCTGAGGCAGTAGCAACTGTTGTTTATATCATGAATAGGTGCCCAAAAAAGAGTGTGAAGAACAAAGTTCCTCAAGAGGCTTGGACATGTAGGAACATAGTGTTTCCCATTTCAAGGTATTTGGTTGTGTTGCATATGCACATATTCCAGATGAGTTGATGAAGAAGTTAGATAATAAGGGACAAAAATGTACATATTTGTTGGTTATTCAGAGGTTACAAAGGCATATGAATTGTTTGATCCTATCAATAGGAAGGTTATAATTAGCTATGATGTTTAGTTTGTGGAGGATGAAGCATGGGATGGAAGCATAGAAAGGACTGTCAAAATTGCAGCTATTGTTCCACATGATAACATGGTAGATGAAGTTTTTCCAACACCAACTATAACTCAAACAACAACCCCTTCCAATCCTAGGAAAACACCACAAGTTGTAGCTCAAGCTACACATTCTTTCACACCAAGGAGATCTTCAAGATTGATGTCCACACTAACAGAGTAGCAAACTCCTTCTAGTAGTCCAACTAGTTCCTCATCTCCAGATCCAACTCTAGCAAGCATGATGCCACGAAAAACAAGGAGTCTAAGTGAGTTGTATAATGTTGATATTACAAATTAATTTTCAGGTTTTGCCTTATTTTCTCATATAGATGACCCATTAACATTTGAAGAAGGTACGAGTAGTGATATATGGGCACAAGCCATGGATGAAGAGATTGAATCCATCGAGAAGAATCAAACATGGGAGTTGGTAGACTTGCCTGAAGGCAAAGATGTAATTAGTGTCAAATGGATCTATAAAACTAAACAAGATGCTGATGGAAATTTGCAAAAGCATAAAGCAAGGTTAGTTGCTAGGGGCTTCACACAAAATCCTGGTATAGACTTCAATGAGACATTTTCTCCTGTTTCTCAGTTGGATACGGTTAGGACTGTTCTAGCTATTGCTGCCCACAACAAGTGGCGCGTATACCAAATGGGTGTGAGGTTGGAATTTTTAAATGGATATTTAGAGGAGGAAGTGTATGTGGAACATCTACAAGGCTATGAGATACCAAGTCATGAAGACAAGGTGTATAGGTTGAAGAATGCACTTTATGGATTAAAGCAAGCTCCTAGAGCTTGGTACAGCCGCATTGACTCCTATCTCATTCAAAATAGTTTTCAAAGAAGCGGTTGGGAGCCAACATTGTACATCAAAGTCAATTAACAAGGTAACATTTTAATTGTTTTCTTGTATGTGGATGATTTAATCTTTACCAGTGATCTTGGCATAGATTCCTTCAAATTAACGATGAAGAGTGAATTTGAAATGACTGATTTGGGGCCTATGAGGTATTTTTTGGGAATTGAAGTCCATCAATCCAATGATGGTATATTTATTTCTCAATCTAAATATGCAAATGAAGTCTTGAAGAGATTCAATATGGCAAAGTGCAATGCTGCCCCAACACCAGTTATGACAGGATTGAGACTAAGCAATGTAGATGATGGAGCATGTGTGGATTATACACTATTCAAGAGTCTAGTTGGAAGCCTTATGTACTTAACAGAAACAAGGGTGGATATTATGTATGATGTAAGTCTCATTTCAAAGTTTATGGAGTCTCCAAAAGACTTACATTGGCAGGCTGGTAAGAGAATATTGAGGTATGTGAGTGGTACAAAGGACTTTGACATGCTTTATTCCACTTCAGATGTTTTTAGTCTTATTGGGTACACCGATAGTGATTGTGGAGGTGGCATAGATGATAGAAAAATCACTTTTGGGTACGCATTTCATTTTGGTATAGGTGTTGTGTCATGGGCATCAAAGAAACAACCCATTGTGACTCTTTCTTTAGCTAAAGCTCAGTATGTGGCAGCCACTAATGCTGCATGTCAAGCCATTTGAATGTAGGGGATGTTGAAAGACTTGATGCATGACGAAGAGGAAGCCAATACAATATTCTGTGATAGCAATTCAGCCATAGCATTGTCCAAAAATCATGTATTCCACAAGAGAACGAAACACATTGATACAAGGTATCATTTTATTAGAGAGCTTGTAAATAAAAAAGAAATTTGTCTTGATTTTTGCAGCTTTGAAGATCACTTGGCTGACATCTTTACAAAACCATTGGCAAAAGGCACATTTCAGTATTTGCGAAGTGGCTTAGGAGTTTGTGATTTTGCTCAAGTTTGCAAGCCTAAAAATCTGATCTTAAATAGCTCTACAAGTGCTTCAGCAGCTTCTGGACAAGTTTGATGATCTCTAGCTATTCATAATTAAGGGGGGGTATTGGAAAAAGTTAATTAATGATAGCTGGACAATCAGAAGATTTGATTTGCTATTCTCTTGCTGATTTGTTTTTAATTCTATTAGTCAGTTAGTTGAAAGAAATCTTTACGGTGATTTTGTCTTGTTAGTTTTAGGATTGCCTTGCTTGGCAAGTAAATGTGTATTGCATGTTGGTTGACGTATTCTCCAAGGATGTCATTCGGTTGGGCACTATCTTTGTTTGTATTTTATTTTTTGCTAAAAAAAATGGTGTGTAAGAAGAAACCCTTAAGTCAAGTCTGGAGGGTTTTGCAAGGAGAAAAAATCTTCAAAACAGGGTTGCTTATGTATGAACACAATTTTTATGTGCAGATGTAGCTGTTGTTAATATTTTGAGTAAATATTCATATCAATAGATCTATCCTTCTTTTAAATTTTTGTGTTTTGTGTCTCTTTGTCTGGTGTGTGTTTAAATCCCTTAGATGGTATCGCCTATTTTTCTTGTTTTGTGTTCTTTGATTAAGGTTGATCTTCATGCCAATATCACAGTCTCTACAACTTGCTATAGCGGATTATGAAAACCATAGAAGTGTTCATTATTTTTTTCTTTTAGAGGATCTTGTTACAGTAGTTTTTATCATTATATGTATTAAAGAATAACGAGGAAGAAAGAAATTGAAGAAGATCAATTAACTGCATTAATCTACAACATATTTTATGTTTTTGAATTGGATATAGAGATTCTAGTGGATAAGTTATGTATGGTTTTTTATTTACAGTCACATGCCGGTCACTAATCTTGTATGTGAGTTTATTTATTTGCCCACCAATGCAACAAAATCAATTACAGTTATCTACAAAGTAAAAAGAAAAGTTTCATAGAATGGGTAGGGCTCCATGTTGTTCCAAAGGTGGAGGTCTTAATAATGGGCCATGGACTATTGAAGAGGATTCAATTCTAACTAACTACATCATGCATTCTATGAATTTTCCTTCTAATTTTTCTCTCTAAATATATACTATTTATAAAGTTTCAACCATCAATTTCAAATAAAATTAGAATAACTTTAAATCCAAATGTATAAATTTTCAACTATCAATTTCATATAAAATTGAAATATACTTTAAACCCAAATTAAAAACATATTTGTATGAGAATAAAATAAATTGAAGTTGGGGTCACCCACAAAGTCCGCCTGCTTTATAGAGGAATCTTAAGTCTTGAGTTGGCCCCCCAAGGTCTTAATTTCCTGTTTAACACTTAGCTGGCATTGCAGAGTCCTTAATTTCCTGTTTAATACTTAAATCTAGAAAGGTAATTAAACTACTTTATGATTGTGTACCTGGCTCTTCCCCAGGTTATTGGCTAAATAGCAGACTAAAACGTAAAACATAATAAGGAAGTTGAAAAAAAGTTGAAAAAAAAACTAAGTGTCCCCCTTGGTAAGAAATACGTTTTAGTCTGCTATTTAGACGTTTCCCTTCCCCAGCGCCTGGCTATATGGGACAGTTGGAGGCTACAAATGCCTAATGGTCATCACATTCAGTAACGGTTATGTGACAATAATCAAGTACTATCAAGTATGTTCTTTTATTTCTTCCCGTCTTTTCTATAAAATTTTACTCGATATGTGTGATTTTATTGAAAATGTTGTAAGTTTTTTTTTTCTTTCTATCTTTTATGTACCAGTTTACTCAGATACATGTGGTTTTCTAAAAATACTGTAAGTTTCTTTTTTCACATCTTTTCTGTAAAATTTTACTCAGATACATGTGATATTCTCTAAATGTTCATTAGAAACTTTTTTTTCGCTTGTTATTGCAAATGTCTACTGAAAAATTTGAATTCTTAGTACTATAAATGTCTAGCAAAGCAATTTTTTTCCTGATACTTGAAATAGTTTTCTTCGGCTTGAAAATAATTTTGTTTACGAGATAAGCATTTTCGATTTGATAGTTCATCCATTTTATTTTTAAATGGTGAATGCTTCACAAGCATTGTGTGTCTGTTAGTTCTTCCTTTCAACATTTCTTTTTACTAAGTGAATGCAACATGGCCCATGAGGGCTTTAGGCTCTATTTGGCTGCATAGTTGTAAGTTTAATTTGAGCATTTTCTACAATTATGACTATTTAATGAATTTCTAAATAAAATTTTTATTTAATTCTTCTATATTTTTAAAACCGTAGTCCAACAAGATATGTGTACAAATATTACATATGACGTTTTATTATCGGTACGATAACAAAATCTAAAAATAACTATTGCCTGTGTATTGCCATCTAACAACTAAATGTACCTGTTTATTACCATGTTTCAAGTAATAATAAAACGGTTTAGTCTTTTCTCATTGTACGTAATGGCATTAGCCTGAAATAAGCTATACATTTTTCTCACTTAGATCTTGTCAGAATAAATTAATTATAAATCTGCTTAATGGAGTCGTCCAATGCACTCTTCAATCCAGCTGCAGACTCCATGTTCTCAGCCATAAATCTTCAGGTAAGGCAGTCTGTAATTGACACACATTTCAATTTAGTTTTACTTATAAATAGAATCTTGATCCTGTATTCATCAGTGCTCATGGCTCATGTATTTGAGTGTTCTCTTCTGCTTACTTCCTTCTTATATGTATTTTTTTTTCATGTTATCGGTGCCCAAGGGTAAGATTGGAGTGTGGTAGCCTGCAATATTTTACCTTTTTCGATTCTTTTTTGTTAGCTGTGAATGATTGTTTGCAGTAGCTGGGCATGATTGTTTGAAGTGGTGTCTATCAATTGGCGTAAGAAAGGAACCCCCTTATCAGATGAGCTAGGATTACTTTTTGAAGTGGCTTCCAGTGTCAATGCAGACACTAACTGTAGCTTTACTAGTGCTCGGGTTCGACTCTGCGGTGACCCTCCACCCATTGGAAAGCATGATTATGCAATTCAGAGAGAATGAGAGAATATTTTTTCCTGTCTGTTAACTCTTGGTTGTGGTGAATTGTAGCGAAGAAATCTTTAATCGAAATGGTTCATCTAGGGACTGGTAATTTGCTAAGAGTTGAGCTTGAGCTTTATCTATGGTTTGGGTTTCTTTTGCAGCTGCTGGAGCCATGTGGCTATTTAGTGAGTGTCGTGCCTGAAATTCTCATAGAGGATTCGCATTTTTATTCACATTTTTTCCCTTGCTGGAATTGACGGTTTTCTACATTATGGGGCTTGGATTGTAGTTGCTTTTTTCTTCAGCTGCAAAATTAATGTGCCGTTAGGTTGTTTAGTCATATAATGGATTCAAAGGTATTGAAGGGTTGCACTACTTCAAAGTGTAATTTGAATGTGTATCTTTCCATGGTGCAAAGTGTTGGAGAAGGCGAAAGCGTATAATGGGCAGATTGTAATTTGTGAAGAGTTTGATGAAACTCTCTTAAATTTGTGATTCACAAATTTAATTTCAAAGTTCTTGCTTGTTTGGTTCATAAGAAGGTCAACATCAAGGCACAATAATATAAATTTTTTTAGTGTGTAGGTAGGGGCTTTATTTTGGCTCCTGTGTTTGTGACTCTTCTTTCTATGGCTATTTATGAGAACTCTAATATTGTGGTTAGTAAAAAATTAGACGGTTTTAACTATGCTAGCTAGAAATGTTAGATGGAATTGATTCTACAAATGAAAGGCTTATGGGAGGTAGCAACAGAAGATACACCTGTAGACCAAAACAAATATGAAAAATAGAATAAAATGGATCCAAATGCACAGGTTACTGTTTTATGTCAAATTAGTCCAGGAATAAGGCCACATGTTCAAAATCTAATTTCAACACAGAATATATGGGAAACTTTGAAGTCAATGTATGAAAGAACCAGCAAATTAAAAGAGATGGATATTAAAAGACATTTAACTCATCTAAAAATGAAGGTAGGAGATAATATGAATGATCATATTGCAAAATTGAAAAACTTAAGAAATCAACTTGAATGATGAAGGTTGAGTATCAAGACTCTGAAATTATAGATTTTTTGATTGAAAGTCTTCCAGATGAGTACCATAATTTTATCTGTGCTTTGGAACTAACTAGAAAATTTGAGAATATAAATTAGAAGAAGTGTATGACACTTTGCTAAATGAAGAAGATAGACTTAAGAAATTGACTAGTGAGTCTAGCATGAGTTCTCAAGCATTTAACTAGAGAAAAATATAAGAATTACAACAAAAGTAAATCATATCAACAGAAATCAAATCAAGGAAATCAATACAAACATAATCAAAGGCAATCAAATCAACCAAGGGAAAATCAACAGAGGCATAATTTTCAAAAGAAATAAAATGAATAGAGAAATCACAAAAATAATATCAAATATTATAATTGTGGAGAAGAAGCGCATAAAAGTGATCAATGCCATAAGAAAGTACAAAGAAGATTTAATCAAAGAAGGCAATCAAATTTTGCTCAAGAAGAGGTTGATCATAATATTGTGATAGCTTCTTTAGCTAATTAGGGAAATTCAAGTGACACATTGTATATTGATTTAGGAGCTAGCAAACATATGACTTAAAATAAAAACTTCTTTGCTTCTTTAGAAGAAACAAATGGTGCAAGGATATTACTTGGAGATGATAGTTCACATGCAATTGAAGGCTTGGGTTCAATTTCAATGAGAGGACATGATGGTAAAAAGTTGAAAGTTACAAAAGTGAATATTGTTCCTACATTAACCAAAAAACTTCTCTTGACGAGTCAAATAACTCAACATGGTTATAAGGTTCTATTCATATAAGTGTCTAATCAAGAATATTAATGATGATTACAAAGTAGTAGTGATGGTATCTACAAATTTTTAGCATCTATTTAAAAAACAACTTATATTACCAAAGGATCCTCCACAAGTGAGCTTTGGCATCAATGATTTGGTCACTTAAACTATCAAGCTTGGATATGCTTTCAAAGATGAATACCGTTGATGGAATTCCTAGGATAAGAGTAAATATACGTATGTATGTAGGATGCATGGTTGGTAAACAACATAGAGACAATTTTGATAAATCTACATGGAGGGCAAGTAAATCTCTTGAACTTGTCCATAGAAATTTGTGTGGGCCTATGAATCCCACATCAAATGGAAGAGCTAAGTACATCTTAATATTCATTGATTATTTTTCAAGGAAATTTTGGGTCTACTTTGTTAAGAAAAAAGATGAAATTTTTAACAAATTTGAAATGTTTAAAGCATTTGTGGAAAATCAAAGTGGAAATAAGATCAAGCGATTAAGAATTGGTAATGGTGGAGAATATGTCAACAACAAGTTTAACTCTTTTTGTGAAAATCATGGAATAAAAAGATAAATGACTAACATATATACTCCTCAACAAAATGATGTTGTTGAAAGGGAGAATAAGACATTAGTCGAAATGGCCTGGTGCATGCTACAATCAAAAGGTCTTCCTTTGTTTCTTTGGGCTAAGGCTGTTAAGACTACATCTCATGTTTTGAAAATATCTCCCACCACTTGTTTACAAAACATTACTCCTGAAGAAGCATGGACTGGAGAGAAACCAAATGTTAAGTATTTTAGATTATTTGGATGTGAAGCATTTTGTCACATACTAGATGAATTAAGAGAAAATAAATTTGATAAGAAAAGTGTCAAGTCCATCTTTGTGGCCTATGATGATCACAAGAAAGGATACATGTGGTATGATCCTAGTGTAGACGATGTATTCACAAGAAGAGATGTCAAGTTTAATTAAGGTTTTGAGGATATGGTACAATCCTCTCCTATTCCATGAATGGCCATTGATATTGGTGAATCTTTGAATGATTTTGGAACTAGTGAAATTTCCCAGGCAACCTCTACTATCATTGAAGAATCGAGTCCCTCTCCAAAGATGAACAATATTCAGGAGATTTATCAAAATAATCAATATGTTAATTATGCTCTAATGACCACCATAATAAAGACTAAAGACCCTCAAACATATGTTGAGGCTAAAGGAAACTATGAATGGGAAATGCTATGCAAAGTGAATATAATTATTTGTTAAAGAATAAAACATGGGAATTGGTGGATTTTCTGAAAGGCAAGAATGTGGTCAACAATAGGTGGGTGCATAAGACTAATTTCAATTTACATGGGAGCATTGAAAAACATAAGGCTAGACTAGTGGCAAAACTGTACTCTCAAAAAGAGGGAATTGACTACGCATAAAATTTGTCCCCAGTAGCAAAGATTAGTACTGCAAGGACTATTATAGCATTGACAACTCATTTTAGGTGGTCTCTTCACCAAGTAGATGTCAAGGATACATTCTTGAATGGTGAAATTTATGAAGAGATATATATGACACAACCCCAAGGATTTGAAATCCTAGGATGAGAACACCTAGTTTGTAGATTAAGGAAGTCCTCATATGGTTTGAAGAAAGCACCAAGGGCTTGGTATGATAAAATTGATGAATATTTCCAAACTCAAGGTTTTAATAATATCCCCCATAATCTAAATTTATATGTGAAATAATTTGATGAAGGTGTCATAATAATAATTTTATTGTATGTTGATGATCTTATCAGCACTAGACACAACATGAACAAAATTAGAGACATAAAGTCAAATTTTTAAGATTCAATTATGGTGACAGATCTTTGTTTTATACACTATTTTCTTGGCATCCAGGCATGGAAGAAACATGATGGAACTTAGCTATCTCAAAGAAAGTATGCTCTAGAATTCTTGAGAAATTTTAGAATGGAAGACTGTAAGAGTGTGTCTACTCCACTTTCTCTAGGATTGAAGTTGACTACGGATATGGAAGGTGAGGATATTAATCCTACTTTATACAGGAATTTGGTTTGTATTTTGGTGTACTTGACCCTATTAATATTGTGGCAACTGATCATGTAGTGGGTGTTGATATTGTGGCGACTACTTATCTAGTTGCTGGAGGTGAGGGGCGGTTTAGGGAAAAATATTTTCTTTTTTGGGAAAAAGAAGACTGACATTGTAAAACCCTAAAATGGCAGATTTTAGAAGTTGCCCTAAAATGCATGTTATAAGCGGCTGAGATACATAATTCATTGTAATGTTGGTGTACTATTTTTATGGATAATAAGAAAAGTTGGACTGTTGTGTAGGTGGATGTAGCCCCGGTTTTGGGTGAACCAGGTTAAAATTGTGTGTTATCTATGTTAAGTTTTATTCTTCTTTTGTTTTCTGCATACAACTATTTATTCTTATATTGTTCTGGATCTGTCAAACCCTAACAATTGGTATCAAAGAAAAGTTTGTTGCTATAGAGTGACAGGACTTTCAGATTTGAGTGGGAGTAATGGAGGATTCCAAATTCAAGATTGAAAAATTCAATGGCCAGAATTTTCAGTTATGGAAAATGCAGTTGGAAGATTATCTGTATCAAAAGGATCTATGGAAGCCATTAGAAGGAAAATCTAAGAAAATGGGAACTATGTCAATAGAGGACTAAGAGGACTTGGATAGGAAGGCACTGGGATCTATTCGATTGTGCCTTGCACCATATGTAGCATTCAACATATCAAAGGCAAAAATGACCGTAAAGCTGATGGAGACATTGGCTAAGTTATACGAGAAACCCTCAGCTTCGAATAAGGTATTTCTTATGAATTTTTTGTTTAATATGAAAATGGGTGACGAAGTATCTATAGTGAATTATTTAAATGAATTTTATACAATTACCAGTCAATTATCATTCATACAAATTTCATTCGATGAAGAGGTTAGGTCTCTCTTAATTTTATATTCTTTGCCAGAAAGATTGAATAGCTTAGTTATGGCTGTAAGCAACTCTGTCTCTAGTTCAAATACTTTTAAATTTGATGAAGTTATTGGTGTTATCCTAAGCGATGAAATACGATGGAAAAGAACAAGTGAAAATTGAACCTCATCAAGTTCCACTTTAAATGCGGAGAACAAAGGATGAACAAGTGAAAGAGGAAAAGGCCCTTCACATGGAAAGTCACGAGGGAAGTCAAAGAAAGGACATTCTCAATCTAAAGGAAAGAACGATTGTTGGTACCATGGAAAGCCTAGTCACCTGAAGAAAGACTATTGGTCTTAGAAAAACAAACAAGGAGATGAAAATGAAGATGACAGTAAGGAAGCTAATGTTACAAGTAATACTTTACAAGATGCTTTAATCTTATGTTTGGATAATGTTAATGATTCCTGGCTAATTGATTATGGGGCTTCATTCCATGCTACACCCCTTGAATATATTTTCAAGATTATGTTCAAGGTGATTTTGGATAGGTATATTTGGGTGATGATGAGCCCTGTCCTATTATTGGAAAAGGGAAAATAAAGATCAAGTTGCCAAATGGAAATGTCTGGACACTATAGGAGGTAAGGCATGTCCCTAATTTAAGAAGAAATTTAATTTCTGCGGGACAACTACGTAGTGAAGGCTGCATAGTCATGTTTAAAGAGAATGTCTAGAAGGTCACTAAAGGTTCATTAGTAGTAGATAATGGTGCGAGGATAGGCACATTATATCCATGTACCGGTAAAACTTACTCTACCTTAGCGACTACTGATAATGTTAATGGAGGGAAAGCTACTATAGATGTTACAAGAACAAATTCAAAAATGTGGCACCATAGGCTTGAGAACATGAGTGAGAAAGGGATGAAAATCCTTGACTCTAAAATTTTTTTTCCAGGACTGAAAAATATTGACTTAGAGTTCTGTGAAAACTGTGTTTATGGTAAGCAGAAAAGAGTCAGATTTCTCAGAGTTGGGAAAGAAAAGAAGAGTGAGAAGTTAGAGATAGTGCATTGAGATGTATGGGGACCAGGTTAGGTATAATCTCTTGGTGGCTAAAGTAAGCAGATGCCAAGAGGGTTGATCATGAGTATATGGTTGGAGATAGGGTCTTCTTGAGAGTGCGCCCGCATAAGAGTCCAATCCATTTTTGAAAGGGCTCTAAGTTAGCACCTCGCTTTGTTGGACCTTTTGAGATATTGGAGAGGATAGGACCAGTTGCCTACCGTCTAGCCTTGCCACCAATACTATCACACATCCACAATGTGTTTCATGTATCTATGCTTTGGAAATATATTTATGATGAGTCTCACATTATAGATTGGGATGCCTTGCAGGTGGAGTCAGATGGGCAGCTAGCACTAGAACCCATTCACATTATATCCCAATGGACCCTTACACTTCGAGGATGAGAGCTGGACCAGGTTAAGGTCCAGTGTGATTGCTATGATGAGGTCACGACTTCGTGGGAGGATGCAGCGTAGATGAGATCTCAGTACCCATATCTTTTTTATGAACTCCAGCAGGAAGTTCATGCCTAGTGGGGGAGGATGTGAGGCCTCACCCCGACCCATCATAGCTTTACTATTTGATCACACTTTGACACTTTATGTTTTGAAACATTGATACACTTTTGTTATCCCGATAGGGACTCATGATATTATGACACGATAATGATTATATTGTGTGGATTATATTTTGACATGGATTAGACCTAGAACAGGTGGTTGACTTTGATTATATATGTTTAGATTAGTGAATTAATGAGAACACTGAATTATGATTAGACTTGACTATTTTATGCATGTTATGTCATGATGATTAAGGAATTCTTATGTTTTAAACATTTATGTATGAAAATTTCAATTAGGGAGTTAATTCTACTTATTGACTAATGTTGTTAATTATGAATTGAAAATGTATATTACATGCGATTTTATCATCCTGGACTACTGATGCTCGAAGTTTAGTGTGCAGGAAAGGGAACCATGGAATTTTTGGAGAACCAGGGCTAAACACATATGAATTGAGTAAGCCAAGGTTTAATCCAATAAGGGGTTGAAACCTCAGTGTAATGTGACCCTTGTTGTAAATGTAATATGAATGTGTTAATAGTTTTAATTTATGTTGTTATTTAGAAATTTCATTAGTGAATGTGATGTATATTTTGTTTGGTGTCACTTGACACTTGTGTTGTCCATGTGGATAGTGACATGTCATTTAGGGCTTGGGCAAGAATCACTTAACCTTTTATGACATTATATTAATCACTTGCATATAGATGCCTTGTAGGGATCCTATCATGTTAGAACTCGGATTTGAACCTTAGGGGTACATTGGAGGGGTTAAAAGTGACCCTAGAGTGTATTTTTGACCAAAGTTAGTTAACTCTAAGTGGGTACCTTGGATTAGGGTTAGTTTTTACCTATGGGAGAAACCTAGGTCACCATTATGACTTTGCAAAATTCCCACCTTTCAAAAGTGGCGAAAATAGAGATGGTCTTATGCACCTAACTTGTCCCACACTTCTTGCTAACCTCACCATTATGAGGGGAGACAAAAAAGGCTAGTTGTCATATCTCATCATTGCTAGTTCTTGAGTGCACTTTTGGAGGTCTGTTTAGAGGGTTTTGGGAGACTTAGTGGGTGTTCACCCACTCTCTAATTTTAGAGACAATTAGAGTTTTGGAAGGAGAAAAGATAAGGAATTGGGCTCTTCTCAAGTTTCATTTTTCCATAACACAATTGAAAGGTTGGTTTCTCTCTTGCCATGGAGTGCTTAAATTGTTGCAAGAAAAAATTGGATGTTTTAGTTGATGAATATGAAATCTTGTTGTATGTAATCTTGTATAGTCTTGTAGTATGTAATTTTTTTGTTGTCATGTGTTGGGAAGGGAATGCATTTGGATTTTGTATCAACTTTTGTTCTTTGGATTTGGGAGTGTTGTTCATGGGAGTGAAGGCATTACTCACCCTTTTGGGAAGGGAAGAAGTGGCCTTAGGCGAAGGGGTTAGTTGGGCTCTCCATTGTAGTGAGAGTCTCTTCTCTTGGAGAAGAGGGATAAATTCATGGAGTATGGGCTCCATGAAGCCATGTTGGAAATATTATATTTTTGGCATAGAAATGGCCAATGTGTAAATGGAAGCATTGTCAAAATAGCATTGGAGAGACATGGAAAATTCTTGTTGAGAGATTTGGAAATTGTATTGGCATTCTCCTCCTTGGAAAAGCCCGCCTTCACCCTTCTTCAATGGGTTTGTAAAACTCATTTGTGAAGCCTTGAATGGGAGTTTATTGTTGTTTTGTGCATGTAAAATATTGTGAGAATTTTGGATGTGAATCCTTGTTTAGCCTTGGTTCTCCAAGCTCGAGGGCGGCCTCCTTGAGGCTTTGGTTGGGAGGTGAGCTTCCCATGGTTCCCCTCTTGAAAATTGTAAGTTTTTGAAGTCATGAAGATGGTGCAAGAAGTTTGAGAGAAAACCCTATTTGGGGGTAGTTGTGTGCAAGCAACTTCATTGCTGCATAGTCACTCTTGTATTGCAAATTCATTTTGTTGATTATTGTAATGATTAATCTTAAAGCTTCTCAAGCTAGATGTGGAGAGATATCATCCTTACGTAATGATCTATTAAAGTAAAAAATGTTGTGTACCATTCTAGCATTGTGTAAATCTATCTTTTTGAAGATGTTGTAATGTAAGTTATAAGATTATCATGTTGTAAAGATTGAATCCTCAGCCCTTGAATATTGCATTTAAATTCCTATAAGAGGAGGAGTTAACCACCCATGAATATAAGGGTAACCAAATTGAAAGAGAAAAACAATATTGTATTTTCTTTCCCTTTGATCTTGAGAAATTTTGCATCTTGAAAACCTCCTAGATCCAACCTTCTTGAATAGAAATCTGCATTTTTATCTCAGCTCTTGAGGAGGAGAAATAACTTTGAAAATCAACAACAAATTTAATTAGTTAGCATGTCAACATGAAATTCAGTAAATGCTATTGGTCCCTCTTTTATATTGTTCATTAAATCAATCCTTATATGCACTATGAACTTCTACAAAAAAAATGAACCTAGCAAATCTAAAATGTAAGACCTAATAACCAAGCCCATCACATTTTCCAGAATTGGAGCATAAAAAGCTCTCTAGAATTTTTATGGGAAAGGAAATATTCTCTTACCAGAGAGAATATTCCTTTCCCAAATGGGTTTTCCTCTAATTAATTTTGAAATTATATGTCAGTAATTTATACATGCAAATTAAATCCTAATTACCTAGTTAAACTCATCTTATCCTCACCTCTCCCATGGATCCCACTTGATGTCTCACCTTTTGCATAAATGTTGTTGTGATAAGTCAAAAGAAAACAAAACAATTAAATCAGTTTAAAAAGGGGCTGCACTAATTGGGATGCGCAACCCTTTACCTTGCTGTCCACTCTGACATGTCCTACACCCCAAGTCAACTCCCTTCATCCCATTCTAAATTTCCTTGGAGGATGGGGCACCTGGGATGGTGGGCCAATGCAGATTTAAACCTCCTTTCTCTCCTTGCAAACCGTGCCATTTCCCCTTGGCTATCATGTCCTCCAAGCATGCAAAATCTTTTGCATAGTGTGGGGTAGAGTAGGTGGTGGGTCCCTCCCCCTAAGGCAAGTCTTTTCCACTTGCTTTTCCCTTTTGCAATTCAACTTTTTCCCAAGACATTTGACTTGTGAATTGGGAATTTTATATTGTAAGTGGATAGTTTAATGAGTTGTCAGGTTAGTAGGATTAAAGATTTTTTAGTTAGGAGGATTAGCTGTTTAAGTAATTTATGGATAATTTAAACTAGTGATTAAGGCCATTCTTTTTTTTGTGTATAATTCTAAATTGAGTAGCAAGCTCTACATAGATAAATTGTATTTTATATGGTAGCTTTAGTTAGGAGATTGGTTAGGATTAGAATTTATTTGCTAGATAGATTAATTGGTAAGTAGTTGATAAGTTATGTCAGTTAATTAAGTTTAATTTTAATCTGTTTTAATGAGTAGTAGTTTATGTATGTATTTTGATTCAAAGATGTAACATTAATTGTTAGATTAATAATTTTAGTGTCATGAT